>VZZY01024910.1:44380-91884 GCA_013400335.1 Eurystomus gularis | reverse complement strand
CGGCGGGAGGCCTAGCAGGCCCGGGGGCGCCGGAGGGAAGGGGCCGCTGCCCCCGCCCCGCGGCGCCGGCTGCCCTCAGGGGACCGGGGTGTGAGGCGGCGAGATGGTGACAGAAAGCCCCTGACCCGGCGGGGAGAGTTAACGCCCCGTGCTGCCGCCGCCGCCAAGCCGCACGGGGAGGGGAGAGGCTGGTGGGGCGACGGGACCTTTGGGGGCCTCGTTTTCCTCCCCCGTTTCTATGGAGGCTGGGGCCGCGGCTGCACCGGCGCGCCCAGGGGCCAGGACCCAGAGGGCCAGGACCCAGAGGGCCAGGGCATGGTGGCACCATGGGGAGAGAGACAGCCCCCAGCACAGCGGGTCTTGCTTCCACTGTCCTTGCCCGCATGGTGCTGCCCTTCGGATGCAGCTTGTTCCCTAGGACAGGACTGCCAGCACCCCTGTGTGGGCCACTCCTCACAGCACATGGGGGGAACAAGCAAAAGGAGGTAGGAGGCCATCCCAATTGTCGCTACCTTGAACTGCTGTGTGTGGCATGCATGGGCGCTGACCCCATCAGATGTTCACCTTCAGTGTTGACATTAGAAGGATGATCTCCAAGCCTTGCGACTGATGGTACACAGCCTTCCCTGTGAAGCTGGGCTGTGAGAAGGGGAAGATGGTGGTCCAGAAGGGCAGGAAGAGCTGAAGGTGGGAGCACAGGCTGAGTCGCCAGAGAGGTGGCCTAGGCATGCCCTTGCTCCTGGATGCCTCCAGCAGTGATGGGGACAGCCTCTGTCTGCAGAGCTAGCACCTGGCTCAGCCCTTCGGGGCTGTGGAGGATGAGCCGGCTGCCAGCTCTGCAGGCAGAGATGAGGCTGTGCGTGCCAGGAGTCAAGCACAGGAGTTCACATACCCAGTAGCCACATTTCTCCTAGGTCTCAAGCTCTAAGCTTGGCAGTAACCGGCAAAAGGGGTCAGGCGTGACTCACGTTGCACAATCCCTTTCCCTTTCCCCTGGCTGCCTTGAAACTCGGGCTTTGCACAAGAAGAGCTTGCTTAAAAAAACGTGGAAAAAGCAAAGACTGATAGATGCTGCTGCCTTGTGATGGGCAAAGAATGTGTCTGTTGTTCATGAGTCAAAGCCAAAAGCCAAACCCCAGGGCCACAGCTGAAGACTTTGGGCTGGATGGAGGCCAGATCTGAGGAGGTGAGACACAGGCAGGGGGTTTTCTGAAGGCACGGATAGCTCTACTGGTGTCAGGTATATCCAGGAGTGATTAGGCAAAGTTGTGAAGTATTCACAAGGAGTTTCCAAAGGTGGGTGCTGTATGGTTTGCGTGGTGAAAGTACCCGTAGATCCTATCCTGAACAGCTAGTCTTGACACTGTAAGGACCTGACCCTCCAGGACAAATAGGAGTGAACAGTGGTATAATCTACTGCTGGGAAAATTCAAGCCAACTACCCAATAATTTGGCTGGATTTGAGTATTAGTGCTATGGGCACCTGGCTCTTGGAGGGCAGTGGCACAGTTAACTGTGCTCATGCAGACATTCTTGCCTGCGTTTATGTTTAATTGTTATAAACACATTGCCTTGGTGTTGCAGTTCGCCTTTCAGTTTCATTAAGTACCATGTTGTCCCCTGCTACAGGATCAGGGTAACAAGATTCCTGTTCCCCTTTCCCCCCTCTTGTGGTGTTCTCTGTAATTTTATTACATTTCTTCCTCTTGCCCTCCCAGCACAGCCTCTTTCCAGTGCTGATCCCACTCCAGATGACCTAAAGCAGTCTTAGTACAGGAGGTTACTGTGTGAAGCCAATTTAACTCCAAGCTGGATGGTCAAATTACATCCCTTGAATAAGATGCCCAGCCTCAAAAGAACAGTCATCTCCGTAATCCCACCCAACTCTGATTTTCATCTTGCCTTTGATACTCATGTCTTGCCTCCTGGCTGTTCCAGTCCATCTGTTGGGCTGGGGACAGGTTGATTAACAAGACAGTGGGCCATGTTCCCAGGGGGACATGGGACACTAGCTGGAAATTAGCTGTGAGTCTTGCTTGGTCTTGTAGAGCGCAGCGCTTTTTGCAAACACTGAGGACAGAAAACAGTGGGCAAGTCCCCTCATGCCCTGCATGAGGCTGTGCAGGCTGGCACCGCTGGCCAGGCTAGTCTAGTCCCCGCTCTCTTGCCCAGGAGCTAGGCATGCGATCCATGTCTGAGATGTGGTTAGTGGTGTAGACAAGTTATCTGCCTCCTCCTCCTCTCCTGGGGGCTGAAGGGCATAGTTCTCTCTTGCCACTGAACCTGTGCGAGGAAATGCTGCCCAGATCTTTCTCCCCAGGAGAAGGGTGCGGGGTGGGGGCTGAACGCCCATGCCTACACTCTCACTTTCTTCTGCACTAGATGCTGTAGCCGGAGGATGGGCCTGGCTCCACAGAGCCAAACCAGAGGCTGCAGACCTGCATTTCTGTTACTCTGCAAAGGCAATTGCCTGTGAAGATGCAGAAACCATCTTCTGGCTCTGGAGATTGATCTCCCTGCGTTCAGTCACTCAGCTCAGGGCTGTGCGTCCGTGGCAGGATGACCAACCAAGGATGGACCCATGTCCCAGCAGGCTTGAGTGTGCCAGGCTCGCAGCTGCACAGATTCTGGATCCCTGAGTTAGGGCTGGCCTCTAGGACAACCAGGATTGAGCTGGCTGAAAAATCTGATTTCCATCCCCCCCCATGCCCCTCCCCCGGCCCTTCTTTAGGGATTGGCAAAGGATTGTGCATTATTACATGGGTGTAATCTTCTTTTAAGATGTTCGTGGCAGCTCAAGTCGCCGGACTCAATTCCACACTGATTTACACGGCCTGCAATCCCACTGTGAGGATGGCGATTGCACAGGAACAGACTCTGCCTGGGCTCTGCAATGCCAGGTTTGAGGTGACTTACAGGACACCAAAGATTATTACAGAAACACCTGTCTTTTGAGACCTGTTCCCAAGAGGTCCCCACAGACTTCCCAACAATTTCAAGAGCAGTGAGTGCTGGAGCTGTGAAGCAATCTCATCATATGAACCCCTTTGCATCCATGGATGATGCTTGAAAACTCGTTTATCCACAGTGTTGTTCTGTAAACTCTAAATTACTGCATGTAGAGCATATCCAGGTCTTGGCAGGGAGGACACTGTAGACATTTAAAAAGTATTAGGATAAAGCTGATTGAGAGCACATATGTTGTTGCAAAAAGCAGAGTTCTACCAATAATCCAGTGTAACAGGGCACTGCAGTGGTATGATACTGGTGCAGGGTGTGTGGACTGTACCTCAGTGTATGGAGTTAGATAATCTACTCCATCGGGGAATTGGAAATCTTGAATTATGTATGATAAAACAGAGATGTGTTTATACAGAGAGCAGTTCCTGCAATGCTTCATGCACTCAGTGCAAAAAGGGAATAATATGGGCATGCTGGATTCTGCTTGCTCGAGAACTTCATTATTGCATTTCATTTACACAGCCTGATGAGCTGTGCAGTATTTGCTTTCTTGTGCTCCTAATAAAAATAGACCATATAACTGATTGCGGGAATATCACTGAGCTGTTCTCTGTGAGCACATAATGAAACGCATTGACCCCCCTTAAACAACAAAACCCGACACTGGTTTTCTTTAAGCTGAAAAGAAGACAGAAATAATTCATCTTGCTTTATAATTGCAGTCAATCAGTCATTTTACAGTTGGACAGTAAGTCTCTAAATGAAAGACCAGGCTTTGATTGAAACAATGAAACATTTGGTTTTTATTGAAAAATCAGTAAGAGGCACCATTCAAAGAGCTTGTTCAAATGTTTGTCACTGATAAGATACACGTTTCTATAGAATCGAATCTATTTGCTTGGGAATGAGATTATTTTAGTAAATACAGTTGCTTATCTAAGATATAAAACCAGTGAGGCTTTTTTCTCTCCCCAGCCCCCAACTTGTGCAGCACTTAATGCTGCTCTGTGCTTATGAACTCACAAGACACAGAGACAAAATCTGGGCTTATGGGGTTTGTCACAGGCTGCAGAAGAGCTGGGACTTCACCCTGGCTGACCTGAAAGTGAGTGGCTTTAAAGCATTCAGCTGGAGCTTCACAGCAATGAAATGAGGATCATGAGCTGCCCACATTTCAGTAGTTTGGGAAAGATGTTTCCCTCACCTGAGTTCTCTGTGAGCCTAAGCTGTCAATAACCTCATTTCCAGGATCAGGACTCTGACCACTGGCATGGGGGTATTGCTTGGAAGGGCCTTGGGAACAATCTCTTCCAGAAGCAGAGTAAGGGAAGAGAAGGCATTCTTGTTTCACAGTAAGAGTGTGTACAGCTAGAGTATGTAGAATTGCTAATGTGCTTTAAATTCATGCTCTACCTGGGACCATAACCATTTTCAAGCCCTAGGTGTTTACCATGTACTTCTTCAGATTGCTGTTGTTGTCTGTTGAGCAATTGCTGGGTTTCTTTTGGGCATAGCGATCTGAGTGTCTGTTGAGCTTCACACACCAAAATTTAGGCAACTAAAGTAATACGCTTAATCTTGATGTGTCATTTAACCAAGTCAATTAACCTCCTTCAAAAGTCAGTCAAGAGAGGTGGGCATGTCCTTGGAGGTGATCACTACTACAGTTCACTGTATGTAGTTACTGTCATAACCAGAGGTCAAATAAAACATCCTCTTCATGCAACCTGAATGTAAGATGTTGAATATTAACAACAGTCCATTATTATTTATAGTCCCTTGCTCCTGAATAAAATGCACAGCTAAGTGTATGCAGACTGCATTTGTTTATTTACTATTCATTTACTATTTGCAATCACATTGGAAAGTGATCCTGTCAGCCTGTCATCTGAAGGAGGATTCAGGAAAAAAACAATTAGGTAACCTTCTATATATATGTGTGTGTGTGTGTGTGTGTGTGTACAGCCAGTTTGCCATGTTTAAATGCATACGATAGCGCTCTCAGCATGAAACACATCTGAATCCAGCGGAGAATTGTTCACATCACAGAAAAAAAAAAATCTTCCAGGTGAAATCACTGAGTTGAAATGAAAGAGATTCTTCTGTCTCAATAAGGTAAGATTTCAGCCCTGGAAGACTGATGCTGATCACTGGATGTGTTCAGGACCAGGTTGGGTGGGGCCTTGCACAACCTGGTCTAGTGGGAGATGTCCTTGCCCATGGTAGGAGGGTTGGAACAAAATGATCTTTAAGGTTCCTTCCAACCCAGACCATTCCATGATTCTATGATGCAGCCTGGGACGTGAACAAACACTGTATTTCTTCTAAAGCACAAAGAAAAGCACCAAACTCATGCTGCCCCCTCTCCCCCCTGCCCCCCCATTAGCTTAATTACTATTTTGTTTGAAGAAATTAACGAGACTTAAAGCAGTAATTGGTATGTCAATATTTTGTCCTTTGGCTTTACAGTCATGAAGTGGTCTTTAATGTTTCCCTGTTAACTTGTCCATTTTGAGCAGTGCTAATAGGACTAATGACATAACTAATATATAGAAAGTGATGAGGCTACTTTATGCCTTTTACTGTTGTTAAGAATATTACCCTTTTTTCATGTGGTGCTGCTGTTCACTTCTCAATTAGTAATTACAAGGAGGAATGAATTCTGTGTAATAACTTTCACACTTAATGAGAAGAGACTGAGGCAACTTGCCATTTTGAAGAAGAAATATAGAAGTAATTGCATCCTCACTGCAGGGTTCGTGTTCTCTGTGGGGCGAGTTTTGTCCTCTTGGTAGCCTTTGAGACTTTGGCATTCCACTTCTCGGCATAATGAGCGGATTATTCAATTTGTAAGCTTCACACACCCAAATTTAAGCAACGGCGTGTGCCTTTTTGCCAGTTTATATGCACTACCATTATTCTATATCTTTATCTTACTCCTTAAATTTAACAGTTGTATTGTCAAGAGAAGCACTAAGATGGTTTTTGGTTTAGCTTTTCTTTCCAAGCCTGGTGAGAGAACACCAATGTGTTTGAGAGAACTCTTCCAAGTGAGCCTAAGGGGCTATGTTAGTGGTAATTCAAGTCTTTGATGAGCAGATAATTGTAGCTCTGATAATTAGCTTTTGGTTTTAAATTTTCCATTTGCATTGTTTATGTTTATTCCACCAGTTCTCAGCTAAAACTGAAATATTTCTGCTACTTCATTCCTCCTGAACTTCTCACACTAATGACTTTGAGTGGAGGACATTAGAAGTTGGGTTAAGTTTAAAAGGAGAAGAAACTGCTTGAAGCAGCATCAGAGAATTAAGAACATTGTATTTTTAAAAATCAGTCCTATGTACTTCATCATGCTGCTATTATGTGACTTTAACTAGAATGCTTATATGAATAAGGCTGCTGGATTGTGCCCTCAGAACTTAGATAGGGGAACACAACTCCCGGTCTTTCTATCCTTATATGGCCTTCACAGTCCATCCAGATTTTGCAGCATCTCAGCTTTCTGGGCTGCTTCAGTCCTTGCCAGTAGTTTAAAGGTTGCAATCGCCCTCATTTATCTCAAAAAGGCATTAATTTTGAAGCCCAGCAATGACACTTCAAATGTCAGCCTTGTTCATTTTCGCAGAAGGATCTAGCCAGTCTGCTTATTCATTAGTGTGGGCTAGAGGGGTGGGAGCAGCTGCAGCCTATCAGGCTAAAAAAGTGTCTTGCTATTAATGGTCTACCCAGCACGCTGCCATTTCTCTGATTCAGCCCCTTGGCCCACCCTCTGGCTCGGCCCTTGCCCAAGAGAAAGGCATATGTGGAGGGAAACAAGAGTGGAAACATAAAGGTTATTTCTGTAGCATTTTCTCTTTTGATTATTGATAGCAGCAATGTGCTGTTCTCCTGCGTTCTTTTTTCCCTCAGCTACTTTTGCCTTCACTGTTGCAAAAAGACAAACCCAAATCATGTGAGAGGGTGTCAGATGGTTAAAAGTGGTGATACCTGGGCAAATGAAGGTAAGAAGGGACATGGGCACCAAGCTGGGCCTGAGGAGACAGAGTATTTCTACATTTTGCTTAATATGGGTTTAATATTACTCAGAATCCCAGATGCTACCATACCCTGAGAGCACTTCAGGGTAAGCTGGGTGGTGGCAGCTGGAATGGTTTCAGGCTGCAGAAGGAATCGCATCCAGACCTCCGGCTTCTCGGTTTGCTGCTCTCCTATGTTAAAAGGCATCACAATGTCCTCCTCCTGCCATCAAGTTTTAAAACACAAGGGTTAACCCGGGTGCTGTTCTTTTAAAGACTTGAAACTTGCATGATTCTCTAAAGCGAAGGTGGTCCTTGCTGCAGTCTGCCTCTCAGAACTCTGTGCTAAACACCTAGCCCTGGGCGGGAGGGGGACTTCAGACATTTCTCTGTCCTTGGCTTTTCTTACCACCTGGATGTGAGAGTCTCTTCATGTAGCATGCAGGGGTTTGGATGAATTTTGAGGTGCCCGTGATTCCTCGGGCAATGTCCAAATGCCTGCTGCAGAGATGTGGACTCTCTGGGGGCCGGGAGGCAGGAGATACTGTGGGTACCCATGTCCTTTGTTGGACTCAGCTTTCTGTTATGTTCTCAGGTAGCAGCTGACACTCTCTGCACACTTGGGCTGCTGGCTCTCATCAACAGCAGAGACACAGTAGTTCAAAGGTAGAATATAATGATCTTACCCTCACAAGTGAGGCTTCAAAGTAAAGCTTTTAAACTTTTGTTCAGTGTCCAAGATGTGTCCCGCATGGGAGAAAATCAGTAGGGAGTTCAAGAGCAAGTTTTCCTTTCAGTTTTGGCATTTATTTGCACTTTTCTTAGTCTTAGCTTCCTTTTGCTATTTCTGTTCAGCAGCCAAATGTCACAATAATTGGGTGTGCAAATATTGCAAACTACACACGAATACTTGTCTCCAAGCGCATAAAGTTTTTTATAGAGTCATCTGTTTCTTATACGTATAACGAAAAGTTTTCTGTTAACTCCAACTGCTTCAAAAATTTATTTTGACCAAAGGCTTAATGTAACTGACAATATCCGTTTAAGATGATCCATAGTTTTTTAAAGTGCAGAAGACAAAAGATGAGTAGAGAATCCTTCCTGGGGCCTCCAGGGCAGTTTCCAGCCAAGGCTGCTGATGTATTTCAGATGTCACAGCTCCCTCCAGTGGGAACATGCTGGCAGTGGACGACAGCCAGGGGAAGGTTGCTGCAGACAGCAACCCAAAAGCTTCTATACCTCAAAAAGAAAATATTCAAACCACGTTCTTTTCTCTTCTTTTCTTTTCTTTTTTTTTTTTTTCTCAAGATAATAGCTGGTTCTCCCTGATATTCGCACAATATAATATTTGAATCAAAGATTTGTATAAAATCTGAGAAAATTAACCTCATGGACCAGGTTTTTGTACAGACTCAAACCAGCTAATTCCTGTTGACTACCATGTAAATACAGTCGTTCATGTTGAGCAGGGTGGCATGGCTTATGGAACCACAACGTCTGAGATGTACTACGATAAGGAAGGTTTCCTATATTAACATCCTGTAAGTATCATTCTCCAGCACCAAACAACTGCAACAAATACAACACAAAATACGTGTCATTCATTTGAACATATGTGAGTTGGTGTAGGTTTGCCTTCATAACACAGGTTACTGGTCTTTTTGAACCTCTACAGGAGCCAATGCCTCCTTTTATGGGTTTCCAAGTGTGATAATGGATGAAGCCATGTCTGCCTAGCCCAGGCTAAGTAACAGAGCCAGAATGGGAATGGGTTCTTTCTTTCCAATAACCTGAAAACACGGAACAATTATTTTGGGAGATCTCCAATATTTCTAATTCTGGGTGTAGTTTTTTGTGTGATTTTCTCACCCCAGAAATCTTTGTGGCTTCTGAGGAGATGATGCCATGTCACATACGCATTTTATAAATATCTTAATTTTACCAAATACAGTAAAAACCACCACCTATATTAATAATTCTCAGACTGATAATTTAGTATTTTTAGACTGATCATTTGATATGAGAAGAAAAGTAATTAATGGAGTTTAATAATGTTCATTACTGCTTCTCTCCAACCAACTTCTGCTTACATTACTGACTATATTAAGTAGTGATTCAAGCTGTAGGTTTAAAAATGTGCTTGCAGCTGATGGATGGTGCTGGCAAACCAAGGAATAGACTCAGTATGATGGTTATAGATAGGTGGTTGCTCAGCCTATGAGAATCTGCATTATATACAACACTATCAGCATCTGCAGATGCAGCAGCATAAATCACGTGCATTGTTACATGTTCTCAAGGTGCATAAGATGTTGCCTGGCAACTGCATGTCCCCCAGTTCAGCAAAGTACGTGTTTTTAATTTTGTCCCTGTGATACTGCATGACCACAAAATTAAGAACAGAGATTCTGCCTGATTGCTTTAAAAATGACATTTATTAAAAAATAAAGCTCCTTTTTCCAATCATCAATATGCCTTGCCTTAATCAAGCATTCTGTGCTTCTGGTGTTGTTCCTAAGCACACATTACAGTATTGCAGTTCAAGGAGAGTTATGTAGAAGCTGTTTTCTTTTCCTTTAATATTTCAAGATTTATAGGATTTATAAAGCATCCTTCACAAAGTCAGGGGATGCTGCTCCTTCTTTTTTCTCTCTCAGTTTGTGCTTTTGTCTCTGTACCCACAGAGACAAGAAAGCCACTGATATGCAGACTGTCTTGGCACATATCAGTAGATTACAACATATTTCATCTGGATTTATGTAAGCTAAGTACACCTGAAAAATTAGATCCAATACACACTATATTCCCAGGTTTCTGTGAACTGTAACTTCTTCACTGTATCTTAAAAAGACTGAGAGTGAAAACATTAGTAAACCACTTTCAAAAATCACAGCTCTGATGCACACTCTAATCCATGGTCTTCTGCATTAGCCTCTATGAAGGACACAGGTAGAGAAGAAATTGTAAATCTTATCAATCTTTGCAGGCCCAGCTTCAGCAGGAAAGGTGTCAACAATTCCCTGAAGCACACTGGGCCACCCTGCAGTGTGGGCATCACACTCCTAGTCAAGCCTACTTTGATGGAATGAATTAGGAGTAGCTCTCCTGCTTTAGGAAGTGAATACTCTAACCAGAAGGTAGGTGATAGAAAGGATGTCATGATTTCATATCTTTTTTTGTGAAGTCCTGCCTATTTGAGTGTCTTAAGTAAACTCTGAGACAGCCTTTTGAACAAGATCTCTTAAGAGACTTAAGGAGATGCCAGGTTGCTCATAAGTAAGAAATCCCAGATGTGTGTAGAAATTCAGCTACACCAAGCAAGAATTTTCAAGTTGCATGGGCAAGTTTCTAGTGAGGTAGGGTGCCTCCAGCATTACTAACCAGCTGCTGCAGAGTTCTTTGAATTGAGTTCTTGGACATAGGAATTCAGTTCTACCTTACTTTTATATTTTATCAGCCCCCCTCCCCTTTTTTTTCCATTTTATTTTATTTTATTTTATCCATAGGCCTAAGTCCCTTTTGAGATTGTGCTCTTTTGGCATTTTTACATCTAATTGCCTCTTAAGGAACCTTCAAGAAATAACTGAGTGCTAAATCACTCCTAAGAAAATAGCCCTGGGAGATCAACTAAGAGAAGATGGCATGAATAGTACTCCCTCATATCATACTCAGCTCTGTACAGCTTTTTCACTGTATGGTTACATAAGAACAAAGGTCAGATTTTCTCAGGCACTATTGCTTCATACTCAAGAGTTTTGAATACTAATTTCGTATTACAGTTTTCTTCTATGTGTATGGAGTCCTCACCTAATTTTCTAAATTTTAAGAAATGCAGTAAACTGACTATGAACATACACATTATTAAACTCAGCACTGGAACAGGTTGCCCAGGGAGGCTGTGGAGTTTCCATCCTTGAAGCAAATCTGGACAAAAGCAATCTGGACACCATCCTGGGAAACCTGCTGCTTGACCAAGCTGATTGGACCAGATATCTCCAGAGGTGCCTTGAAACCTCAACTGTTCTGTGATTCTGTGAAACATAGTGAAGGGAATCTAATCAGAAGACATAATTACTATCTGTAATTAGAAGACACAGTTTCTATCTGTCTCTCTCTCCTCCCTTCCCCTAAACCTTCTCAGCTAACTTGAAAGTACCTACAGAGAAAACAAAAATGAGTCTTAAAACCCAAACCCATGGCAATAAGACACGACTCAGAAGTTGGCAAGTTCAGCCTGCTGAGCAGAGCAAAGAGCCAGTTCTTGAATCTAGAGCCTTGTCAGCAGCTCCCAAGAAGTTACAGTGAGCTGAGGGACCAGCAGCTGATGCGTCCCATCTAAGCAGAACCAGCTAGCACCAGATGTTTTTTGTTGGAGAGTTTCTTGCTTTGGTTTGAAATTGTGCTAGACTGGGAGGACTTTATATCTCTTTTCATGAAGAGATACAGGGTTATCAGCGCACTTCAGAGGTTGTCTTTTAAATATATTACATTGGCCTAGTGTAAGATTTTAGTCCCTATAAATCAAGCACTGCAGTGTCTGATGCTAAATGCAGTCATAGCTGTTCACTCTTTTATAGCGTGTGGGGTGAAGTGACTGCCCAGAAAATCCTGTGTGCTGTGTGGGAGCTGCCTTTTGTGGGCCAGAAGACATGGGCATGGGAGTAAGCCTGGGATCCCTTCTCCGCTCTCCAGCGTGGGAGTGAGCGTCTTGATCATATGGGGCAGATAGCACCTGATACCTAGTTATGCTATTAAAGAATGGGGCATAGTCCAGTCTTTTCCACTGTGTAGCTGCCTACAGATTAGAGCACTCCCTCAGAGAGTATACCTGCCATAGCCAGGAGGATTCTCAGCCACATCTCTTACTGCCCAGGAAAGTGTCCTGCACACTAGACCATAGGCAATGATGTCCAGGGAAGTAGTCTCTGCCCCACGTGTTAAACTGTGTGGCTGTTCAGATAGGATAATAAGATTCACTGAAGAACAAACAGGCAGGACCACAGGGGAAATGAGAGCAAGTCTTACTCTGCAGGCCGATGAGGAATTGAGGTGAGGGAGTCAGATCTGTGGAGATGAAGTAGAGAAGAGATTCTCCGATTAAAAATGTCTGCAATGCTGAGGACTTGAAGGGCTTTCAAGGTTTAAACTTGAAAATAAGGGGCCTATTTTGTACCTATAAACTTTTTTGCAGCAGCTAAAGGACTATTTGAAGTTACAGATGAGCTTTCCATTATTTTGTAGAAGTAAAAGCATGGACTCTTATCAGCCAGGCCTGACAGAACTGCTCAGTTCCTGAAAATAGGTCATGGAGAGCTTCTGCACTAATTAAGAACAGTTGGCAAAGACAATCATTGCAAGTTAGAAATGTGTGCCAGATCCATTTTACTTGCATAGTTGATCTGGAGGTGATTTAATGAACAGGTTTTGTACTAAAGGTGGACGTACTGAACAGTATGACTCAGTTCTGGGAGCCACAGGGAACAAGTCAAATCAAGTTCACTTTGCAGAGCTGCAGCTTTTGCCAACTCCTCAAGAACACCAGCAACTTCAGCTGCACCTTCCTAAAATGCCCCACAGCATATTGACATTTATCCATGCAGTTAAAATTTTCCTTTTCTTCTCAGTTCCAATTTTCTGTTTGATGGATTCAAACTGCTACTTCCTTTGGCTGAATTCAGTGGAGGACTTCAGTGCTGGTGAGACAGATGATGTACTGGTCTTTAGGTATTTGGTATGCAAAACAGAGTCCCAAGGCTTGTGTCAGGCGTCTCCCAAGTTAAAGTCAGGTATGAAGCTATGCAGTGCCTTCAGAGAAATAATTATATTAGGATGGAGATCTATCAAACCAATGCCTAAGCAAGCTAACATAGTAGTAGCCGGTAGGAAATGTGGTACCTGACTGCCTCTGTGCATGCAATGAAGCTGTAGCGCAGGCTCCTGGACTCTGTTTTGATGCCCAGACATCCAGCACTAAGCCCTCCAGTGCTTAAGTTGGAGCTTATTGTATAAGTTGTAGACATTAAACCTTTTGTTTCCTTTTCTTCTTCCTCTGGCTAAACAGCTTCTGTTTTCTGGATCTGTTTAATTACAGGTCTAGAACATTTTGCTGCTCAGATGAGCCTGATCCTCTGCATGTCCAAAAGCAGGCATAGAGGAGACAGTTAGGTCAAGCAGGCAAATGTGTACGCAGCAAGGTTAGGTGTCTGGCCAACTGTTTAGTCCTATTCTAGGATAAGACTGTGCCCAGACTGGTATTTAGAGCTACATCATGTCTTTTGATGGATTTTTATTACTTTGCTAATGAAACACAGGAGCAATTCTTCTATTGCTGTTAGCAAGTACTTTACATACCTTCTGGTAGAACAATGTCCTGGAAAAGTCACCAGGCAAAGCAGGCACCAACGTGGAAGGAAAATTTTAATTGATCCTTATGTGTATGTGCCAAAGCTGCTGAAATCATTTAGCATCATTTTACTGACTTCAGGAAACTGCAGGATTCTATATCTTGGTGAGTATCTGGATGATGGAAGAACCTGCATTTCTTTTGTTAACTTCCAGCATTACTTCATTACATGAATCATTCCAGTATGCAAAGCTATAATGAAAATCTACAAGCCTAGGCACACAGTTCTACTTGTCCTATGTTTACTATGACAAAAAAACCCCTAATATACCTTACTCACACATCAAAAAAAAAATCTGCCTCAGGCAAACAGAATTTCAAACAGCTTATCTTCCATTAGCTTTTTAAAAAGCCAGAGATAGGGAAAAAACCCCTCTGTCGCTTTTCTTTTTAGCAGTTTGTATGTTAGCTTGAGATGAGTCAACCCAGAGCCTCTCTGAAAGAGTGGCTACAACTTACCATGAACTAGGAAGAACAGGCAAGTACTCTGACTTGATATTCCTTTCTAGAAAGGAACACAATTAAGACTCTACCTAATGTTTAGAAAGCATTTTTTCTTAGATGGTTCTCTCATTGCCAGAGATCTCATTAACCCTTTTTTTAGCACAGTAACTGAAATTTTAATGTGAATGTGGAATAAGTATTCAAAAAATGAACATTTCAAAGTTCAAATATTGCACAGCTCAAACTGTGGATGTTGGTTGCGGTTGACTTTGCCAAAGGAGTATGAAGCTAATGCCTTTTACTGAAAGCAGGCTCAAAGGTGAAAACTATGTTCTGATGAGAACAGTTCTCTACTGTATTCTCTTTGCTGGGAAACACATATTTTCCCCCTTCAGCTATACTGTTAGTAGCTTATTCACTAAGATATTAAACCAAACATTAAATAGTAATCGCAACATCCCAACAGAACCTCATTGTCAAAATAGAACATGGGGACTGCAGTGCCTGTGTGAGGTAGCTTTGCTGGATCAGGGCTCTTGTTCTGTTTCGCTTCAATTCAGTTACCTAAGACCTCATCTCATTCTCAGTTGCTGTGTCCTGCCACAACGCTACAATTTTCATGTTGCTTTTCAGAATTGTTCAAATGTTTTCAAAATCCAACTCTTATATGCCAGCCAAAAAGTATCTTTTCTTTTACTTTATATTAGACTAAGAAGTAAGCCTTTTTTATTCTTGTTTTGCAAATGGATTCCTGGTGGGTGAGATGAGACCAAATGAGAAGTGGGACACAGGCTCCTGTCTTCTCAGCACCACACTTTCTTGCTGAAGGTAAAGCTGTGTAGCTCCTAGGGTGACCAGGAGAAGGCAGGAGGTAGCTCTAGTAGCTCTGATTCATCTCCCTTCTTTTCCCCTGACACCACCCTGTTGAGGAAAGCTCATGAATAGGATTTCCACTGCTCTTGGCAGTGGTACTCTGCCCCATAGACACAGAGAGTTCAATCCCCACTTTGCCGCTCCTCTAGGGTTTTTGCAACTGCCCTGTTCCCCTTAAACATTCAGGTCACACTATGCCTCCAACAAATTACCCAATCACCAAGTCAGAGTCAATCTCTCTGTTCCTCTGGATTCCTGCCTGTAGCCTGACCTGTTGCTCAGACACGCTGTATCCACAGCCCTCTGCTCCCTCAAATGCTGGGAGCCTGGTGGAAGCGGAGGTGGTGGTCCTGTAACCATCAGCCAGGGACAGGGCTCCTGCATGTTTGGGAGCTGGGAGAGCTAAGGGCTAGATGCCAAACAGCTGGATTCTGGGTGGGGACATCAAGAGGCTCCACTGCCTGAGCAGCCGTGTCATGCATAAGGATGGGGGTGACAGTGGTGGGAGTAGGCCCATTGTGGGGGCTCAGGTCAAAATGCTGCTCTACCTGCAATTTTGCAGTGCAATGAAAAGTGGCTTAGATGATGAAAACTTGAAGTCCTTTATTGTTGAAATTAATAAGAAAAAGTTAAAAATACCAGAACCTGTAGTTTTGTTCCATCTTTTCAGTCCTCAAAAAGAAGAAACTAGAGGTGACTTTGGGAAGAAAGCAAATAATAAGTAGATTGGTTGTCAGACCAAACCCAGGCAAGTGAGGCATCAAATGAGAGGTAAAGTCATCTTTTTAAAAAAATCTATTTTGCATAATATATTACCAGAAAAAAGAAATGTGATTCAGCATGGTTACTGAGTTTAATGAAGAAGACAACACATGCTTTAAAGAAGGAATTCCTCAAGGTATAAAAATAATCAAAAAGAGACAGTTTTACCCATAGTCCTATGACAAAGTTGTTAAGGATTATTGCA
This sequence comes from Eurystomus gularis, assembly GCA_013400335.1. NCBI lineage: Eukaryota > Metazoa > Chordata > Aves > Coraciiformes > Coraciidae > Eurystomus > Eurystomus gularis. Next base: position 76,220 of record VZZY01024910.1, on the reverse strand, counting down.
TGCCATATTTAGTCCACTGTACCCGGTAATTTTCTCAGGATTAAGGGTTATTTAAAGCTGTCTGATGATAAAAAGATGAAATAGAGGAGGAATAAGGTCTTGCAGTATAATTTGAAGAAAGAGACAGCCACGGCTGTTTCTGAGTGATGTTCTGGGGCTTATGTACTGAAACACAGCAAAGCCTCTAATGTGTTTTTGCATAAACCCAATGAAAGTCTTCATGTACAAGTGTTAACTAAACTTTTTGAAATGAATATTTATTATTTTCCTTGCTTCTCTATGATCCTTGGGGAACTTGTAATGAAGGAGCACACAGGAGAGAAAGGTGACTTTATTCTCTGCTACTGCAAGGCCCTCATAAACAGCTTCAAAGCAAGTTGAAAATGCTTTGTGCTCAGCCACCGATAAGTTTAGTGCCACTGTGTTCAAAAGGATCCTTCTGTGAGTCAAGCTTTAGCTCACAGAGTGGGCAAAAGTCTCATGTAGGTGTCACTAATTATGGCAAAAACACGCAATTGGCTTTTTTGTAGATGACTTATACTGTGAGGACAAATAAGATAGTTTTCCTCACAGTACTAGGTAAGAAAAAGAGACTGCTGTGCCTTTGCTAAAAGTTCATTAGGACAGATTCACTGGTATAGATTTTTTAACTGAGGACACAGTGATGTATGTGCTTTATCCCAGCATCTTTTCATATTTTAATAACTTCCTTCAGTAGTGGGAGGAATTAAAAAAGAAAACCCTTTGAAGAGAGGATCCAGAATCAGAAGAAGAACAGTTCCGCTTTGTCCCAAGAGCAGGCTTCACTTTTCTCCTATGCTGCCCTCCCTGCTGTGTAATTTCTTTTTTGACCAATATTTGCATCTCCACAGGCACGCAGCTGCCGTTCATACTCTCCAGGTATGTGATAAGCCCAAGTCATTATGTCTGGAAGGTCAGTTCAATCCCTTTTCTGACCCTTTCTGGCCTATTATTTGTCCTACCACACGCCTACCCTGTCGTCTTCACTCACAGGGTGTTACAAAGGAAGAGTGATTAAAGACACAGAAGTCATGTCTTCAGTTTGAGTTAGTGCTTTGGCCTCATGAGGACACCAAGCGATGACTATGTGCTTTCTGTCTGGGCCAAAGACCTGTCAACCTGGCTGTAACATCTCTGCCATTCTTAGAGCTGAGTGTGGGTCAAATTATTTACTGGCACAGCTGGGGCTGACTGCATTCACATGGCACAAGGATACCTTGGGCCTGTGTTAGTGTTTGGCTTTCCCTTCAAGAAGAGCCTGGAGTTGCGCTGTATCAGAGTCACGTTTTCTGCTCCCATGTGACTAATGTCTTTGTCTCCACACATGCAGACTAACCCACACTTCAGTTTCAAAATATGCCATGCCATGTCTTGTGTCTGCATGTAGCCATCACTAGCTTGATTCCTGGAATCTGATCTCCTGGCAAGAAAATTAAGCTATTGCTCATGATGAGCAGCCTGCACTGGGCTGTGAATGAAAGTGCTGAGCAGGAGCATCTCCTAACCATGCAGTGGCCATCTAAAAGTCAGGGTTGGAAGCCAGGATTTGGTAAACAATCCATTCCACCAGTTCTGCTTTCCCAACCTTGTTTCCAGTGGTTTTCTAGAGCTCCTCCCATTCAGCTGACATCTGTTGCCACCTACTCTCTTCCAGTTTCCATTATCCAAAAAGGATCATGAACTTGCAAAGGTTATTCTCTTTGAAGATGTTCTTTCCATGGATGGACTTGTAAATACTCTGATTACATGACAGCTCAGCATTCATTTTCACAGAATCATAGAATGAAAATTCATTGAGCAAGAAAAGGAAGAACAGAGAGGGTTCCTTCCCTTTTAGATCACCCAGAACAGCTTGGTCTCCAATGGTCGCACCTTGTCCATGACCTTGCAGAAGACAATATAACAGATTTAAGAGGAACAGGAAGGAAGGATACATTTTACGTCAACTCTAGATCTAATTGTCTGAAACACTTAGGAAAGCTGGCTGAGTGTTCAAGCTGTGGATGTTTTTTTCCTTTCTTCTTGGCAGGGCTCATTTTGATCACCTAGCCTGAGCAAAGAACTGCATACGCTAATTAGGAACAAAATGTCATCTCACTAGAAAGCCACCTGCTATGTGGAAAGTTGTGCCATGAAACAACATCTATAGTGTGAATGCAAATTTAGCTGTCTTGAAAATAGAAGCTGAGAGAGAGCTGGCACAGTTGAACATCTACAGAAAGCCAGCCCAGGCTTGGATTAGGAGTGTAGCCATACTCTGTAAGTCTAAACTATCGAAAGCCCATGGCAGAACTGCAAACTGTCATCAGATCACCCAGTTTCTGTGCTGGGGCTCTCTCCACCATCCCAATCACAGTGACAAACAGCTACCAGACTCTTCCCTGTGTTTAATTTGACCCCATGCTTGTGAAATGAAAATGTCTCCATAGCTAAAAGGCTTTAACTTCTTCTGCAAACACTGATAAAGGTTGGAGCTTTGCCCTCCACTTCAGTGGGGGCAGGTTTGGGCCCTCAAGCACTGATTTGTGAGGGAGTGAACAGGATGATCTAAGAGCAACATGCTCGGTCCTTAATATGCCCAAGGCTGGAGGCCAAAGGCTTTTAAGCGCTGAGGTGTGTCCCTGTTAGATTACACATATCCTGTCATAATTTACAACAGGCTTTGAGCATTTACCTCTAAAGAATACACAACATGAGGAATACTTCTGAGATGAGGAAATCTACTGGATTTCTCAGTTCAAATCAGGTACACGTTATGTTTTTAAAAATAGCCCTATACAGATGAAAAATAGTAATGATAAACTGACTGACCTTTCAGCCAGCCTTTTTCTCTATGGAGGTATAACACCAAGGTGCTATGGTGGTTCCTCAGTGGCCAAGAGTGATGGGCTCTCTCTCCTGTAAGTACACTGCAGGGCCAGCGATTCTAAGGGAAGCATCCCTTTCCTCCAGCTGCCTATGGACAGTCTGCTGTCATCCAATGAGACCACCCTCAGGAGGGCTTGCTTTTCATCTCTGCAACTAAAATAACAAGCCTTTCTTGGGGGAATAGGATAAATTTGGCTAGTGGGAAGAAAATGTTTAATTTATCATAGAATCATAGAATGGTTTGGGTTGGAAGGGACCTCAAAGATCATCTAGTTCCAGCCCCTGCCATGGCAGGGACACCTCCCACTAGACCAGGTTGCTCAAGGCCCCATCCAACCTGGCCTTGAACACCTCCAGGGATGGAGCATCACAACCATCTTGGGCAACCAGGTCCAGTGTCTCACCACCCTCAGGGTAAAGAATTTCCTTCTAATTTCCAACCTAAATCTCCCCTGTTCCCGTTTGAACCCATTAGCCCTTGTCCTATCACTACAGACTTTTGTGAAAAGTCCCTCCCCAGCTTTCTTGTAGGTCCCCTTCAGATACTGGAAGGCCACAAGAAGGTCTCCCCAGAGCCTTCTCTTCTCCAGCCTGAACAAGCCCAATTCTCTCAGCCTGTCTTCATAGGAGCGGTGCTCCAGCCCTCTAATCATCCTTGTAGCCCTCCTCTGGACCGTCTCCAACAGGTCCATGTCCTTTAAACACTAACCAGCAGTTTCAGTGCCTGCAGGTAGGACAAGGCTTATTAGTGGAATGAGAACAGAAACTGCAAGTAGCACAGAGGCCTACAGTAAACAAGATTAAAAAATAAATAAATTAGTGCATTCTTAAATATGCTATCACTAAGATGCAAGAAAAGCTTCTGAACAGTGTTTCTACCGTAAAGGACATAATCCTTTTTCTTCCATTTCAGGGTGACCAGACCTTTACTCCCAGAAATGTTGTTTAAGAGACCCTGCTGAGCATGAATTCAGTCTGAATGCACTTCAGTCCTAGCTTAAAGCTCACTTTATACTGTTATCAACATACTCCTGGTTATTTCAAACTGGCTCAACCTGAGGGTTTTATAGAAAATATTCCTTCAATTTTTTCCCATGACTAGATTATAATAAAAATGCCTCAGGAAGTACAGTTGATGAGAAATGTAGAATATGGTGTTTTTTACAAGTGTCAAGGCAGTATTTCTCATGGCACTAGACTGACTAGTGTAATAGTATCTTCTCAAAGAATGATTCAAAAGAGAGAGAAATAAAAGACCAGTTGGAGTTTTGACTAGCTGGTGTGGTTGATTGATAGACACAGGATCCTGTTCTGCCGGCAGAATAAAAACACCTACTCTACTAACCTTTCAAGCTCCTTTTGATATTCATTTGTAACAGTAAAGCTCACATGTTGTTGATTTAATGATATTCTATAAAATCTAGCAGTCTCAGTGCCAAACCGGAATGTTAACTAGTTCATCCTCACAATGCTGAACCTACAATGTCAGACTATAGTAATTTTTTTTCTCTTTTTTTCCTCCCCTCTACTCTGTTCTTGTGAGAGAACCCCAGATAGGGTTATTTCTGGGGGCAACCACCAAACCCTGCAGTGCTGGCTGAGAGTCTGCTTCACAGCAAATGAGCTGTTGATGGCCCAAACACTGTCAATGTACCCCAAGCAACTATTGCTTTTTTTGTTGTACTGTCCCTTCACCTGTCCATTGCAAGATGAAGGTTTTGCAAGGCTAGAATCCCCTGATATTGAATGTGATACTTTAATAGTTAGCAAGTCATCATTTATAATACTGAAAAGTTTCAAGAATATTTCATTCTGGCTTTATGAGTCTTCTGTTTAATTCACTCATACTGAAATCTCTCACAGTAATGCTGTTTTTTTCTCCTTGCGTGTTACAGACAGCTATTTATGTGCTGGTGGTTGTCTTTACCAAAGTGATATGATGGTCTTTCTGCCTTCACAGACCATCAATCCAGATGTAACCATAGCAAATTATTTTCAAGCTGTTAGTGACTCAGAGAGAAATGGTGACGTTTGACACAGAGACCCACTCCATTTTCCTTTTTGCCCTCTCTGTATTTCTTCAGCAAGCTGTAAGCTGTCGTTTTATTAGTCTAATCATCTGAATCATCCTACAGGTTTAGAAAACACCAAGCAGGCAGAATTTATGTTCTTAGAGGAAGAGCTTTAACTCCTATTGCAATAAATGTATTTCTTTCCTTTATATTCCTTGTCATCTAGATCAGTTCTTACTCTTGACATACTGAGTTCAGGTAAAATGAGTGCTCATTTTTCCCTTCTTTTTGCCAGGGGACCAGGGCAGGGGAGCCAGGAGTGACCCCAGCACTGACACCAGCAATTTCCATCCCATGGGAACTGACTATGAAACAATTTAATCTTCCTCTGATTACAGAGGCACAGAGGAAGCTTCAAAGTGGTCTCAATTTTCCTCTGCTTTCCATGCTCCTCCAAGAGTGTGGGCTGTGCAGAGGGGCCATGGCACATGGCCACCAGCACAGCATCACTTACTCAGCTCAAAATGCATTCAGCCCTGCCTCGGCCGGCCCTGGGAACCCCTCAGCACCCTCCTGCTACCTGCTCATCCTGTATGAGTTTATTTTCCTTGCTCTTTTAGCAGAACACACTCCCCAGGAAAGCTCTTCTGCTTGACTGGAAGTTGCCCTTGGTTATGCACTGCACAGGATGTCCAACTCCAAAGTTCCTACCTGCAGTTCCCACGCTGGGCATCCTGTGTGCATCTGGCAACACGGATCCTCTGCTCTCCTCTCACCATGGCTGGTTGTGTCCCATTTCATGAGCTTATCTAGTGAACACTGCACCCAGAGTTCAGCCTCACTGTTGTTTGGTTTAACCTAACTGCTTCGTTTTCAGATGTGAAGGTTAATCTCAGGCCTTACTGGGACACCCATCAGATCCGCTTCATTTGGTATGCTGAGGTCATTTTATTCCACTTATTATTTAAATTAAAAATTACTTTTTCTTGACGGGGGGAAAAAACAAACCCAAAGCAACTGCACTTCAGTATTCCTAACCGATACCAGCCTGTAACCACTGAAAAATGTCTTTTTTTCTACTGAAACTAACTGGAAAAACTGGCTAGCAGTTATGGGGATCCTCAAAAAGAAAAGGATAGCACAAAAAATCCTCTTCTGCTATGTATACCATTATCTTTACAGATTCTATTAATAAAACAGTTCTGAAAAAAACTCTTCATATGCTAGAGTGGTTCCAGCAATAAGCCTTTTATCAGCAGGCAGGGTCAGCATGTGTTTCTGCTACTCAGAAACACAAAGGCAGAGAAATCTCTCCCAACATTTTGTGGAGTGCTCTTGATACCATGAGCATGCGTCTCATTACCTTCCCAGGAGTTAACCATTAGTAAATGCAATCATCAGAGGAAAATGACTGGAACAAACGTGACTAAATGGTCCCAGCCACCTGCTGCTTTGAGGAAGGCATCGTACTTATCAACAAGTAAGATGCAAATTCAAGGACAAAACAACCTTTAAGAACACAAGGTGTTGCTGCAGTTGTCATATGTCTGTGTATGACCTTAAAGGAGCATAACACTGCTCTGGCTAGTCATAGCTGCTCAGGGCATTGCAGGGGAAAATCTGCAGACAAAGCAGGATAAAAGTGCTTCTCTGCATGTCCCCTCCCTTTCCCATTCACAGGCAAGTTGCCGTTGATGACCTGTCATGGATCTGAGGTAGAAAATATGGTACCAGTGTGGAGACAGAGAACTCCTCGCTGTGTAGAAGCGGCTCGTACATGTATGACCTGGGGGATTAGAAGCTGAAGAGAGCTGAGCAAAGGAAGGTTTGAGAAAATGTGTAACTACATAGATTAGCAGTCCAGAACTGCCAAGTGCTTTTTGCAATACTGTTCTACAGTGCTGCAATTTATTACGGCTAAATACTTGGTGACGAACAGATTCTACAAGCAATGCCATCTCCATATCTTCTGAGGGTATTCCTGTATAAATAATCCCACCTTTACCTGGAGACACAAAGAGGGGACTGGGAAGCTAACTCTAAATGCACTTCTAGAATGGAGAATTCTGCTATTTTCAGGAGATGATACAGCTTCTGTTGTGAGATCAACCAGATATATTTCCCCAATTGTTCCTTTCTTGACCAAGGTATCTCTTCTTGGAATAAAAAAGGTTCTACCAGATCATTAAACCACATAATTGCCTTAAACATCCTTTAATTAAGGATTGCAGTATTGCTTTTTTATTGCTTAAATAAAACAGCTACAGCTCTGCTCTCTACAGTTCACGTTTATTCATTTTCTCCAGCAAATCAGGACTTTCTGTGAAAAGTCTGTGGGGAAAAAGAAAGTTTAAGGAAGAGCTCATCTACTTCCAATGAAAGGAATTAAATGCAACTTCAAAAAAGCAACCTCGGAGGACCTTTTTCCTCATTCCTTATTCAGCTTTCAGCAGGAGAAACATGAACCAGAATACCAGGCAGAAGTACAACAGGAACTACAAGCTTTGATGATAAGCAGGGAATGGATGCAGGAGCACAGTTGGCATCTTCTCTGAGTCCATATTGCTCCCTCAGATACTTGCAGTGAAGGACATACAAGAATGTGGTGTCTACAGTGCTGTCCATGTGACAAACTGTCCATCTGTTCAAGATACCTACTGATAATCTGGACTGATTAGTCTAAGCCAGAGTCCACCAAGATCTCTTGCTGTGTAACATCTGTTATAACTCTTCCTATGTTGTTCCAAGTGTTGTTTGTCCTTCCTGTGGCTGCCAGGGTTGTTTAAAAGGTAATAGACTTACTACTGCACCTGTGGTGCAGAAGCATTTCTTCCTGAGTTGAGCCAAAAGCACATGCACATGGGGCAATATGATAAGCTAGTAATGCCTTTTCTGGATCACTGGCCACCTCTAAATGCCATGATGTTCACTGCAGCCTCAGTGGACTCAGTTCCCAGTGAACAGCAAGGAATGACTTGGAAAGGCTAGTCTTTTGCTATTGCAATGAAGAGAGGTGCTTTTGGGATGATTCCAGTACGGCTTCTCACCAGGATCTCTTGGAAATCACATCTAGCAGAGGTGAAATTCAGGTGATAGTTGCGTTGAATCAAAAGCTCTTTGTCTTTCTCTACCTGATGTAACATGAATAGCAGTCAGCTATGTAAAGCCACCATTGACCATTTGAGGGAAGGAGGATGCTCAGGAAAGGTAGACAGCAGAAGGTGTTGTACTGGCTCTGGGTGGTATAGCATTAACTTCCCACATAGCAGCCCCTGTAATGCTGTGGTTTGGATTTGTGATTGAAACAGTGTTGATACCACCAACATTTTGGCTCTTGCTGAGCAGTGCAGTGTTGATGCTTTCTCTTTTTCTTGATCTGACGCCTCTGCAGTGATTAGGCTGAGGTTGGGTAAGAAATTAGGAGGGGACACGGTGAGAACACCTGACCCAAACTGGCCATTGGGATATTCCCTGTGATATGATGTCATTCTCAGCACTGAAAAAATGGGGATTTTGTCTTCCAAAGCAGCTATTGCTCAGAGACTGGCTGGGCATTGCTCTGCTTGTAAGAGGTGGTGAATGACTGCTGTTGCATTACTTGTTTTTTCCTCTTTCCTTCACTTACTAAACTGTTCTTATCTCAACCTGTGAGTGCTCTTGCTTTTACTCCTCCTGTTCTCTCCCCTGTCCGATTGTGAGGCTGTGTGAGTGCTTGGCTGCTGGCCATAATCAACCCACAACAACTGTCCATGTCTGTGGTTCTCTTTATGCAGATGTAACAGGCAATGCTCACTTGAGATATGGTTTTGCCTTTAGATGGTTTGCAGAGCTCAGCATTTTGTGATAACTTGGTGCTGTGCATCATGTAGCCTCTGGAGAATTATGGTTAGCAGGATTGCAGGGATGAGCAAAAGTAATCTATTAATCAGTGGTTCATCTTATACCATAGTCTACTGTCCATGCCCCCATTACAATCTGTAAGCAAGTAGGGATTGCCTGCCACAACTTCTTCAGTGTCCTCTCAAGGACCTCTCAAGTTACCACTCTCAAGGGCTCTTCACAGTGCATCTGCTGCAAATATGTATAGAGGATCATAAATGAGTACAGAGTTATTTATAAGGATTAATCACAAAATCAATAATTGGTCATAAAATATTGATGAAATGTTATTTATGGTGACCAAGGTGTTTCCAAAAGAGAGTGGTTTGCTGTTATTTTTGCTGGTTACATGGAAGTCTACAACAGAGTTGCAAAGGATCCACATGATATGGCAGTTGCCAGATCCTTTCTTTTTCTCTCACTAGGAATTTATTTTCTTTGTGTGAGAAGTTCTACATATGGTAGAGAGCTCACCTTATCATTTTGCTGTATCTGATGTTGAACAACGTCAGTCAAATCATCACAGTCAAAGTGATGATTACTTTGCACAGATTGAAATGACCGAAGTCAGAATGGATATAAAAATCTCACTGATCTAATAAAATGGCTTCTCCTAAAACGGTGTCAATAACTGCTGGAGCGTAAAGCTCATGCAAAAGTTGTAGACATCAGAAGTTCCAGGTAGTGTTGTGCCTTAAAACTTAGTATAAACAGACACCACTTCATGTCATTGTCTTGAGCTGGTTCAGCTAACATTTTGAAAATGACTTCATTCTTATCCTTGCTTTATTTATCACCATCCCAGTGGTTATGAGGTCCAGAAAGCAAAGCGTTGTCTCACTGAAGCTTACGTTTGCTGTTGGTCCCAAGGTTGCCCAAGGGAAATGGAATTACAGGGTGCTGTGAATATGAAAGGTGGCCAGAACTTCACCGTGTGACCAGGGCTCCTTCTTCACTTCCACTGCAGCTCAGCTGGGATGATGTGAGGTCTTTGCACAGATAGCATCTTTTATTACAGCTGCTTGTTCAACATCTTGATGATCTGCAGAAGCATCTTCTCGTGTGCAGAAAGTTTCTTGTCAGTAGTACAAAGCTTAAATTGAAAACCAAAATAGATTTATGCAACTTCTCAGTCATGACTTCTATTCCTCTGTCAATTGTGAAGGAGACTGAAGTGTCTCAGTGTTCACCAATGACTTGGCTCAGGTCCATTTTCCAGATCTAATCACAGGAAAGTGTTGGCAGACATTAGCTCTGGACTGTGAAATAGGCCTTCCTCAGGAATACTGGCTCATTTTTACAACTTCTGCTCCATGGGACATTATTAGAAGGCATTCATTATGGGCATATCTAATGACTTTCAACACCAGGTGCATGCAGTGATTTGGGATAATTTTTGCCTACCTGTCTGGTTCTTTCAAGGATGACTGGGTTACTATCAGAATGATGTTTGGTGTTTCTTCAGTGACCCGCACTGACCAACAACATAAATATTGCCTATGCTGGGACCCCACAGCATCTGCTACCTCCACACATTCCTGACTTGTATTTGTTCCTTAGCAACTTGAGTATTTCTTTGTCAAGTGTTGCCGCAAGTCCATAAAATATACAGCAAGTGTATTTGTCTCCCTCTTTTCTGCTTACTGAACTGTTGCAAGTCAGCCTTTTGCATTTTGCTGTCCAACACACTCTTCACATGAACATTACGTTATGCTTGCTACATTAAGCAGCTGAGAAATCATTAATAAAGTTTCTGAAAGATTTATACTTCTTATACTGAGATTATGTATACCGAAGTGATGTATGGTCATTCTAAGACTCTGGATCATAATGAAATAATGGGTCCCTTCAGTATCATCTGTTACCTCTATTTGTAGCGGAAGGGTAGTTATGACTGTGAGTAGTCTTTGGGGGAGTGACTACACCATATGACTTTGCAGTCTGAGGAATCCAAAGTAGCCAAAGACCTGAAGGAGAAGAGCCGCCTCTAAAGAAAGATCAGAGCAATCAAGACACTGGAGAGCAGGGTGTTACTAGCAGGTTGAGAATTCAGTGGAAAAGCTATAATCCTTTGATAAAACAATTTAAATGAAGGAGGTTCAATCAATTACAGTCAACAGAGAATAAAGGGGAGATGGGTAGTTGCTATATGCAGCAGAAACGTCTGGTTGATTATAGGCCCAGAAGCAGGTTAAGTGATTCATAGATTCATAGAATGCCAGGATGGAAGGGACCTCAAGGATCATCTAGTCGAACCTTAAGTGTAGTTTAAGCAAGATGGGCCAGCACCCTGTCAAGATGAGTCTTGAAACTGTCTCATGTTGGGTAATCTACGTCTTCCCTTGGGAGACTATTCCAATGCTTAATTGTTCTCATTGTAAAAAACTTTCTTCTAGACTCCAATTGGAACTTCCCCAGGAGCAGCTTGCAGCCATTACTCCTTCTATTTTCCATGTGACTCCTTGTAAAAAGGAAGTCTCCTTCCCTCTTGGTAGCCACCCTTCAAGTACTGGTACATTGTAATGAGGTCTCCCCTGAGCCTTCTCTTCTCAAGGCTGAACATACCCATTTCCAAGTGCTTGATATAAGTATTAAACAGAAAAGCATTATGTCCAATTGTCAGCTCTGTTTTAGAAAAACATATTTTTAATGCATTTGTAAACCAGATATAAAGTTACAATCAGAAAATACAAACCAAGGGTAGAAGTTGCTGGGATACTGGTAGCAAGGCACACTCAAACTCCCAAAGTTTAAAAATCTATAGTTGTCCAGCTTGCATATACAGATAGTACAACAGTCTGAATGACCAGCCTACTGACCAAACACCAGCAGATCGGTACAGCTTCAGAGCGGCCGCATCCATGGGAAGTGGGAGAGACACCACTGTTCTACAAATAGGGAAACTGGCAGAGAGAGTTTAGTGGTTGTGGAGAGAGAGCTAAACTTGGGAGTTCTTAAGCTGTTACAGTGTTCTTGCTGCTCTGTTTCTTTCTAAAATATTCACAACCTAATTTTTATTAATATTATTGAAGTTGATTCCACATTTACATTGCCACTGAGAGTGTGTAGCAAGAACAGGAGCCAGCAGCTGGCCAGGGGACTGCTGTGGACATTGTGCTGCTGCTCCTCGTGAGCCACTCTGAGAGGCTTTGTGGATGTACCACCACATTTGGATGCCCGAGGGATGTAGCATTACAGCTCTCAGATCTAATCTTATAGACCTGCACTGGTTTATGCTATATAGGTGTAACATCTCTCATACATACTGGATCAGAGGCACAGAGGTGTGCAGGGCTGGGTTTGGCGAGGACACTGAAGTGGCATTATGCTCAGTGTTGCAGTGTTCAACCAAGGTGTGTGATCTCTGCAGTGGAGTCCCTTGTACTGGGTTATGCATGTAAGTCCCTTCAAAAGTGAGCTGCCTTACAAGGACGGGGGACTGCAACAACTGATGGGAAACTGGTCTTTATCTAATGATCAACATTAGATATGCTATGTGAAATACACAAACATCTGGAACAGAGCAGAAACTCGAGATGCCTGTACTCTAGGTGGATGCTATAACCAATACACACATATTCGCTATCCCACTGAATGCTGGAAGGTTTTGTGAGGAATGGGATGACTTTAAATGAAGAAAGGCCAACTCCAGTCCATGCTGACACTTAGTGCAGTTTTCATTCTGGGAGCTGGAACACATGGGCTTAAGTTTTCACAGGCAGAGAAGGCAACAGAGCCTCATTCTCAGACATCTTGTGCAAACGCTCTCATGCCCAAACATGAAAGAACAGGCATAACCCCCTCCTTCTGAGGTGCTGCTTTCTGAATAAAACCAGTTGTCTTTCCTTTCTGAAGAATCCAACCCAAGAAGTGTGTGTTAGGCATGCTGAGGACATGTGTAATGTGCCCCGAGGGAAATGAATATGAGAATACATAGTCTAAGGAGCAACATTTGGCTGGAGATAAGCATGGAGTCATTCAGCCCTGTGCAGACCTTGGAACTCAGGGGTGTAGAAGCAGAGGTGAGAGTGAGAGCTGGTGAGAGTGTGGGAGCTCTGGAGTAACCGGTAGGTTTTAAACCAAGGGAGCACACAAGGGCCAGGAGGCAGGGGGAGAGCTCAGCCTCCACCTTACATCATATTGCTCTTTGATGCTGGAGGAGATCATAGTTATCATATAGATTTTATTTTTTTTAATGAAGTAGTATTTTGCGTTTGTAAATGCTTCACTGAAAATTGGTAGCAAACAAAGTGATCTTGTTTCACCACAAACACTGGCAGCAGGGGGAACTTCTTTATTTATCTGCATGGGGGCGGGAATGTGTATTTGCAATTGACAAAAAAAAAGGCAACAGTTTTAAGGACCACTTTGTGGTGTTTCACAGGTGACCAGCAGGCCAAGCACCACAGGCTGTCTAGCAGTAGTTCAAAGGATTGGTCCTTTGGACAGTTAGTTTAAGCAGATCTGACCTGCCCTAGGTTATACACTGGATGAGAATATTCTCTGGTGGGTTTGGCCCGTGGTTACTTACATTGAGGAAACTGAATTCAGATCTCAAAGATCATGAGCCAATGTCTAAGACCTTGGTGTCAAACACCATAAGCTGTGTTCAGGAATCTATAGTTGCATGTGAAGTTTCATTCAGGGAATGAAGAGCATTCCTTGCTGTAAAGTAAAAGCAAAGAGATGTTTGAAGTTAGTCCTCTTTTCTGCTCCTACAAACGTAATCCTTTTCACTGAACTTTTAATACAGACAGTCAAAAATCTTAAACAATGGACTATAAATGTTTAAGGAGCAAGCACACAGATGACGTAGTATCCTACAGAGAGATATTTTGGCAGCACACTGTGTAACAGCAAGAGCTTTGCTAAGGCAGAAATTCAGCAAAAGCCTAATTACATCTATGCTGAGATTGGGTACCTGGTAGAAATTCTCCACAGGGACAAGGAAATTATATCCCTACCAGATAGAAAGCAATTTGCTATAATCTGAAAATAACAACGTGAAAAGAGGGTCAGCTGGGTAAAATCAGTTCACAGGGAGAAAAAAGCAAAGAGAAGAGACATACAAGAACAAAAAATCAGAGTCTGATTAGACAGGGGAAGGAAGGATAATTGGTACAACATGGCATAACTTGCAGATTCTTGCTTGCATACTCATCAGATGGTACATTGTCCTCAGTTTTAGCATTAGCAAGACTTAGTTTTCACTGTAAAACAATCATGATACTTTACAATCATCAACAAAGGGCTGCACTGACAGAGATTGAGAAGTCACTATTAAATGAATAAACGGAACCCTCCAGCAATAAGGAATATGCAATTAAAGGCTGCATACCAGAGAGCACACATCACTGGCTGCCTTACATCTATGCTAACATTTGAAGGAAGTGTGAAGGACTGTTTAAATTCCTACAGCAATTAATCTGTACATTCCACTTCTCCTTAGGGGAAGCAGAGCTGTCCTTAATTCTCTTATTTCCATATTCAGAGAGAATGGAGATCCATATTAAAATAGAGAACCCATGAGCTGATGTCCACTGGACTGTGTTTGTGGGGCAGAGTCCAGTTGGAGGCCTGTATCGAGTGCTGTCCCTCAAGGGTCGGTACTGGGACCTGTACTATTCAATATATTCATCAATGACTTGGATGAGGGAATAGAGTGCACTGTCAGCAAGTTTGCTGGTGACACAAAACTGGGAGGAGTGGCTGACACACCAGAAGGCTGTGCTGCCATTCAGCGAGACCTTGACAGGCTGGAGAGTTGGGCAGGGAGAAATTTAATGAAATACAACAAGGCCAAGTGTAGAGTCTTGCATCTGGGCAAGAACAACCCCATGCACCAGTGTAAGTTGGGGACTGGCCTGTTGGCGGGCAGCGTAGGGGAAAGGGACCTGGGGGTTCTGGTGGACAGCAGGATGACCATGAGCCAGGAATGTGCCCATGTGGCCAAGAAGGCCAACGGCATCCTGGGGTGTATTAGGAGGGATGTGGTTAGTAGGTCCAGAGAGGTTCTCTTCCCCCTCTACTCTGCCCTGGTGAGACCACATCTGGAATATTGTGTCCAGTTCTGGGCCCCTCAGTTCAAGAAGGACACAGAACTGCTTGAGAGAGTCCAGTGCAGAGCCACAAAGATGATTAAGGGAGTAGAACATCTCCCTTATGAGGAGAGGCTGAGGGAGCTGGGTCTCTTTAGCTTGGAGAAGAGGAGATGGAAGGGTGACCTCATTAATGTTTATAAATATGTAAAATGCGAGTGTCAGGAGGATGGAGCCAGGCTCTTCTCAGTGACACCCAATGATAGGACAAGGGGGAATGGGTGCAAGCTGGAACATAGGAGATTCCACATAAATATGAGAAAAAACTTCTTCACGGTGTGGGTGACAGAACACTGGAATAGGCTGCTCAGGGAGGTTGTGGAGTCTCCTTCTCTGGAGACATTCAAAACCCTCCTGGATGCGTTCCTGTGACCTGATCTAGGAGATCCTGCTCTAGTGGGGGAGTTGGACTAGCTGATCTTTCAAGGTCCCTTCCAATCCCTAGCATTCTGTGATTCTGTGGAAATTAAGAGTAACTCTTGAAACTGAGCTACCTACTTTCCACATACTGAATGGTAGCAGATAGTAGAATATTGTAAAAAAAAATTATACAGTTTCTGATCTGGTAAAGGGCCTGGAGAACAAGTCTTATGAAGAGCAGCTGAGGCAACTGGGGTTATTTAGTCTGAGAAGAGGCAGCTGAGGAGTGACCTTATTGCTCTCTACAACTACCTGAAAGGAGATTGTAGAGAAGTGGGTGCTGGTCTCTTCTCACAAGTAACAAGCGACTGGACAAGAAGAAACGGCCTTAAGTTCTGCCAGGGGAGATTTAGGTTGGATGTTTGGAAAAAATATTTCACCTAAAGGGTTATCAGGCACTGGAATAGACTGCCCAGGGAAGTGGTAGAGTCACCATCCCTGGAGGTGTTTAAAAGCCATCTAGATGTGGTGCTGGGGGACATGGTTTAGGGGAGGACTTGGTAAAATACAGTTATGGTTGGACTGGGTGATCTTAAAAGATCTTTTCCAACCTAAATGATTTTATGTTTCTATGATACAAAGAAATCTTTGTGCTACACATGAAGTAGCAATTGCCTAATTTACGGTACTAGCAAACAAAGTAATTAGGCTATCAAAATCTAAGTATTTTATCTTGAGGTTGAGTTCAGTTACTACACTTGCTCAGGGCTATTATAACCTTTCCTAATATATACGTGGTTTTGCACATTTTGATGAATAAAAGATTGGTAGTGATAAAATCCTGTCCTGAATACAGGACATCTTCAAATTCGTCCTGGAGTATCGCTTCTTCTGTAAAACTCCTTAACATCAAACAAGGAACATTGCTGCTACGTTCCACCATGACAGGGTAGATCTTACTGTTCAAATAGTTTAATTGATTCTAGTGTAGTGTGATTTTGATGAAATGCCATTCAACAGAAAGCATGATTAGTAGGAGAAAGAAAGAACAGACGTGAAAGAGAAGAGACAATCAGGTCTTGTGCTAAAGCCTGTCAGAGAGCATTTCTTTGGGACTTTGGGGTTTCTTCAGACAGATGGTTTACTCCATCTTCTATAGCATAGGACTCTTCTAATCTCACACAGAATTTCAAGATTGGTTTATTATTCCCAGCTTTCCACCATAAAAGTAGCTGCCAAAAGTAGGTTTTCCCAGTCAAAAGTAGGAGCTAAGGTCAACATAGACCTTCCCTGTGGTCATGTTTCGGCAATGGCAGCTGGGCAGTGGTGGTGGCCATTGTCCCTGCTCTGCCCAAGCTGGACCGAAGGCTTTAACCAAGGCATCTCGCGTCCCAGAGTATTTAGTGTGTTAGCATCTAGCATTACTAAATGTAGTAAATAAGCAGCCACAGAGAAAGATGTTTCAGCATCTCCTGTGTGAATATTACTTAAGGTGGATCTCTTCTCATAGCCAGGATTATCCTTATTCTTCAGAAAAGAATTCTATTGCAGAGGGAAAAACATGAAAAAAAAGAAATCACTTATGTAGGAACCTTGCATTTTAGGCCCTTAACAAAACCCCTTTGATGGAGCAAACTTTGAAGATTTATGCTGTTTGAGCAACTTCATCTGGAAGAATCAGGCTAATTTCAGTCATTCAGATTCTTTTTTCTTTATTTGTGGCCACCTGCACAACTGGCTGTCTCTCAGTGGGCTGTGTCTTCATCTGGATCTTAGTGAATGACTCATTTCTGTCTGATGCATTTATTCTGCATTCCATATCTTCCGAAAACACACATTTAATGGAAGCTGTATATAATACTTTTGTTCTGATTGTTTCAAAAATGGAGCTCAAGCTACAAATGATATATTCCTGAAGATGAAAAAAACGAAGACCATAGGAATGCTAAATGCTGCCACTTGAAAACCAGAAGTTTTTCCCTGTCAGATGGGACTGTGCAGAACATCAACCAGGAAGCAATTGGAGGATAGTTACCTAAAACTGTCCTTCTGTGATGAAGCTGGTGTAAGTCTGGCTGAGAGAATGAGTCATGTTACTTCATGGCAGGCTTGACAAAACACATCTGCGCTGTGGGACTATGGATCAGAAACATCTTGTATGCTGGTATAGCAGCATTCGCCGAGTTGCACTCAGGTCCCAGGGGTGTGCAGAGAAGGAGAGGAATAGCAAAGCACGTGCGGCCACAGCACTCAACACAATTAGGAGGTAAGAGATGTTCCTGTACAAACACCTGGCTGTGTGGCCAGCCTCTCAAAACCAGACAGTGGTTTCTGGGTACTGAACTAGAGAAATCTTTAAAGAGCTCTTAGTTTTCAAAATGTGTAGAGGTTTTCTCTGAAGACTGAAGCCTCTTTGTGGGATCTTGAATCAGAGACACTTAAAATACTAGCCACACTCAAACACCAGACCCATGGGGACTATTGTTTCAAAACATGAAAGTTTGCCCCACCATCTTACTGACGTGTAATTCCCATTCTCCAATGCATTTTCTCTTAAACAGTTTGCGTTAAATACATCAGAAATGTATGTAGGCATTAATCTTATTAACATTCCTCTTGGCCCTTGGATTTCACCTCTAGTGCTTTTTCAGCTTTTACATTCTTAAAAACTAGAGTCACATGGAGAGATCTGAACACTCAAAGCAGTACTCCACGTTCAAACTAGCAGTACAGATGTGAAAGGAATTGATACTTACAAGATAAAAATATTTGCCCTTTTATTGATTTTTCTTGTTCAGGGGACACTGA
Source organism: Eurystomus gularis (assembly GCA_013400335.1). Lineage (NCBI taxonomy): Eukaryota > Metazoa > Chordata > Aves > Coraciiformes > Coraciidae > Eurystomus > Eurystomus gularis. The sequence goes on along the minus strand of VZZY01024910.1, from coordinate 58,174 downwards.
AGAAATCCTGAAATTTGGAGTTTAAGAATCAATTGGTAACTTGAACTTTTGCAAACTGTGTCTTTATCAAGAGGATTATCAGTCACAATTCATGGACTGGTGATTAGTAAGAAATCCATGCAATTCTTTGTAACTGCATAAGCAGGGATGAGAAGAGTTTAGAACCACTTGTCACTTGTGCTGCACAGCATGGTTTTTATAACATCGCTTTGGACTGATCCCTGAAGGGCTTATCGTACAAATCATTTAACTTATCTTTGTGAACTCAAAAAGCAAAACAAAAACCCAACACAAAGTCCTGGGCTCCAATCTAAACCGCATGTCATCCTTTCAGGCACATTTTCATCAGGTCAGCATTTTTTTTGTTTTCTGGCTGATTTATCAAACCCTTTATGTAGGATTCACTGCATTACATAAACTTGTTAGCTACTGGAAAATGGCAGTCCCAACATGCCCCATGGCTGCTATTTTCTTAGAAGCACCAGTTTCTTAGGGTACAGTTGAAATTGCATTTGAAATACTTTTCTCTCTCCCAGCATCTGCCAAAATAAGCACAATCTTGTTCCACCATCATTAATTTCTCCCATCCCAGCAGGAAGAATTCCTGGAAATATTTTAGGACTCTATAGCATGGAAGTTTGAGTTGGTCCAATTCTTAGAGGTTACTACTAACGTGTAATGTCTGCCAAGAAGTAACAGGATTTATTTCTGTGTTTTTGCGAGTGTTTTGGTGAGGGCAGTAAGCCAAGAGAGAACCTGGTGATTCCAGCACATAGCAATCCTAATTCATACTTAATAACTGCTGTGAGAAAGGCTTCTACAAAGCTCTTAGTTCTGCACTCCTGGAATAGGGTTCAATCATTGCAAGACAGTATCTAAAAATATCAGAAAACCATTACTGAAATACACTGTCACAACTTAAATGTCCAAGAAAGGTCAGCAATCAACAGCCAGATCCTTTGCAAGCCACTTCCTTATCTACAGGATTACCAAGGGTTATAAAGGCTGGTTATGCTTCTTTAAAAACATACCACTCTTGAAAAGCCAATCTTTTAAACAGTTTGCACCATGTGCTCACAGCCTCTCTTAGTGGGTTCAGAATTACATAGGAGAGATGGGGTTACACTAACCTGTGAGAAGCTCTATGTTCCTTCTTACAGGAAGGCAACCCAGCTTAATTTGTGAAACTGTGATCAGCAGGAAATACCTCTGATAATGAGGCAGGTGGAGTTATATATTCCATATACAAACCCAAGTACAAGGCAAAATACTGCATAATTAGCAATTAGTGTAACATTTGATGTTACAATTAGCATTCTTCACTCAGGACAGGCTCAGTTCTGTGCAGAACTCCCTCTCCATCAGAGAAAACATGTGCGGTTGTGAGAGGCCTCAAGTCCTTTCTTTGTGCTCTGGAAAGCCACACTTCACCATCCCAGTCTCGAACCAGAGGGCTGACCGCAAGAACACAGCATGCATTCTCCTCTCGGTATTAAACCACTGAATTGATTCTGCACCTTCTCAGTGACATCTACTCCTGCCTGTACACATCATGCAGGGATAAACTATCTTTTTCACCAGTGGCTTAACTGCTTCCTTTCTTTTACACCAGTTTCCTCTATCGCTAGTAAGACCACCTCTCTGATTTGTTGCACCTCTCACTGTCTTTCTTCCCTCAGTCTCATCCTTTATTTTGCCAAGGTCCTTTTTGTTGTCTTGCTCATCTCTCGTTGGTTGGTTCCCATCCAAATAGGAAACTAACATTTTTTCCAAATGAGAAAAGATTAGGAAGTAAAAGCTCTCCCACAAGTTGGCAGTGAAATAAGGAAATAGTTAAAATACTAACAACCTGCCTAATTTGTTAGGAACCCTCCCTTGGTTTCAAGATGTTTTGCTCTCTTTGCTCCATTATCACTGGAAATGGAAGACAAGAGAAAACTTCTAGTGCTAACTCCTGTTGGACTGAAGCAGGTGAATTTAAAGTGTAAGGAATTCATTAGATATAGATAAGATGTGAATTCCTTTCCTTTGAACTCCAAGAGCATGCAAGCAGCTGCGAGGTGAAATTCTGATAAAACTCTGGTGCGTGTCTTGGCCTCCCTTAAAACATAATTGCCACACAAGTTTGGAAATAAACTCACATGCTTACTTAGAAATGACCACATGAATAGCCAGGTTTCTTTCACTGATGACCAAGCAACACACTGTTGTTCAGACTTCTACTTGCATACCATTAAATTTTTTTTAGGAGCTGCAGCCTCTTTTATAAAAATGTAGGCCAATTGGTAAAGAATTCTCTCTCTTAGCTGTTTTTTTTGGAGTTCCTTGAAATCCTGCAGGAGTGCCCATGGATCTGTTGACTATAGGTTGAAAACCACTACTCTAGGTCGTTGCTCTGCAGTTTTGTAGCTTGTGTAGAAAGACAGATTCTACTAGAGGGAAGTAACAGTGATGACAGTACACTTCTGCGGACACTCAGGCTTCCTCTAACCCTCTAAGTGCTGTGTACTCCTATGTAGATATACTGCATAGTATTGTACTACTACTCAGATCCTCAGTATAGATACTTATTGTAAACCTGGTCTAAGAATGTCCACCTCTCAAGAGGGCTCATCAACTCAGTAGAGGGTCACGATAGCTGTACTTCCAGTCTCAGCTGACTGGGGTGCGTTTGCATTGTATTGCAACTGCCTGATGCTTCAGCTAAAACAGGCAGACGACAGTCACAGGAAATTCCTGTCAGACATACAAATCAGATTACTTGGATTAAGATTGTTTTCTGAGAACATCTTTAAGCATATGGAATGCAAGCTCCTAAAAATCCAGGTGTTCTGAAATACGCCTTATTCCAGAGCTAGAGGAGCCACTGTGAATATCGTCACTGCTGGCAAACCAAACCCCAGCTTTTTCACGGGTTTGTTAGTGGTGGGTGGCCTTTTTGTTTTGGTTTGGTGTCTTGGTTAGTTTTGTTTTTTACACAGAAGAGATGCAAGAAAACTGGAAAAAGCATGTAAGTGCTCATGTATGACACATATTCCAGAACTAGACATTATAATTATACAAACGAGTACTACTCAGCAGTGCAGTTGCACTGACTTCCGAATTCCTGCATGAGAATGACCCCACGGGGCACGCTGATATTCAAAGACAGATTTTGAGAAATCAGGTAAGCAACAAGCAGATTCATGTTTGAAGCCTGGTGTTCAGAATGTGCTGCTGTAACTGCAGGTAATGAATGCTCCTGCAGCAGAACGTCAGAAAGCCGTCGCAAGACTACATGGGAATGGAATAAAGGCATTTTGGTATCTGACATCAAAGGGGAAATGCACTGCTATGAAACATTTCTAAGAAAGAGCTCTCCGTTTTTACCTTGAACTACATATTTTTATTCCACAGTGTTTAAATTAGCTTTATGGCCACTTCCTTGGAAAAGAAATGTCAATCAAGTAAACAGTCCACATTTTCAATACAAGCACTTACCAGGATATATCTTAATGATTGTGTTAACCCTGGCAATTTTGCTATAATCACACTTTTATTCTTCCATCTTTATAATAAATTATTCCATACCATGTAGCTATCATTCTTCTTTTCTTCGAACACAACTGTTGTACTCATGTTGGATTTTAACAAGTTCACATGCTCAAAGATATTCTCCTGAAAAAACAATTATCAGGTCACACACCAACATGGAAATTGTACAAATAGTAATAAAATCGTTGTCATCCGTACAGACTACCATCCTGCTAAGTCAACAACCTCTCTGAAAATCCTTAAGGATGGAGGGCCAAGCATAGCTCCTCTTGGCCAAGCTAGCGCAATTCTGTTGACTTCAAAAGGAATGCATCTGCCCTGGGAGATTGCTTTTGTATAGAAACTTCCTTAGAAGGTTAATGGAAATTAAGCTTTCAGTCTATTCTAGATTTTCAAAAGGGACAATTTATCCTTTATCACTGGGCAAAAATGAATTTTCCAAAGTATTAATCAATTTCTGTCTCATCCACGCTTTGAAGTTTTGATACCATTCTATAAGCTTTTTTCTCCTTTGAATCTTTTCTTGTAAGCTCATTTTTTTTTCTTTCTCTAGAACAGCAGGAAGCTCCTTCCAGTTTTTAATAAAGATAAATGGAGCCCCCATGGTTTTTAGTAATCGTAATGGAGCACTGTGGTACATTGATGAATTTCCGCAATCACCCGGTGTCATTACATCTTCTATAACAGGCAGAGATCCATATGAACAAGCTTCATAAATTCTATAGCATTCTGTATTTATTCCCACTGGGCACAGTGTTAAATCACTCTGCAGCAAGGCGTCTTGATAGTTTTTGAGACTGTCATTTGTTTCTTGAGGCTGCCACCTAGGAAAGAAAAAAGGTTGAAAATTAACATTTTTCCCACAAGCACTGCAATGAAAAAATAGAGATATGATTTAATTTCAATTATTTATAAAACTGAAAATGCTGTCAATGTAAGACTTTAATATTCTATACACCATCAATAGGCTTTTACTTTTAGTCTTAACCATTCTTAAAGGGCCTTCTAAAAATTTATTGAAAATGTCACTGTTCAGAATAGATTGTAACACTTTTTAGATATGATCCTTCTCGGAAATTATTAATACTTAGAAGTGTAAGAGGCAAATTTAAACACCATTTCAAATCTTCCCCGTGACTTGGATGATGCCTATGTCAACTTACTTCACAGCACAGTTCAGAAATAGAGAAACTCAATGGACTTTTAGGGGTGTTTTTTTTGCCTCAACTACTTTAAATCAGTAGAGGTTTGCTCTTCAAAAGTTAGGATGTAAAGTAATGTTAACCTGAATCCATCTGCCTGAAGTGCCTTAGAATGTGTGTGAGGTAAGAGTTTATGTGACAGATACAATCCATCTCCTGAGATTCTTCATCAGGGGAGCTCAGGTTTCCCTAGGCACTGCTGTGCCTGCTAGCAAACATGTTACAGATATTGCTTGGCAAAAATAAGAAATACAATCAGAACCCTATTCCTGTTAGTCAAAAGATCTGTTCCACCTACCTGAATGAAAAAAAAGCCATGCCATACAGATTAAGTCTAGTCTCTTATATGGAACACAACAAAACACAGCTGTCTTTTTCTTCTGCTAAAACATTAATACACACAAGGTGCAAGACAAGTATTTCTTCTCCCACCATAACCAAATGTATCTGAGAAAAAACAAGATACTCTTTATATGTAGCATACATAAGTGATTTTTCTATGTATTTAAAAAATATGCTTTATGTAAAATACAGCAACAGAAAGGCTGTTATATTATGAAAACCCAGACAAAGAGTGCCAGCAATGTTCTCTGTTTTAATTATGAGTGGTTACCTTTATTTGTACTATTTTTTACCACTCAAGAAAGGACTGGTAATAACAAACCAGGCAAAAAAGTCAGTGTTTTCATGAGGTAAATCAAAGTCTTACTGTTCCCTGGCTGCAATCCAGCAGAGTTTGTCAAGCCCATCCTGCTTCAGAATTTCCATCAGGGTTTCTCTAGAAGAGTTCTTATAAACTGTTCCTAAGAAATTACATAGATATGATCTTGGATCACGTAGCATTGACCAGCTGGGTTCTACAACTGGAAAATTTCTGTAGCTGTAAAAACAAAACGTATAGTTGTCTAATATATACATTACATCAAAGGAAAAACATTTGGCACCATTTAATCTTTACTGCAACAGACCCTAAGACTAAAACCACCTATTTGTTGCCAATCCACATCTATAAACATAGCAAACCAGTGCAAGTGTCCTAAAAGCTGGCCTTTATTCCCTTTGCCCCCACCACTCTCTTCAGAGACTTTCCAGAATACTTATGCCTTCTTTCAAAATCAGAGATATTATGTGTGCATGTTACAAAATACCCTTGAGAAAGATGATTTTTCAAAAGCAGCTGTTCCTGACACAACCACTGGTTTTGACTGAAATGGCCAGGTTAATGCCAACCACGGAGTTTAAGTCTCAGCTACCTTAATCGCTGGGCATGCGTATCAACTGAAAATACCACTGGTAACCTCTCAGAGGAAAACCTCACTTTGATCTGGATGGACTTCATTAATCTAATCTTTTGGCTACTAAATAGCCTGGCGTACAAGCTATTTAACTTGTCTTTTTGGACTCAACAAAACCAATGTAAAGTCCTGGGATCCAACGGAAACCGTATGCCATCCTTTTGGACGTGTTTAACCATATCAGGCATTTTTCTTTTTTGACTGATAACTCAAATCTTAGAGTGCTTATTTGGGTCAGCATGACAGCCAGTGAAACACTGCTTCTGCTAATGGGCTGGCACCAAGTGTTTCATTACATAAAGTTGCATTTATTCTGGAAGAGATGAACGTTAAAAAAGTTTCTGCTCCTTTGCATTCTCAAATTAGACAGATATTCCTTCCTATGTCATTATTTTTGATGGATCACAGTTCTGCTTCCCTGTTGTTTTGTTTTTCTGTAAGAAAAACGATACCCTGATCCCTAGTCTTTACTGGTTTCAAAGTTATCCTCTACTTTATTTCACAGTGATTTCATTGTCATTAATGGTTCTGAAGACACATTCAATTTTTACACCTTCCCAACCTTTGATGGAACAGTCCTTTTCTCATTATTCTCTTGCATGATGAATGTGGATTCGCTTACTTTCAGAAAAACATTTTTTCTTCACGCTAAATATTTTTGCAGGATTCGACATCTTTATTTTCCCTCTTCACTTAGAAAATCTGGCCCATCTGTATACTTTTAACTCCAATTTATATAACTACTGGTGTGCAAGGGCTGCAAAGCCCCATTCTGATACCTGATCTATCTTTCTGCGCCCAGCTTTGCACTCCAGTTTACCACTTTAACTGTTGTTGCTTTCTGCTGTCACCTTAATCTCTGCATCTCAAAACGCAACTTCTTTTTGCTCAGGAACTTCCAATGCCGTCAATTCTATGACACCATTGAGAATCCAAATTTAGCATATTTCAATGACTCTGTGAGCACGATCAAGCTATACAGTTTGCTAACTGGCTCAATACAGGATAATGAATTCAAATTCAACACAAGATCTGAAAATAATCCTGTATTCTTTTCATCTTGTATTACCGTAAGTAGCTAAAACACTATTAACTCTGTTAATAAGGAGTAAAAATGCATCAAACTGAACCGAACCTTTATCTACTCCACATAAATAGTTTGAGCAGTAAGTAAGTACAACAAAAATGTTTTTGTGAGTAAGCATTTAAGCCAGCTTACGTTACTGTGATACTGGAGTATACTAATTCCAACTGGGAGGCATAAACTTCCTTTTGAGAGCCATAACAGAGGTTAAAAAAAGTACAAGTACCATCCCTTTCCTTTCCTAAACAAGCAGTAGTTGGAACTTAATCACATAAATAAATGTGGTTTAAATCACATTTTAAATTAATTAAGTGACTTTTAAATCCCCATGTCACTGGTGCATATTACATCAGCACATGATAAATCTCAATAGCAAATCTACTGAAGAAAAAAATAAACAGAAAAGCCTACCAGACACAGGTTCAATTATTTAAAGCTCCCTAAATCCTAGCATTATTTTCCTGTTATCATTTTTATTGCTAAATGCAATTCCCAAAGATTCCAATGCTTGATATAGAAAATCATTAATAGGACCATGTTCTACAATTTACTTACTATAATTGCTTTGGGTGTCAGCAGTAACATTCAGACATATTGTCCACACCTCATGCATAACAATGAAGTTGCCATTGTAATTTGTGTCTACAGCACTTACGTAGCTACTCCTAAAGGCCACTGGAAAACATCTTCTTCATTCACCAATGCGTAGTCGTATGTAACAAAGAGCAGATTTACAAATCCTCCATTTCTTTTCAGGTATGGTTGAATCCATTCATTGGTGCACTGCTCACTTCCGAGCAGCACCACCGCTACGCGCTGTATCTTGCGAGTCTGAATTAACGTTTGTGCGTAACGCAGCCACTGAGTGGCGTGAGCGACCTTCGCTGCTTCTCTTCCATTCAGAACTAGCACAATGTTTTCAGCTTCAACAGAGAAGTAGCCAGGAACTACAGATGGACCAGTGATGAAGCTGTGAAAACCAAAATACAAACAGTAAACACCCTTAAGACAAATTATTGACCTTAATCCTCTAAACATCCTTACTACACAGTCTGTACTCCACAGTTTTTTTTTGCTCCAATAAAGTAAATGCAATATACTGCAAAGTAACTGTGTAGCCATTTCTGTTGTTAGCATCTACAGCTTAACACAGGAATAAAGCTGCCTTCACCTTTATTCAGGAAAAAGGAGATTTATACTCAAATGAAAATAAGGTATTTTGTCAAAACATCAGAACTACCACCATATTCAAACATCAAAATGTGGGCAAATCAATCAACTTTAAAAACAAAGATGTACTTTGATGTTCACCAAAGGTCAAACTTTTTCTTAATTCCAGTAATAACCAATGAATACTGTACTAGAATGCGAGAGAGGCCCTCCCAAAAATCTGTAAGAGTATACTAAACCAGGTAGCATTGTGAAGGACAGTTAGCTGGTCTGACATACTACTTTCCTCTATAATTTTGGTTAAGAAGGTTAGACCAAAAAACCACTATGTCATCAGATACTGAGTAGAATCTGTAACACAAGAGGTACCAATCTAAATGTAAACTTACGTTGCTTGTAGGAGCCAGGTCAGACTAGAGGATCTGAGAGAAGCTAGTAAGCACACACGTCTAGATATTGCATAATGTATTTAACAGGAATTTCAATCACGTAGCAGAATCATTAAATCCCTAATCATGCACAAGGATCTGACCACAGCCATTTATGAACCACAGTGAAGCAAACCAGTATTTGCCAGCTCCTGCTCTTAACTGCTGTGTTATCAGAGTATTGACTGAACTCTAAGGATTAGTGATTATACAGCCTGGGAAAGAGTGAAGGGGAAAAAAACTAGCTAATTTTTTTTTTCCAAGAGTCAACTAAGTATTAGTTTTCTAGGTCTGCTGCATTACTACAGTTTTTTTCCAGCTACCAGCAAAACTTAATCTAGAATGGGCATGAGTTTTAATTACTTTAGAATGACCAGGAGTTCTAACTCATGAAGTGCTGAGATTGACAGCTATAGTTTCAGTACAAGTGTGCTTAGTAAGGAAAATTCCCCAAAAAAGCTGTAAAAACTAATCCAGCGAGGTTATCTGAAGCAGACTGACCGTAGGCAAGAGTATTCTAAACCCGAGTTAAGCCAATACACTACTGGCTCTGTGTGAGTGGCATATTTTGGAGCCAAGACTCATGACTTGGAATCAAGATATTTAATAAGTCAGGTCAAGGCTTAAAATGAAAGTTTAACAGTGAAAAAAGACTCGGTTTAAGAGACAGTAAGAAACAAATCACTGGGATTCCTAAGAAAAACACCTCGAGTATCAGAACACCTAAAACAGTGAACAGGATATGTAGTCAATCCTTACAAAAAGAGTCCTGGGGGAAAAGGGTTTTATCTGCAGACACAGTGTTGTGAGGCTACCAACTTTACGAGAATAAGAAGATGTACAGGTGGGGAAGCAATTACCTGTGTGTAGGAAAATACAAAGTTTAACAGCATAAAATTACAGTGGGGAAAGAAGAAAAAGTGGGGAAAGAAATACAGTGCTAAGGTTGTACTCTGAACTTCCAGTTAGAACATAATCAGCACTAGGAGATGTAAGGGAGATTACAGAATCTGCAAAATTAAGGCAGCAGTACTAGGAGCTTTTCACTACTCACACGAAGGCTAGATCAGGGATGGTATGGGAAGACTACATTTTTTGGACTCAATAAACGATTTGCTTCCTATAAACTCCTCATTCTTCCTTACTAGTCTTAGAACCCATATGCAAAGATGCTATTCCAGACTGGGTCTTCCAGAGATGTTAAGTCATAGAGCCATTCTGTAATAGCTATATGATTAAGTTTAACACTGCAGCAGGAGAGAATGTACCAAATACATCAAGTGTAGAGATACTCCATATGCAATAAAGGAATTACTTAAAAATGAGAAAATCAAGAAAAGACCTGTGGATCTTATCAAAAGGTAAGATCACTGATCACATATGTAGATAAACACTGCTGGAAATGAGTAATCCTGTCTCACTAATCTAATGGAGATCTGAGTGTGTAGCAAGAATACCGGGGATCCAGCAGATATCGTGTATTTGGATTTTTGAAAAGCTTCACCAAAGGCTATTAAGGAAATAAAATTGTCAGGAGCTGTCCTTGGCAGAATCCTTTGGCAAGTAAAGAAGTCTGCTGGTTAACTCTTATGACATGCTTTCATTCTGGCATGACTCAAAATAGTTGCACTTTGCATAAGAAGGGCAGGAGAATGGGACTTCAGAACTGCTCAACAACTGGGGCTGACGGGGACTGGGGGAAGGCAGTACTGCATGTTTATAGAATAGAGGAGGTGTGACTCTCAGTGGAACAGAAATTTAGGAATGCTCTTACTTAACAATAAGAGATAAGAAGTTTGGCACTTCCTGCTCTACAACATCTTCCTAGATGACAGAAGGATGAGCATTGCTTCAGGCCAAGAAAAGTGCTACACCCTGCTCTCCTACTTCTTGTATAAACATGCCAGCGTCACTAAAATCCACAGCTATGCAGTTCCTTCTCCACTCATGTTTTTAAAGGAGTGTCCTTGCATTTCATGCAGAATTTGATACATTAGTATTCTTTAGGCAACTTCTCAAGTAAAAAGTTGAAGTCATCAGTATTTATATCAAATATGTATATTCTCCATCATAAATGAAACAGGCATTATTCATGAAACTGTGTCCAAGTTATATTTTGCCATTTTTGTGCCTACATTTGATGTTCTTTAAAAACATTCATGAGAGTTCTGTATTAACAGCCATTAGACTTACCAACAAAAATGCACCGCAGCACATATTCTCCAAATACGTCACCTCAGCTAGCTCCCTCTAGCCTCATCTAGTAATCAAATGGAGATAATTTACCTCAGCCAGGCAATAAAGAAGTCAACAATTCTAGAAAATCTTATAACCAGCAAGTAGCCAAAATCATGTACTAATCTTCCTCACAAAAAAAAGAAAGAATTCAAATCTGAGTAAAAAGTAAAACTTCAGCTATTTCTTTTCAGAATCCTAATCATCAAAATAGCAGTTATATTTGCATATTTTCTATACTTTTCACAAGTTCATACAAGTCTGTCAAATTTTAACCTCTGTTATGTTGGTATCAAATCTAAATTTCCTATTTTTTGTAGGATCTAGCATCCAAATTGAAGTTAAAATAAAGACACTATTATCCATAGCTCCTCTAAACATAACAAGGTATTTAAACGCTAGTACAGAAATACTTCCTTGGGAGATGCTCACCCTAAGGACTATGTGAGGTTATTATTGATCTGAAACAGGCACACAAGAGAGAAAATAACCATAATCAGTCAAGTGACAGGCTCATTAAGTGCAGCAAATTATTTTTGTATTATAGACATGAATAGCAAGGGCTTGAAAATAATCCTCATGTCCATTCAAAGGAGACAATCTATCTGCTAGAGTGTCATTGATTTCTATAGCTTCTGAGTTTTAAATTCTGGAAGTAAAAGTCTCTAACCATGAACATTACAGGCACTGGTCCCTTTCCAAAGAAAGTATTGTATGCTTCTCCAAATCTGTGGAAGGAAAGCCTTATTGCTGTGTCAAGGAGCCTACCAAGATGCAGTAGCAACATTCATAGTTGATTCCCTAATCTTGCAGGATAAGGTGGTATCTGCAGACAAGAAGTACAGCTATTTTTTAAGAGTATGTAATTTCATCAATTTCCTTAGATGTAAAAGAATGTTTAATAATTGCTATGTTTAAATAGAGCCTGTATGTCTTTCTAGAAAACATTTTTTAACCACTTATGATTATAATATATATATCTGATTATTATATATCAGGCATTACTGAAAAGATTCTATGGGCTGTACCACACATTGTGAGATACCTTCAGTCAACTGCCAGACGTGGTTCTTAGAGATTTCTCATGGTTGTATTCTCACTGCCTCTGAGGTCTCTTGGCTGCCCTCCTTCTCAGCATTGCTAAGTCTTTCCACATTTCTTTAAAATACACAAATCTTCATAAAACAGAGGACGAAATTGCTCCCTAGTTTTCTGTTGTTCAACAGCAACATGTTTGGGCTAGAATTTGCTGGTTTTATCAACTATGTGTTTCCATATCACTGTTCTCTGTGATAATTTTGAGTGAGACGCTGCGTGCATATTCCTTAGTCGTCAAAACATGACAAAATCAAAGTATTTGTTATTAATATTAAAATAACTGCAACTTTAAGTCAGATAAAATAATGCAGCTGTGCATCTTACCACGTTCTTTAACTTTACAATGCATCATTTGTTAAAATTAACACAAGTCAACATAACGCAGCTAGTACCTGAAGTACGTTTTCCCTGCTTTTTGGCTTCCTTCTCTCCACGGTGCACTCACATCAGCTGGCTCAAGTTGCCCTCCAAAAATATGTTGCCAAAGATAAAGACCTACATAAATGAAGACATGACAGACAATTTGAATGCATGGATCTTGCTTACTCTATATTCCTAGCAAGTAAAAGTATTTCTGGGAAATAAAAACACATAACAACGTAAGAACTTGGGAAAAAAATGTCAGACCTTCTTATATAATATGGACATTGCTTCCTAAATTCCATATGACTTCAAATTAGTTAAGATGACTTTTTCACACATCGGGGCATTTAAAAAGATTTTTTGGCCGCCAAAATATCAGCAGACGAATATATACCACACTACCACTTCTGTTAGCATCTCCTTCCTGTAAACATACCACTTAAAAATGAGCAAATATTAATCAGCATTTTAAGGACAAGTATACTTTTCTTAAGCTTTTGTGAAACACATCCAATTTTTGTGATGGAATCCATCACCATGTAATATACCAATGTATTCCACAATGCTACGTGAAAGTTCAAATGAAGCTGAAAATTTTATATTTTCAAAATGCTAAAGTAAGAACACTGATATGTCTTTAATAGTAGTTAAAGAGCTTGAAAAGACCTTGGCCATGAGTTTATGTGGAGACGAAACTCACTGTCTCCTACAACAGAACTTCCAAGTTCATCAGTGGCAGAGGTACTGCCTTGTTTCACAGAGCGTAAATGTGACATAAATATTCTGGTTTAGCCAAACAAGAGGCCTGTCCTTGTGTTGTATGGTAAGCTAAACTGGATTTTAAAAGTAACTGTGTTTATCTGCCATTTGAGCTATTTTTTTTTTGACAGATGTGACAAACAGCCTTGAAAAGAACCGATACAAAGAAACTGGAGTCTAAAATTTGAGTAACAGCTACCACTTCCTTAACGCTCTTAATGTACAGATATTTGTATTATTTAATGATATACATAAATTTTAGTCATTAAAACAGTAAGAGCTATATCAGAAAGCTTATGTAATTAATAGATATTGATTACATCTGCTTACCAATTGCTGCTTTCCCCCAAATCTGTACTCTAAGACTGGTTTGTTCTAGGTGAGACCTTCCTTTGTTTATCATCTTAAGATTAGCTTCAAATCTCTGCTGAGAAGCAACCAGTTCATTTTTCTCGTCCCCTTCCCATGGATTCCACTCTTCATTTCCCAAGGCAACATGATCTAAGGAAACCCCAAAGCGTAATTTACATTAAAAGTACTGATTTTCAAGTCTGGAAAACTGACGAATTTTCTTGAACCCTGAATTTCAAGCAGCACCTGACAACCCTCTGGCCGCCGCCGGGCCC
>VZZY01024910.1:0-44032 GCA_013400335.1 Eurystomus gularis | reverse complement strand
CTCCGCCCGCCGCCCCGGGCTTCGTCCGCTGCTGGAGCGGCTTAGGTCCCGCCGTGCCATGACCTGCCTGTGCCCCACCGCCCCGACCCCGAGCACCGCCGCTGCCGCCTCAGGCACACGGTGAGTGCACGAAGACCCTTGTCCCGTGGCGGATCGGCGCCCGGAGCCGAGAGCCGGGTACTCCGGCCGGGGTGTCCAGGCGGTGCCGGGGGCCTCCAGGCAGCCATGCTGTGCTCTCCCCCTCCTGAGGGCTTCCAACCGCTTTCCGAAGTCCAGGATGGATACGCGTTGAAGATCGCCTCAGGAGCGCCAAACAACTGCAGGCTGCCGAACGTCCATCAGTACACGTCCCCTTTAGCATTCGATGCATGCGGTCCCGGTGTTCTGGTGCCTCGGGGGGCACGGGAGGAAGGGTGGTCCTGGCCAGCGGCCGCCTTCTGCGGAGAGCTGTGTGGTGGTGGTGGGTAGCCAGGTGGTAAATGGATAGGTGTCAAGTCATGGGAAGTCATGGGATTTAATGACGTGTGGACCGACCAAACTGAGTCATGTTAAGTTGTAGAGAAAGTTGAAGCTCTTTTTAGGCTGTCTGCGAGTCCTTAAGGCTAGATGTTACAACTTCTGTAAAGGCTCTGCCAGGCTTTTCAAACACCGTGACCCTAATGGTAGCCAAAAGCACACTGGCCTTCATCTACCCGAAGCAGAGAGTCAAGAACAGGATAGATTATAACACAACACACAACCCTGCAGCCTGCTCTGGATCTGAGCATTCTTTTTTTTTCCATCAATTTTTTTATCCTTATGAACACTAAACTTTGCTCTAACCCTGACCTAAAATTTATTCAATGGACCTCGGCTTGCTCCAAACCAAAACACACCTAGTTGCCTTTGCAGGCCTTTTGAAATAGGCTTACAGTCAGCCCACGGCCAAATCCTAAATCTAATGACTTATACACTCACTGAACTAGAAATCTAGCTTGATAACCCACACGGGCAGCAATGTCCTTTATTTTGACATCCCTTTCTGGTTGTCTGTGTTAGCCGGACTCATCACTTTCTTCCAGCCACGCTTTTAATCTTAAATGTAACCCTGATTTCACAGAACCAGAGAATTATGGAATGGTTTTGACTGGAAGAGTTGGAAGGGACTTTTAAAGATGATCTAGTCTAACCTCCCAGCCATGGGTAGGGACAACTTTCACTGGACCAGGTTGCTCAAAGCCCTGTCCAACCTGACCTTGAACACTTCCAATGATGAGACATCCGCAGCTTCTCAGGGCAACCTGTTCCAGTGTCTCACTACCCTCATCGTAAAAAGTTTCTTCCTTACGTTCAGTCACTTTCAGTTTAAAACTGTTGCCCCTTAACCTGTCACTACAGGTCATAATAAAAAGTTTTTCTCTGTCTTTCTTATCAGCNATTTAATGACGTGTGGACCGACCAAACTGAGTCATGTTAAGTTGTAGAGAAAGTTGAAGCTCTTTTTAGGCTGTCTGCGAGTCCTTAAGGCTAGATGTTACAACTTCTGTAAAGGCTCTGCCAGGCTTTTCAAACACCGTGACCCTAATGGTAGCCAAAAGCACACTGGCCTTCATCTACCCGAAGCAGAGAGTCAAGAACAGGATAGATTATAACACAACACACAACCCTGCAGCCTGCTCTGGATCTGAGCATTCTTTTTTTTTCCATCAATTTTTTTATCCTTATGAACACTAAACTTTGCTCTAACCCTGACCTAAAATTTATTCAATGGACCTCGGCTTGCTCCAAACCAAAACACACCTAGTTGCCTTTGCAGGCCTTTTGAAATAGGCTTACAGTCAGCCCACGGCCAAACCCTAAATCTAATGACTTACACACTCACTGAACTAGAAATCTAGCTTGATAACCCACACGGGCAGCAATGTCCTTTATTTTGACATCCCTTTCTGGTTGTCTGTGTTAGCCGGACTCATCACTTTCTTCCAGCCACGCTTTTAATCTTAAATGTAACCCTGATTTCACAGAACCAGAGAATTATGGAATGGTTTTGACTGGAAGAGTTGGAAGGGACTTTTAAAGATGATCTAGTCTAACCTCCCAGCCATGGGCAGGGACAACTTTCACTGGACCAGGTTGCTCAAAGCCCTGTCCAACCTGACCTTGAACACTTCCAACGATGAGACATCCGCAGCTTCTCAGGGCAACCTGTTCCAGTGTCTCACTACCCTCATCGTAAAAAGTTTCTTCCTTACGTTCAGTCACTTTCAGTTTAAAACTGTTGCCCCTTAACCTGTCACTACAGGTCATAATAAAAAGTTTTTCTCTGTCTTTCTTATCAGCCTCATTTGTGTATTGAAATCCTACCCATTTAAAACCTGCATATAAGGCGTATGACTCTTGCGGGTACTGGCGGTAATCCACTGCAGATTGCAGGTCAATACACTTGTTCCTGTTAGGCATCATGGCCACTTCGCTTTGGTTATAGTGGTGGAAAAAGAGCACCAGGTAGGTGCTTTCACAATGAAGACTCAGCTTCTCTCTTGCCTTTCTGGCTTGGTGCATCTGTGTGAATGCACAGTGAAGTGGTACAGTCACAAACTTCAGGAACATCAGAGACATGATGACTATAGTGGTTGATATTAAAATAAACTATTTTCAGCTTTAACTGCAGTTTGTTTTTTAGACTGTATCAGTAACTGGATCTGTGTGTGGAGTTGCAAGAATTCATAGAAAATCTTTGTACAAAGACTTTAATTTAAAACAGAATATGATGAAAGTATGATAAGCGTAGAGCCAAAAGGAAAGAAGAGGATAACAGAAATGAACTAAGAAGGGCAAAAAAGAAAGTAATATATTAAGATTTTTAGGAACAGAGATTTCTTATTGCACAGCTTCACTGCTTAGAGTGATGATTTGACAGTTTTCTCCCCACACAGATGCAGTTGATTTCTTACAAAAATGATGGAAGAGGCTTGAAAAGAAAAAGTCAAGGAGGTCTAATCTAAGAGTTTGGATTACAGACCATTTCATAAAGAGAGTATCTTGAAAGTCTGCATTTGAATGTGTGCATATCAATAAGAAATGCCAAAAGCAAATGTGATTTGGAACAGTAGTTCCAAGCAGATCACTGCTCAGTGAGTCTTTCACAGTAGTGATGATGCAGTCGTCTGCTTTGCAGCAGAGGAGAAAGGCATACCAACCAAAGTGAGGTAAACAGGCAATATCAATCAAAGCCTTAGAACAAGCATAGTAGATGGTAATGTTTGATCATTTGGAAAGAAATTCAAATGCAGAAGTGAAAATGTGTGAGAAGGAAGAGCATATACTTACTGAGCATAATCTTAATCTTACATTTCCTTCCCATATTAATTCACTGTACATTCTGCAGGTTGCATTGGCTCATTTCATGGCAAAAGAGGATGGAAAAAGCTACACATAGTGTAAAAAACCATATTCATTTTATAAAAGGGGTTTTGGCTTTGTTCAAAATATTCAGCCAGTTCAGGACAGACTGAAGTAAATGGTTTTCCTATAATGCACACTCAATTCACATGGAAACTAGTGGGACTTCAGAATATATTTAATGTTAAGAATGTACTAAGGGGGGTGAGGGGATGAACTTAACAGAATGCCTACGTGAATTAAGATCTTAGAGTAGGAGCTTTGCATAGGGAATATAGAGGTAAAACTTACAGGAACGTAAAACTGGAAGGAACCACTTTAACCATGGAATTCCCTGAAACCATGTGAAACCATGCAGCAGATACCAAATCTAGGAAATGCCTGTACTTCATACACAGCATCTGTGGGGGCCTAACAAAGGCCTAGCAAGTACTACTTCCTAGTACTCCAGAACAAACTTCTGATGTGTTGTAGAAGATGAAAAAAGGCCAAGTGATATGTCACAAGAAGAAAGGAGATATCAAGAGCATCAGTGATGTCTTAGACCTCTGTACAAATAAGGTAATTATATGTCCTAGATGATATTAAGAAGCAGACATGTCCTACAGTGTAGAATAGGGTGAAAAGCCCAAGAGCAGCAGCTAAACTTGGTTTAGCTTGGTAAAATCCTGAACCCAGATCTGGTAAATCAGCTCTGAGACAGCTTGCTGTGTGATCTTGTGGCAAACTGTCTTGTCTCAGGGTGCTCCAGGTGACTTATTGTAGAATGTTCATAACTGAACTTCTGGGCGTGTTATGAATCCTAGTTGATATAAAGTAGTTGGCATTTTCTTTGAATGACAAGTCCTCAATAAAGACAGGTAGAGTTGCAACAAAAAAGGAGAATCTGTTTAATAACAAGAACTTTGAGCAGTGAACATTAAACATTACAAGTTCTTTACATTATAAGGCGTCATAAATTGGGAGATACAGTTGAAAGACGTATCATCAGGTTCAAGAACTGTGTTTAGAGACAGGAAAAAGAGCACAATAGAGCACAGAAATGTCAAGTATATTCGACAAATGCCTATTCTGTTCAAGAGTTCATTACGACAAATCAAAATTAACCTGAAGCTTCAAAATTAAGATTTTGAGTGTGACTAGAAGCCCGAGTTAAAATACATTCTGCTGTACATCAGGTAGTTTGAGTAAGCAGCTGTAAAAGTAAGTTTTTTTCTCTGTGACAGGTAATTTTTTTTCTGTATATATTATGATAAAAACAGCACTTCCTTATACTTTTTTTTACTACTCATGACTGCATAAAATAAATTATTCTTTGTCTCTGTTACACCCTTCCAACAAAACCTATTATTAATCTCTGCAGTATTACTCCTCTTATCGTAGTCTCTGCTCATTGACTGTTGGAAATAATGACAAATGTCACTGGGATGTTCTAAAAGACTGTATTGACCAACATGTAACGTGCAGACCTGAGCAAGGTTTTAGAGCACATCTAGGAATGAAGGAAAGCATCATTTAGGCATCTGACCAGAACGTGGAGTGAAGACAGTTGTTGCCAGGATCACGCAGAAAGGTTTTGAGGTATAATTACTACTCTATTAGTCCTGCTTTCATTAATTAAGAAGTTTGCAGGGTTTTCTGCTGCCACCTGCAGAACGTAGTAGGCAACTGCTGTTAAAATTTTTCTATGAAAGTTTTGAGTCTCCTGTTGGGGTGCACCGTACAAGGCTAAATAAAAGGGAGAAGTCTGCAGGAGGCAATTAAAGCTATGAAGCCAGAGGGAGGCCTCTCTGCTTGCCGCAGGTCACAGTGCCCATCCTGGGCTTTGGCAGAGGTTCTCCTCTGGATAGATCTCTTGGGACAAGAGAGATAATGGCCCCTGGTACTGCTCAATTAATAGAAATACATCTTTGTTCTGCTGGCTGTGGTTTGTATGAGTACACCCTGACATCATCCTTCAGACAGAATCAGGCTCAGGTTAACTTCACTTTTTACCTGAAACTGATTATGGTGGTTGAATTATGGGTGATTGCCTGAGACAGAGGTGATGATGAGGAACTGCTGATAGTGGTGAAAAATTAAGGGCAGGGACCTTTTCTTTTTTTATACAGCTGGATCAATAACAGTGTGTCCAGCCACAACCAGCCTCTTCCTGATAAACCAATGCACTGGAGGAGCATCCATATAAAGTGGTTTCTTTCAGCCTAATGAAATGACAAAATCAACTGCTGTATTTCGTTCTTTGTTTCTCTCAGATACAAGACATACCTATCTGAAGATAGTTTTAGATACCAAAGGGCTCTCCTGTGTGGCATTTAAAGTACCTCCAGGCTGTTGTCTGTATAGTCAACTCCTCCCCTCTCTTCTCCTCTCCTCTGCTCTTCTCCTACCCAAGTAGTTGTTAACGATGTCTACCTTCAACCATGCTCCCTGTTGTTCCCAGAACTGTCATACCTCCAGTATTTTATTAAGTTGGTATATAATGAAGGCAGGGAGGAAGTCAGTTCCCTGCTCCTTTAAGATTTCTTTGTATGTTCCCACTCAGATAAAAGCTTTATGTCTCATTTTCCATTGCAGTACGATAAATACACCCTCTCAAAGACCATTGTTTTCACAATCTTCTACAATTTTAAAATAAAACTATATTAGCATATTAGCATATCACACGGTGTGAGTCACTCTGAGTTACTGTATCACATGGTTTACATGGGAATGAATGGATAATTTAAAGCTTACAGTGTTAACCGAGGTCATTGCGGTGCCATATAAAAATCACTTGAAACAGCAATTTCTTTAAAACTTAATTTCCAGAAGACAAGCAATGTAATCTCTCATGGAGGAATTCTAGAGCTGCAGTTTGTGGTTCCATCTGACATATGAACAGTTGTGCTTCTGGCACCTGATCTGACTATCTCCTTTGATATTCATGTATGGGCCTCATTTACATGGTGGTTACACAGGTGATAAGAGAAGGAACACAGAGCAACTGGCAAAGAGCAGCAGTGTGTGACATGTCTGAACAGTTCAGATGAGCTGCAGTTCATTCACTGCCTGTATCTGGGGACTTATCAGGAGACAAGGCAGGTCCGTATGGAAGTTGTTCTGGCTCAAAGGCTTATAAGATGGGTATCATGGATTTGCAGTAGGCTTCATTCAGTGTAGGTTTGGAAATTTCAGTTAGCTGTAAATGGAGAAATATTTAATGAATAGATGAATTTGTGAAATTGCATCCGTATCTGGCTTGGAACTTGGTCAAAGTTCCTGGATTTTGGGCCCCATACTTCTTTGGCTAATGACTTCAATGCTGAAGAATTTAGCCTATTCTTAAACTCAGGTTTGTTTGTTTTTTTTTTTAATGGCTTTAAAAAAATCATTTAGAGCAATGAATTACTTAAAAGCTGGAGGAAGTCTAGAATGGTAATCAGTGGAGTTTGGATTCTGGTCTTCAGGAGAGCAGACTTCTGTTTGTTTATTGCTAGACAGAATCACCTGGGAAGCAGCCATGATGTGGAAAGTTGCCTCATTATGGCAGGCTAATTTTTAAGGAAAACATACTAAGCACTCAGAAATAAACTAGCCTCTTGTGCAGGAAGACTGTAAAATTCAGCAGAGGGCCTTCTTGCCTAAAAAGTAAATTCATAATGAACAAAAAATCAA
This sequence comes from Eurystomus gularis, assembly GCA_013400335.1. Classification (NCBI taxonomy): domain Eukaryota; kingdom Metazoa; phylum Chordata; class Aves; order Coraciiformes; family Coraciidae; genus Eurystomus; species Eurystomus gularis. The sequence goes on along the minus strand of VZZY01024910.1, from coordinate 36,994 downwards.
AGAATGAGCATTCAAGAAGTAGTGATCAATGATTCTGTGCCCAGTTAGTGTTTGGTAATGAGCAAAATTATCCAGGGATCCATACCAAGGACCGTACTGCTCAATTTCTTAATTAATGATGTGAATGATGATAGAACAAATTTGCAGGTGCTACTAATCTGGGCAGGAGGGTGGGTGGCATGCTGAACTTTCAGTCTGGAGAGATCTTGAGAAAATTGAGAATTGGTCCGAAAGAAATCTTGTGAAGTTTAACAGAGAAGTGAAAAGTTTCACACCAGGGATTGAGTAGCCCTATGTGTCAGTACAGGGTGGGGGCCAGGAACCCTGTCAGAAGAACCTGGGTGTTACTGTAGATGCAGATTGACTGTCACTCAACTGAATGTCTTCCTTCCAGATATGGTGAGCAGCACACTGGACAGCTCTAGGGAAAGTGTGACTAGGGAAGTCATATATTTTCTTGATGTTGATGAAGACACAGCTGTACCTGGACTTGAGACCCTAAGCTCAGGAAGGATGTTGAGAAACTGGAGGGTCCAGTGGAGGACTACAGAGAGGTCAGCACATGAGCCCACAAAAATGAGGAGAGATTAGGAAGCTGAAATTGTTTAATTTGGCAAAAAGGAGAGTAAAGGAATATTTAATAGCAGCCTACAACTGCTTGAAGGGCAGTTACAAAGATGGTGGAACCAGCATGTTCTTGGTACTAGCAGATTCCTCAGAGAAGGTAAGAGAGCAGCATAGGAGGTCCAAGCTGGACATGAAGATAAACCATTTCATTAGAAGGGCAATGCAGCACTGGAACAGGTTAACTAGAGAAGTAATGAGTCTTCATCCTTGGAAAATTTCAAGACTCAACTGGGCAAAGCCCTGACCGGTCTTATGTTGGCAGTAGTCCTGCTGTAACCTGGGGTCATAGTTTAACTGCAGCTAGCAACTAAGCAAGCAGCCACTTGCTCACTTCTTCCCTCCCCCTGGTGTGTTGGGAAGGAGAATGGGGAGAAAAAGGTGGAACCCCACGGGCTGAGATAGTTTAATAGAACAACACAAAGAGTGAACAAACAACAGTAATAAAAATAATACTAATGAAATAGATAAAATGAGTGATGTACAGTGCAACTGCTTACCACCTGGAACCAGCCAGCCAGCACCTGAACTGCACGCACTACCCCCAGCCAGCTCCCCCTTTATATACTGAGCGTGACGTCGGTCTGGTATCAAGTATCTCATTGGCTGGTTCAGTTCGGCTATCCTGGCTGTGGCCCCTCGCAGCTTCTTGTGAAAATTAATCCTGTCCTAGCCGAACTCAAGACATCTGGAGATAGGACTAGAGAACTCCAGAGATACTTTCCTACCAGTATTTCTATGATTCTTCCCACATTTTGAGAGGAAGCATGTAGGGAATGCCCAAGATTCAATTTTCATTATCTTAAAATGCAAACCTCTTAAAGATGCATTAGATAGAGGATACAGATATTTGGAGGACAGCTCTGAGGTAGTGAGCCATCTTCAATTCTTACTGAAGTATTAAATACAGCTTAAATATTCCATAGCATCCCCTTGTCCCTGTAGTAGCTGGTCATTCTTACATGGTGACTTCCAATTTAACATTTCCTTAATGGCATCAGTAATGGCAGTTTTGCAGTTTGGAGGAAGAGGAAGAATTAGCTGTTGCTAATTGGTCAGAATCTGTTGTTGCTGGAATCTGATTTCACTACCATGAAAATAGACATAGAGGTTGCATATAGGACACTCTGAACATCATTGCCAAAAGCTGAATGAATTAAAATCTATTGAGACCCAAAGACAGGCTAACAGAAGTTGTGTTCTTGCTAGTCTCAGTCCTGAGAAGAGGGCTTGTAGAGATTTCATTTAACTCATCTTGATTTCAGTACACTTGGTCTCTGATGCAAAAAATACCCACACAACAATGTAAAAAGTTAGGGTTTCAAGGGCTCCCTGCCTCCCTACTTTAAATGTTTTCTTTAAGATGATGTATGATATGAAATGTACCTTCCTTAGGCTTCTTCCAAATGTTGCTTATTGTGCTAGGAACTTGGATTACTGTTTGACTCATCTGGGTTTTCTCCAAAGGACTTCAGTAGCAGAGGCTGGAGAACTTTCCTGGGATGTGAGGAGTCCCATGAGCGCCAATCCATTTTGCTACTTCTGCTCCATCTCTCCTCATGTGTGTTCAAAGATGAGAGCTATTATTTTGGGTTCTTTGTTCTGGACAGTTTGTAAGTAATGATTTATGTGGTTGCACATAAATCCAAAATAAATAAGCAATAAATCAAACCTATCTGGTTTTAATTTTTAAAACTGTCTGAGGGATGATGTGCTATATCATAAATGTATACTTCTCTTTATCGATATGCAAGATATAAAATAAATCTTCTTTTAAAGACTAGGTTGGTGAATTAATCTCAGAAAGAAATATTATCATTGAAATGATCTTTCCTATGTCTGAAAAGTTTCAGATGTAATTATATCTGTGTTTGAATGCGACCACATTCTCAGAATGCAATTTGATTATTCCCCAGCACTGATGTTCTCATCAGTGCCTTTTCACCATGCAATGAACCTTTCAACAGATGCAATTAGAATAAAGGTTCTTGGACATATGGAATATTTAGAGACCTTGAACTGGATATGCAGAAGAGGTCAAGGTTCAGTTCCTTCATCAGTAAGACTGAAGAAGTGATGATTTGGTTCATGTTTGAGCAAGGAACGAAAAAGATATCCGAGCATCAGCTTGTCCCCATGTGATTTACAGCAACTTTAGGTTAAAGTAATCACCTTAGATCTCAAGGGAAATTCTGGTACCCACTGTTGGTACAGCAGTTCTGCCACTCCTAACCAGTAATTCTTTACAGAGCCGGCTTTGGGTGTAGGCAAAACTGAGTTTTGCTGACTCCAGTAAGAGGACAAATTAACAAAACAGTTCAACTTTGCATTGACAGCAGAATGGCTCTTACACCAGACTCCCAAAACAGACCCAGTTATCAACCGAAATGTGCTCTTTGGCCCACAGTAATGGTCCTGCTTTTAGTGTGCCTTGCCCTTATCAATACTGAGCATTTTGCAAAAGGGTGGCACCCTGCCAGCTGGTGGGAGGGGAAATGAAAAGGAGAATGATGGGGCACCTTATTCCTTCTTCAACTCTGGAACAGGTTACTCTCTGCACAGCCGCTCCCTGGGCTGGAGTGCAGCCTGGTGCAGACAGATAGCTGTCCATGCTTCATCCCATCAGCTGATTAGAAATGATAGTATCAGAAGAAGGTGGTCCTTCACTAAGTTAATTACCTTACACGTCAGCGCTGCTGACATATTGAGACTTGACTGCTTCTGTGGGGCTTGGTAGCACACTGAAGAATGTGGCTTCACCATCTGGGTGTTGGCTTTGGCTGTGCCTGATGCCCAGCTTGGTCCTCTGCTCCCATGCCGTCAAATGGTATGTAATATACCTGTTAGACACCCTTTGCTGTCAAAGGGTGTGTAGCATGTAGCTATAATGTCATCAGTATTCCAGCTAAAGTGCAGAAGTTCTCATGCACAAGGTGTATCACATATTCAGCCTATTTTCATCTCTGTGGTATCATAAAGTACATGGGAACTGTTTTATGCCTGTTTTCTTTGGAGGTTAGAAAAAGCTTGTAGTGCCCATATACAATTACTGATATAAGGTACTTCCCCCTTTTGGGTGAAAGCAGTCATAATCTCATTATTTTAAAAATATGATACTAAATCATGATACAGTTAATAGATAAGTAACTTTCATGACAAACAGAAAGGAATCTTTACACAGAGGACTATCCCAAAGAAAAAAATAATGCAGTTAGAAACAGAATGGAAGAAGAACAAACAATAGGATCAGAACATAGAGGTAATGACTTATAACCTGTAGATCAATGAAGAAGGATGTTAATATGCTTAATAAGGAGCAGACTCCCATTGTAGAGGATAGATCTAGATATTATGATTTAACAGTATGAAACTTCACATATTACAATGTGCCAAAGGCTCAGGAAGAGTAGTGTCTCCACGACTGCCTGTGATCATTATGCTCCTGCTGTTCCCTTTGGCCTTTTCCTGCCAGTGCGGTTCAGAGTCTCTCTCTTCTCAGGGTACAAAGGCTCACATTTTTCTTTAAATCCTAGGAGGCTGTGCTTCTCACCTCTGAATGCCTCTTTAGTCCCTGGCCTCTTTCTTAGAATTATGTTCCCTCCAAGAAGGAGACAGGGACCATATTTTTTTCCAGCTCATAGATTTTTGTATTGAATAAGAAGGACTTGGCTTTTCTATAATGTATGACTTCTCTGAGTGCTTCCATGCAACGGCTGTTTATCAAGTTTCATCACCTCTTTCATCTTCTACTGCCTACCATAGCATGAATTATTGTTGTGCTTTGTTCCAATTCTTTTCCATGCCATTTGAACAGTCAAGAAGATACTGTACGTGGATGATCTTTCACTCAAATATTTTATTAATTGAGAATGGCACATGTCAATTAACTACATCACTTTGTGAATCTGAGACTATCTACATGTATTTTAACAACTTTTAAAAAGGAGGAATAGAATGAACAGTTTGGATTATCATTTCAAAATAACAGTGCAAAGAAATAGAATAAATTACCCTGTGGAATAAGGCTACCTCTTTCTGGGCTCAGTAAAAATTAATTTTGAAGAGAAGCTATTTATTTGTGGTTTTGTTGTTGTTTTTGTTTGTTCTTTAATCTGTAGTGATAAACCAGAAGAAAATGCTCTGAGAGGCACCAAAAAGTGGGTGAAGCCACCAAGTGGTGGCTTCACTCCTCCATGCACTAGCTGTGCTAGCTACCAAGAAGAGCTACTGTCACAGCTTGGTTTGGGTTTCATGTTAGTGGTCAGCCTGAAGGTGGTTTAAGTGAATCTTGTTTACTTCCACTGCATAAATCTTAAGAAGCACAAAAGTGGTTAGTTACTGCTTCTTAGTGGAGAAGTAGCAACTTTCAGCGGAAGAAAGATAGTTTTTTGAAACACTAGCTCATCTTTTTCTGATTGTGTGCATTGCTCTCAGTTATTTATACCAGAATTACCTAAGGAAATGCAGCTGTGCCCTTCTTCATATGTATGCAGTCTAAATCAAATCCTTTGTGTCTATTTTATCTTCCTAATTTTTATATTTTTTTCCTACAAGACATGGAAATAATGGAAGCCCTAGGCTTTCTGAATATATCTCAGTTAAAAGAACTAAAAGAGAAGCTAATTATGAAAGCTGTAACGAGTACTATGATTTTTTATTTAGAAGCCACCTTTTTATTTTTGAGCATCTGATTTTTCCTGTTGAGCTCTTTCATCCCACTGAAAGATTTTAATTATATGGCAAAATCCTTTAGAGTCCTCAGATAGATAGTAAACGGAAGACTATTAAAACTGCTTTTTTAGCTTCAGAACTCTCCTCAGAAACTTTGAATATGAATCTATAATGAAATTAATTTGCTCTTATTTTCAGAGATTTGTGTGATTGTCTTATTATTAGCCATTTACATGACCTGCCATCTACTGTTGCTTTTGAGTGGCTTACTTGGCCTCAAGGCATCTGACTGTGTGCTGGGCTGAGAAATTGAAAGCCTGCTTTCAGCAGGGTAATTTATTGTTTGTTCAGATGGAATTTCAAGATATGTTATTTTTGCTTATCATTCTTTCAGATGTATTCTGCCACAAGAGAACAAATCAAAGTGACTCCACTGTTTATATTCTGACTGGCATCTATTTATGCAATCTCACAGTTCCCTAATGATTGACTTATGGGGGAAGCAAAACTACTTAAATCAGAACAGAATGTTTCTCTTTTAATATGGGGGCTTTGCCTGTCTGCTCTGTCCATCAGGTGGGGCATGCTCTAACAGTAGGCCAGATCTGCAACAAACAGCCAAATGCCAAAGNGCATGTCTTATGAAGAGCAGCTGAGGGAACTGGGGCTGTTTAGTCTGGAGAAAAGGAGACTGAGAGGAGACCTTACTGCTCTCTGCAACTATCTGAAAGGAGGTTGTAGCAAGGCTGGTGTTGGTCTCTTCTCCCAAATTACTAATGATAGGATGAGAGGAAATGGCCTCAAGTTGTGCCAGGGGAGGTTTAGATTGGGTATTAGGAAGAAGTTCTTTACTGAAAGAGTGGTTAGGCATTGGAACAGGCTGTCTAGGTCAGTGGTGGAGTCACCATCCCTGGAGGTGTTTAAAAAATGGGTAGATGTGGCACTTCGAGACATGGTCTAGTGGCTAGAGAGATGTGGGGATGCAGGTTGGAATTGATGATCCTAGAGGTCTTTTCCAACCTGAATGATTCTGTGATTCTGTGATCTGTTCTCCTGTTGAAGCTGCTTAGGCATCCTGACACAATGAAGGTACTGATTTTTTAATACTGCATCTTTTGTACTGGCCAGAGGTAACAGCATCTCTTCTCTGCAACGACCTCGTGGGTGCTGCTGTGAGACTTGCCACTCAGGCTTCATTGACAAGAAGAAGATCCAATTGAATGAAGTAATCTACCACATTTCTAGCAATTTAAGAAGGAGTTTTTTGCTACATATCTGTGTCAGCCTCCTTACAGACTTGAACTGGTTAAACTGCATGTGTCCACACATCAATGTTTTTAGTTTTACCAAGTCTGAAGTCCAGTTGTGGTCCTCTGTCAATATTATGTCTATGCTCTGGAGTGAGATCCTAACCTACCACGTGCTGTCAAGAGAAGGTAAAATCTAGCCCAGCACATTGGAGCTAAGGAAGTACAGTCTCTGACCATACCGTCCTCAGGTGAAGACAACTCAGACAGGTCAATAGTGCCATGCCACTTTTTACAGGCGATGAGTTACACAGACAGCATATAACATCCTCCAGAACAGGAATAGGACGAGAATGGAAGTGCTTGTGCATTGATTTCTAATCCATTGAAATGAGCTGATGCATCAATGTTGCAGACTTTGTCATGTGTTTGATCTACTAATTTTATATTTTTGATTGTTTATATTTGACCCACCTGTATATATTTGCTCCGTTTAAAAAAGCCTTCAGGTGGACATGTCCACAACTCACTGTGCAGGGAAGTAGATTATTAATACATTGCCTCTTGATTTAATGGATGTAATACCCATTGAAATACCCACATTTGAATGCAGATTTGTAACTATTGGTTGCAGAATTTGATTTCAGTGGTGTATGAGGGTTGCCGTGTCAATACAGCTGACATTGGGAGTGCTTGCACTAATTCAGAAAGCACATTTGCCATTTTCTGAGACATTAATTCAGCCAGAAACTGTGTCACTCTGTGTGGGAATATCCATAACCTCTGCTGCCTTGAGCAAATATTTAAGGAGAGTTAGATTGCATGCTGTCAGGTTCCTGATGTCAGTAGCTCCAGACTGGGGCCTGTACAGAAAAGTGGTCCAGAGAGGGAACACAGGACCAGCACAGCCATCGAGGGAGAAGCAGATTAATTTGATACAGTATTTAGGGAAATGTTGCAGTTCTTCCTGATTTGGAAGTTCTTTGGGCTTCTGAGAATGGCATGGTTGCAAATCCAGTAGAAGAGCTGCTCAGTGGTTGTCATAAGAAATTAAATGACCAAAAATCAAGAAAATTGGATAGGAAATATACAAGCTAGGCAGCCAAGATAGAAAGCAGAGGGAAGGAGATTGTGTTAGCACTGAGTCTTCTAACACATTATGTTGAGGTTGATCAGGAATTTATTCAATACCTTGTTTTTCTCTATATTCAAATATTGTTCAGTAAAAGAAGAGTGAAAAAACTCATATCCTATCCACTGTCTTGATCCCCATGACTGCCTATCTGGTCTGCCTGCTAGGGCACCATGACCTGCATACGAGAAATCAGAAATATTAAGCATTGCTGCAACAGGAATAGCATTTGATTTTTTCTCAAGATATCCTAGAAGGTAATATCTGGCATATTTTTTTCTCTTTTTATTTTGTATTGTAGCAGGAAGTCATGTGGTATGTACTCATTTACTAGGATTGAAAATGATGTGGCACCATAAACATCAAAAATTTCATCCTGAAGCTGACAGAGAAGTGACAGTGTGGGGTCAGCTGACAGTGTCCTTCAGTCATTGCTGGGATGGATTGTTTTAAATGTTTGTTCCCTCGTTTTCCAGTTAATTTTAGAGCAACTTCTCTTTCCAAGAAAACAGTTCCTCACAAAAACTCATGCAACAAATAAAATAAGCTTTTGAACACTTCCATTATGATTAACACTTTATTTTTATCAGTGTTCAGTATGATACAGTTTTCTGAGAACTCTATAGAGTTGTTAATTAGCAAATGCGCTATAGCATGAACACCATTTATTATATGTATTCTAACAGTAAAATGAATACAGTGGTTTATGTCTAGTTTTTATGCATTTGAAGTGACTGAAGGGATACAGCTGATTATATTTGAGATGTTTGGTGATACTGAGTACAACCTGATGATCTTTTTTAATATGAGATCCTCCTGGCATATTTATGAAAGAGAGAAATTCACCAGGTAATAAAAGACAAACAAAAAGAAAGAGAAAGAGAGAGAGAGATCTTTTTCTTTGTGTTATATCTTGTTCAGTCCTCTGAATTACTATGTGTGTTGGGACTGCAAATTCTTACCTTTGTTTCTGCTGTGTTTTACATGATGTCTGGACCATGGTGTTGCAGAGTATTGGCTTGTTTGCTGTATGAGTTACAATGCGCTTCATTTAAGTAGAGAAGACCTCATCTGAATAACCGCACAGCAATATGGCAGATGAATTTCACTGCCAATAAGAGCAGTTAATCCTTTTAGTTTGAAAAAAAAGAATCTGTCTAGGGATGCATAGTGATTGTCTCTGAATAAGCTGTTACGATTTAAGGAGTAAAGACCTGGAGTTATCATAGCTAGTGCTCTAAGAACATTAGTGTAGTGCTCAGAGAATGTCAAAAAGGCCTTACATTAGAGATCATTAGGGAAGAAGCAGAAAACAAAACAGTAGTGTTATTATGTCACTGAATAAATAAATGGTACATTCACAGGAATGAATCTGTGCAGTTGAACTGTAATGATAAAAAATATGGGACTAGGAACTTACCATGATTCCTTTCCAGGCATCCACTAGCCTTTTCATTTTCAGATTCTTGTTTAGTGGCACTCGCTTCCCTGTGGTGATAGCAGGAATCATGAGATGACAGGGATAATATGCATGCATTTGGAGTGCTGCATGAAGCTCCACAGTTTCACAAGGAAGAAACCCTTCTATAGAGACACAGAAGCCAAACAGATACTGGCAGCCTCTGACTGCTACAGGAGCCTGGCTGACTAATTTCAGAGTAGCAAGTTGCCTGGTTTGGCTGTTGGTGGCTGTCTGCAATATAACTTTTGAAGTGGGTTATGAACCTCTAAAATATATTGATTTTAATCTTGTAGTGCTCATAAGTAGTCAAGCTAAGGTGTTTATGGAAAGCTTATGCAGAAATTTTTTCTGTGGTTAATGCTGAGACCACTTTCACAGACCAACAGGATTGTAGGTGAAGATTTGCTTGTTGATGCTTGTCTTAAAGGAAATTTCTGCTTACGAAAAAGAATTTGTAAATACTGTCTGTGACAAGAGTAGCTTTGAAACTGGAACCTGCCTAATTTGCTTAATAAAAAAAAAAAAGGGGGGGGGAGTCTGACTTGAGGCAGTCTGTTATGTAAGAGGCCCCAGAATCAGACTAAAGCATCAAGATTTCCCTTGGACACACCTGTCTAGGGGACAACCTTTTTTTTCAGACTTTCTTCTTTGAAGAAAGGGTGAGGACAGATTACCCAGCAGCAGGAGTTGCGGTCTTCAGAGGAAAGACAGAGACTTAATGACTGTCTATAGGTTTCTTAATCAGATACCGAAGCCCCACCACAGGCGTTCACTTCCCTTTTATAATAGCCCTACAGTTAAGTCCCCCAAATAGTTATCTTACTGCTCATTTATTTATTCTACTTGAAATTAGTCTTCATTGTGTCTTGATGCTATTCTAAGCAGATTGCAAAAGTAACTTTAATGTAGTGAACAGGATTTAAAACTTAACTTTCCATATGTCCCTTATACCACATGTCCTGCCCTTACACTGATGGCATGTACATTGTATGATCTCTACATCTGAATTTAGTTAACACATTCCTCCATTGCTTTATAAAATTTTGAGAAGACCTCTCTTACAGTACATTGTAAAGGCCAATATGTCCAAAGGCAAGATTGCCTACATATGGGTCAGATGAAAGATTCACCTTGTCAAGTATTCTGCCAGTGATGAAGGTCACCAGCTGAGACATCATAAGACCCCACAGTGGATTAGACCCTATCAAGTTGCCTGCAGCACTTGACAGACCACCTTGAAGAGCAGTATGAAGCTTAGCTTCTTCCTGAGCACAAACCCACACAAGTTCTTCCTGAATTAGATCTCAGCCTAGACTGCCTGTAAATTATAGCCCTTCCAGCAGGAATGGCCAGGGACTTACATGGAGGGACCCTGTGTCACTGGGCTATCTGATGTTGTCACCTCCAGGACAGATAGCCACTGCATCGAGTATCAGACCCATATATGGGGCAAGTAAGGAAACCTTAGAAGTGCTGTAGAGCGTGTTCTCAAATCCCCTCTCTGTTGTCGCCATGCCACAAGGTACCGTGCAACAGAGAATAGACTGTAGCAGGTAATTTGGCTCTGACGCCATGTGCGGGGTTGGCTGTTTTACACATCACAGTGGTTGTAGCTGCATGATCCAAGGTTGTAAAACTCAGTAACCTTTCAGCATAAAATGCCCACATGCCACCATCTTCATTGCTGTACCAGAGGCATGTGGCTGCAGCTGCCAGTACATCCTGCAGGGAGGCAGGCAGATGTGCACTGCCAGCCTGTCAGTGCGGATAAATGCAGGTGAGCAGAATTCATCTGTGTCTAACTTAGCAATGTAGAATTTACAGCTTTTCCAGTACATCAGGCGTTTGAGCTTATCTCCGTTGAGTACCACCAAGCTGGGGAAGTTGTGGGCTGGTTTAAGCGTTTAAACCCACCATCTTTCATTATGTTCAGAATACAAGTGGCAGCTGGCCCAGCTGACAGGGCACAGGGGCCAAGCTCTTACAGTGGGAAGCATCTGTTAATATATAAGAGAAGTCAGACAAAGTGTTTGGTGATGAAAGCTATGTACAAATTTCAAATCATTATGCTGATCATAAGAGGACTCTCTGTGGAGATATTCCAGCGGCAAGAAAATAAAAGCTTCTAAATTGCTTCTTATTTTTGCTTCTGTTGCTAATAAACTCTAGGAACACTACTATAGGCTTCCGGGTGGAAAACAGGCAACATTAGTATTTTTAAATATATTTTCATAATCTAATACTTCAAAGTGTAATTATGGAGGGCTTGTTTTCTTTACGGGTATCAACATCAGTTATCCTGTGTAGCCTGTCAGCTGTGGTCTATACTTTTTGTTTTTTCCAAATAGATGTTGAATATATAAATACCAGCAGGATCCTCTGCAGTACCGTTTTGACCTTTCCACAAATAAGATGAAGAAACATTATCTTTTTGAGAGCCTTTACATAGAGAATAAAAAGTTTTTTATAATAAATCATGAGACCAATACTCACACAGTCAGTAAGTGTTGATTGAAATACAAATTTCTAGAAATAATGGACACATAAGTATCCAAATGGCATATTACTTAGATGGCAACTACCATAGGAATGTTTCTGAGGTGGAGCATCTTCCCTCGTGACACAGACTGCTTCTCTGTTGCAAACAACACAGACCCAAGCCATTCCCACAACTCTCTGATCAGTATTTTCCACCTAGTTGGAAATCACCACGCTGGCTGCAGGGGTGGCACTTTTGCATGTGAGGTGATGATGAAGAACAAGGCAGTTGTAGCAAATCCAGACTCATGGTCTGCAAGGTTGGGTATTGATGGAGCAGAAGCATTACTGGTAACCAGAAGCTGTTCTTCTGGCTGTTTAGGCAAAGCCACACATGCCACTGCCAAAGATGAACCATGGCCAGTGCCTCAACCTCAGAAATGCTGCCTGCCTTTTCCATTACTACCCGTTAAGAAACCACACTGTCAAAGGGGTAGCTTTCCCTTGCTTTTGTCAAGGTGGATATGGAGGATCTTGTACCAAATTTCTCTTCTGTTTTCTGTCTCCATACTGTCTGTAAATCCCACCTCCTCCAACCTGCCCCATACATTTAGCAACATCAAACAAAAAAAGAAAAGGTAAATACTTGCATGCACCAGCCCAACACAAGATGTTGGAGTGAAGAGCAACAAAGTTGGTGGAGAGTCTAGAGCATAAGTCTTATGAGGAGCAGCTGAGGGAAGTGGAGTTTCTTTAGCCTGGAGAAAAGGAGACTCAGGGTAGACTTTCTTGCCCTCTACAACTACCTGAAAGGAGGTTGTAGAGAGGTGGGAGTTGGTCTGTTCTCCCAAGTAACAAGTGATAGGACAAGGGGAAAACACCTCAAACTGCACTAGGGGAGTTTTAGGTTGGACATTAGGAAAAATTTCTTCAGAGAAAGCACTGGAACAGGCTGCCCAGGGAAGTAGTGGAGTCACCATCCCTGAAGGTATTTAAAAGACGTGTAGATGTGTTGCTTAGTGACATGGTTTAGTGACAGACTTGGCAGTGCTGGGTTAACAGTTGGACTCGATGATCTTGAAGGTCTTTTCCAGACTACATGATTCTTTGATTCCATGTCTTTCAGGAGAAGGCTTGCAAACCTATTGGCAATTTCAGGGGCACGCTTCTTGTAGAAAGACTTACACAATGCCCCCTTGCAAGCAGGCCTTTGCTAATGTATTACAGTGACGCGGAACCTCTTAGTTAATCATGGCTGTGAAGGCATTGCCTGCTGATTACAGTTCCTCACTGAAAATGGATTTGCCGAGACAGCTTGCCAACTTGTCCTGGGATAGATAATAGAGAAATTCTGATTAAAAAAAACAACAAAGTTTTTTACTGTTTAAAGACCTCCAATGTCCATAAACTGATATCTATCGATAACATTTCCATTATTCAGCTTCATCTTAGAAGTTAACTCTTTAAAGTTAAAGTGTTTGGGGAGGCTTGTGGATTTTTATTGCATTATCATAATATTTTAATATTCAGGAGATGTAAGGGGATTATTATATGATGTAAAGATCAAGCTACTGTGGTTGGGAAAAGCAAAGTGTATGCATATAGTGTGTGGCACCACAGTGTACACAAGGTGTAGAAGGAGGGAAAAGTGTCTCAGAGAGATACCACAGGCAGTAGATATCTGGGACCAAGACTGCTTGGAAATGTGTTTGCAACTTGGTTTTACACCTTGCTTTGGATTTTAAACTGTTAAAAAGACACTGTAACTCGTAATGGGCAGCTTGTGTAGGCTTTGGCTCACCTTGATATATCTGTTGGTTCAACAATCTAATATTTCTGTACTGTGTTGTCAGTCACCCATTCATTATGAGGAAATGAATTACTACATCCTACCAAAAGATTTCATTGCTGTATGATAAAATACAGAAAACTGCAAATTCATCAAACTGAATTATATGGGTCCTCATGAGTCAAAACTCACAAATGCAGAGATTTATAGTTAAATGGATGGAAAGCACAGATAAAGCCTTTTGTCAATAGAGACCCATAAAACTAGTCAGGCACAATATACTCCCTGCATAGTAGAGAATGTCTCTTCGTCCCAGGCACCTCTACACTATTAAGAAAATTATGCAATATACAACGTATTTAAGTTAGCAAAGCATTTCTGGTGAGTCAGGCCAGGATGGCAGAGCAGCCTGGTGTCCCCAGCCTTGCTGCAGTGCTGCCGATGCACACCAATACAGCAGGCATGTCCCAGCCCACTTTGGCAAACGTTTGCTGCTTGCCTTACAGGCACCGTGCAGAGCCTGGTTTGCAGCAGTCTTGCAGGGGTGGCTGCTGGGTTTTGGTCCCTGACAGCTCCGCCTGGCCTTCAACTTGCTCTGTGCCTCAGTGCATCATCCCTAAGTGCTTAGCAAAGGTACTTTTTTTTGGATACAAAGCTCTGGGAGCTAGTCCCTGTGTCGATTCCAAGGCCTGCCTTTTCAGCAGGTATGGTGTCCAGAGAAGTTGTTTTTCCAAATTCCTCTCTCTGCTCAGCTCCTCCTGCTTTCTGTGGGCTTCCCCTTGGTTTCCTACCTTTCTTGCACACCGACACATGCACGCCAAGAAGATTCTTCACTTAGTTTCTGCATCTGTAAAAGCTCACAGTTGTATCTCTACCTGTGTGCGCACAGAGGAATGGATAGGAAGCCCTGGGTGAAACCAGGGAAAGTTTAGGCCAGCAATACATTAGGAGGGGTGGGCATGCTGAGGTGTGAGGGAGAGTGGTCTGTGGTAGCAGAGCACTCTTCCTCCACTCCAATGATTGTGTAAGAAACCCAAGGAGAAAGCGTGTGAGGACAGAGAAGGATGGCAGCTGCCTAATGTGAGCTCATTCCTGCTCTAGCTTTTACAGCACAATTCTGCATGCTGGGTCTGAATATTTTTACTCCATTGAGAAACCAGCTGGTAAAATGGCAGTGATACCTTTTCTGCTTAAAAGGTATTAGAATAACTCAGGAACTGACACATTTAAACTGAAACTATTAGAAAAAGCAACAAGATTGCAAATTCAGACTCGTGATAACTAGGAAATACCAGAGTAGCAGAAAAATTCTCTACAACCTCATAGGTATGCATTATACTGTACCTTTATTTCCTCATTGTGCATCATTTCCTCACAGGACCTTTACAAGACTGACTGTGGTGGCAGGATATATTCTATGGATGAACTAGGGTTGTGCAGTGAAGGGAATTTTTATTTATTATTCCTGCCTCCTACACTACAGAAGCAGAAAGGTCTGTACTGATTGAAGGAGGGGATTTCAGAATAGGAAAGATTGATCTCAGAATTAAATCTTTGAACATCGCCCTGTGGAACTGGGTTTGGATACTGAGTTCCTGCAGTTCTCTACGGCAGGAATCATTTGAAGTAATTCAACCTGAAATGGTCATTAACTGGCTGATTTTCACTTCTGAGTTTCCATGTGGATTGCTAGGGTTGGATTTGTGGAAGTAGTGAGCTTTTAGAGCCATGAGTGCTGCTGGTAGAGCTGTGCTTTAAATATATGAAGTGCTCAGAAGCACAAGGTATTTTGAAAGATCAAGTACAAGCCTTCCAAATAATGTATCCATAATTAACATATTTTATCAAATTTAATCTCATCTGGGTGCTTTTTACCTAAAATACCAGTAATTCCACTCCTCCATCTTGAACTGGCCTACTGTACAAATTAATGTTGGTGCAGTAGCCTGAAAATACAGTAGAAGAAATTCCATGAAAAAAAAGAATATTTTGTAGCCATACGGGGTTTTGAATAATGTACTGTAAATAAGATTTGGAGCCCCCACTCAGCAATGAAATGAAGCAACGTAGTCCTAAATCCTAAATTCAGAGATTATAGTTTACTCTGACTTCCTGTATAGCACAGGCCAGCTCTTCCCTGAATTAGTTTAAAGTTAGTTTAAAGCATCTTTTTTTAAAAGATAGAAAAATCCCATTTCGATATTTACAGTATGGACAAGCTGTCATTATTTTTGTTAAATTATTGAAGTGATTAATATTCACAGTGCTTATGCATGTAATGTTTGTTTCTGAATGTCTCTACTTTCAACTTCCAGGCACTGGATCTTGCTATATTTGTGCTTTTGAGACTGAAGAGCCCTCAATTACCAAATTTCTATTCCCCCTAGAGGTAATTAAAAACTGTCATCAAGGCACACTTTAGCCTTTTTGTTAAGGGAAACAGATTGAACTTCAGTTTTCCACTAAGGCAGGTTTTCCGATCTTTTAATCTTTCTCCTGGATCCTCTCTGAACAAGAAAGATCCAATTTATTCCTTCTTGAGCTGTGGGTGCTCAAACTGTGCACAGCATCTCAGAAGAAGACTTGCTAATGCCAGGTTGCGTAACCTTTCTAACCCTTTTTGGTATTATTTTGCTTGTTTACCCTCAGACCGGCTTTTTGTTTTGCTGTTATTACCTTTGCATACTGCACAAGGAGCTGATCTCCAGCTGACTGACATGATGCCTCACTCATTTCAGTTACTGTTCCCAGGATAGTGTCTCATTACATCTGTAATTCCTGAATCTTACTGAATTACAATTACCTGTATTGATTCACATGCCATTTGCTTGCAGCAGCTTATCAACTCATTTGTTTCAGTGTACCCTCTTCATGTGTCACATGTACACTTTAATCAGTAAGGATTCTCTCATTTCTTCCAGATCATTAACAAAAATGTAAAGGCCAAGAACTGACCTCAGTGTGGCCTTCAGAATACATGCCTTTAATGAGGCCGCACTGTTTACAAAGGCATTTTGAGACCTGTCAACAGCTTAAAAAAATTCATTTGCTGTGTACCACATTGCTTTTGTTTTAATTATCAAAATGTTGTATGGTGCCAAGCTTAAAGGATTCTGACTATTCCATATGACCTCTGTTCTCTTTCTCAGTCACTGAAGACTGTATCACAATGCACTGATGTAAAACAGGGAAATTAAAGATGCTCAAGCCATCATAATCCCCACATATCTAAATTCTAGTATGTTGCACTTTAGGTCCTAATTTTTCTAATATAAAGAGGGTGGGGAAGAGGGGGAGAGAGAGTTTTGATATACACGAAAAAAGGGAGAGGTGCATTTTACCGGCTTGAAATATTTACGGAGAGCTAATGCAGTGTCCCACTTTACCTGATTGGGGGAAATAGGCATTTCAAGAATACCACTTTCATTCGAATGTAAATGTATAAAATAGATTGCATGAACCACATTCTCTAAATGCATATTTCTTGCTGCTCAGCAGAGAGATACTGTAAAACCAACTGAGGTGTAAATGCTGATGTGAGATAGCCAAGGTTAGATGAGATGAATCCCAAACAAAGCACATTTCATCATGATTCTTGGTTTTCCATTTTTGAATATGAACTCTATACATGAATTCCATTTTCTGGAAACTAGAAAATAATTCTAAATATTTTGCTTTACTAAACAGCATTTTATTTGTTAATCCAGCAACTATTTACTTTAACAACTGGATTAGCTAATTAATCACCATCCATTTTAACTACAGAGTTAGGAGACAGGTTTCTGATACCCTCCCTTGAATGCTGTATAGCCTCAGGACCCACAGCAAACAGAGCTGTGCCTGTAGAGCTCCAACTTCCTTTGATAATTTGGAATCTTGGGCCAAAGAAAAGACTGACCAGGGTAAGAGAAAGTTTAGGAAAAAAATCTGAAGGCTGTAGGATATGTTCTCTCCTAACTTTTCTAAAATAATTCATAAGAATTCTCGAGTGACAGGTTAAAAAAAAAAAGAAATTTTAAACGGAAAAGATCTCTCTTGGTCATGTGTGGGAATAATTTCCTTTCTCTAGCAGGGTTTCTGTTTTCAGTAGCTTGATTAAGGAGCAGTATCTCATGTGATGAAATGATCTAGGCACATTTGCATATGAATGCTAGATGATATGGCATAGAAGCTGATCAGGCCTCAACTGTCTCTCATGCCTGGAAGTGAATGTTAATAGCACTTAATACATTAAGATTCAGATTGAACTTGACCAGAGACAATGAAGTGAAAAAGAACTTTGCTGAACTTTGTGGAACTTCATTGATTTTTTTTTTCTCTTTCACTTTGGATATGCAAGTTTCTTCATCTCAGCTATTGCCAGTTTACACATTCTTAGAAATAATCATCTTCTAATCACAGACACAGTCTCAAAATGACATAAGGATGATAACAGTGTTTATGGTGGGAAGGTCTGTGAATGTGTCTCTGACTTTCCCATTCTTGTGTTGAAATAAGGCAGGCAATAGGAGTGAGGGTACTTGCTTTCAACAAACTTTTCATATTCATAAACACAGAGAAAGCAAGCTATAATTTTCAAGCCTTGGCAAGGAATGCTGAGGAGTGACATTAAGTCTTTGACATCATGATCATTTGTTTCTGATTTAAACTCTGTATTTTGCTTATACTAGTATGATCCTAGCAGCTGATCCTGAGATGCTTACAGTGCTACGTACTATACGCCGTCAGGACGCCCTGAGAGTTTGCTATTTGAAAATTCACTGATCAGGCTTCAGAAGAAGGAGCTGTAATTATGCATAAGGTCAAAAGAAACAGGTTTAGACTAAAATTAATCAAATACATCAAATTGCACATGACTCTCACCAGTGACCAAACTTTACCTCTGCAGCCTGCTTCATGGAAAGGACAACCTGTCTTCACTGAAATGAGTAGCTCCTCCATGACCTCCGAAGCTCACCTTCTAAAGTCTGACCTTGTACAGAAGACCTGGTGGCCACTGGCAAATTAAACATAGCTTGAGGTGAAAACACTGGATCTCATCACTCCTGAATACTCAAGCAGTTGAGGTACCTGCCTGGCATTCATCCCTCTCTCTGAATGATCTGAAATCCTGGATAGAAGCAACTTACTTGTGAAAGGTTCAGATGCAGACAAAACTCAGCTGTTCATTAATTCTGAGGTTTTTTTAATTTTCTAGGAAAGATAATTTTTGCATCACAACATATGTGTACCATGTGTAATGCTCCGGTGCAGAAATGCATTGGTCTCATCAGGGTTGTCCCACAGAAGTTAATACAAACCGTGGGGAAAACTTATTTCCATTTTAACTAATGCAAGCCTAGCCACTGCTGATGCAGTGAAGAAGAGAATGCCTGAAATATCTTTGAGTAAAGCATTGGTTGCTTTCTGAAACAGAAAGTACCAACAACATTTTTATAGCAGCAATTGGGTCATTTTGAGTGTAGAGGTGTGTGTTATTTATTTGTTTTATTCAGCTTCTGCAAGTCGTAACAGCTATAATGATGTTTTCAGTTTCATTTACTTTTGATGATTCTGGGGTTTTAAACTTTTGTTAAACCTCAGTCACTTTTAAATAAAAGTGCATTGACCTGTGTTAATGTAACAGGAATTAATATGCTATCCACAATAATATAATAAATATCCTTCTCAATATCTGAAAAGGTAACAAGGAGAGAAGTGAATGTACTTTATGAACGTTCTTTTCATTTTCAAGTATTACCCAGTCAAGGTATTTTATAACATAAATGAGGATTTGATCTTGTAATGTCACCAGCTGCCAAAAAGGAGAAAGTTCATGCTGCGCTTGCAGTTTTACAGCAGGGAAACTTTATAACATAAATGAGGGTTTGATCTTGTAACATCCCCACCTGCCAGAAAGCACAAAGTTCTTGCCACACTTATAGTGTTATAAGAAGGACAGCATTCCCTCAAACACTTGCCCCTTCTTTTGAAACTCATCTGGTGCTCTTTTAGCCATGAAATGATTTACAAATATTCCACTGGAGTGGGGGAACCCTTTCAAGACCACCGTTCCTACCCAGTAGCCTTTCTGTGGGTTACCCACTGAAAGCCTATATGGTCTGACCAGATGAGTACAGCAAAGCTCTCTTCTACTGTCTGCTGGTGCTTTGTTCCATGAGACCATGCTCTCACTTGGACCACCGCTGTGTTGTAGCACTGTTAGGAGATTGCACAAGCAAAGCCTCTGAGCAGACTTCCCCTTGCTTGCTTGCTCTTGTGAACAGGATGAGGGGGCAACAGGAAAAACCCATTACTGTACAAGTTTGTGATTAAGGTTTTGGATATGCAGCTGACCTGCTACCTGCTGTGTGATGGAACACACTCTACATCTGTATTTTCCTGTTGTCAGCTCAGTTCTGACAATACTGTCTCCTTTATGGGCCTACAACAATGTATTTTTATTTCATTTTGTGATTTGAATTTGGTGCTGGGTTAAGTAGTAAGTCAGTATGGGATAGATGTATGATAGGAATATTTTGTAATACTTTACATCATAAAAAGGTGTAGGGAACAGCGATGCCTGATCCAACTCAGAAATCCGGGTGAACCCGGGTAAATTGAAGAGGAATTTAAAAAATAATCAAACCTGAAAATTCCCCTTCAAGTCATGCAAAGGCAGATGTGGCAAACTTTCCATAAAAATTGCCAAAGCAGGGTTTGGTGTGAGACTCACACACCTGGACACAGTATGTGGGTATTGAAGCTCCCCGCAGAATCCTCAGGATCCAGCCAACAGAGTCACAGCTGGTAACAAGCCACTCAGTTAAGAAGCCACCAGTGTCCTCTCATGAGCACCTAGTGCCCCTTAAGAGGGTGCAAGGGCACCTGGCTGACCACTGGCAGACACTATACAGCAGCAAAATTTCGTGCAGGTTGTGCCTTAGATTTGCTATGCCTCGTCACTTGTTTCAGAAACCTCCTGGCATCTCAAAGGGCAGGAGGTGGCTCTGCATGGGCAGCAGAGTCAAGCCCCAGGAAGGGCTTAATCACCCTCTTGCCTCCAATGATCAGACCTTTGTGGAGTACATTGGACATTTTAAGACCTGTAAATTAACATTTACTTTTGTGTGCCATAACTGGAGGCTAATCTGACCTCCAAGTTCCCCTGTTGTGACAAAAATAAGAGACGTCACTGAAGTAAGATTCACCATAATATAGGTTCTCTCCTCTACTTATATATGCCCAAATTTGTGGGCTCTGCTCATCAGCGTTAAATTGCTATTCATAGTCCTAATGATACTGCTGGGAAATACACAGAGGAGCTATGAGGCTGTGCTGCCTCTCCCCAGAATGCTACCTTCTAGGACTACTACAAATAGAGAACCATGTACAACTCACTGCTGGGGCCGGTGAGTACACATCTACAGCAGTGACTAGATCTTGCTCCTGCTGAACAGGAATTCATCTAGGAATTCAGCAGGAATTCAAATGCAAACAAGAACAAGCTCTGTCCTGTGAGAGAACTCTCACAAAGTCAGGCTTGGAAAATGACAACAACCTGTGTGAAGCTGTTTTCTGTCACAGGGTTTGTCTTCTGCACCTTGGCTCCTCAGCTTCTGCTGTTGCACACTGAAGCCACATTTGGGAAGCTGAATTCATGCAGTAGCTGGGAGACTGGTGGAGCCACGTGACAGCTGACATCTTGTTCAGCCTGGCCAGTGGTACATTTACCTGAGTAAAGAGGCCCTCACTCCCTGAGGAATTTCATATGTTTGCCCAAAGGAAAGACAGCTTATGTTTAGGGAGAAAGCTGTGCTTCTCCCAGTCACTGAATCCAAGCAAATGTCAATCACAGCATGTCGGGTATGGAGGGGAAATGCCTTCAGATAGAGTGATTGTCTTGAAATGAACTGAATTTAAAAAATAATCTTTTCCCTTTGTTCTGCAGATACTGCATCACACTCAGGATGCAAACCTTTCATATTTATTTGGATGATGAACAGGATGCTTACATTTGGAAATATTCTAGGTCAGTGTCTGTGCAGCCATGACCCACGGCCCTAGAAGACAAGGGGCCTGTTGGCCTCTCTGCTGTCAGCTGCATCTGGACAGAGTCCTGGTGTGAGCTGTGCTGCCCCTTTGTCTCTTTGGCTTGCAGCTTACTCAACGTTTTTTAGTGCCTCATGCCATGACACTGCCATGGTCCCAGAAGATTCTTTCAAGATCTGCATCCTTCTTTTGTACCATGAAGGGCCAGAGAAGAAGCAGAGATGTTAGTGTGGAACTCAGAAGTTCATTTTTTTTTCTGCGTGGTTTGACTAAAACTGTAGCATAACCAGAACACTGCAAACCAGTAGCAGAGCAATGAAGCTGAAAGAATCATTCTCAAAGCTCAGTGGCAGGGCATGAACTCAGACATACCCTGTAGTCCTCAAATAGCTAACAGCAATGACGCAGGCTCACAGAGTCACTATATTTCTCTGAAGTTTGAGAAGGCTTGAGCATCCAGAAATGTATCATGTTTAACCCAAAGACAGCATTTTCTATGTTTTCCTGAAGACATACTTGAATGTAACT
The DNA here is from genome assembly GCA_013400335.1 of Eurystomus gularis. Lineage (NCBI taxonomy): Eukaryota > Metazoa > Chordata > Aves > Coraciiformes > Coraciidae > Eurystomus > Eurystomus gularis. The sequence continues at coordinate 15,032 of VZZY01024910.1, read as the reverse complement.
GCTTTTGTACACTTGTATATAACTCTCCTAACTGCAGCTCTAATGAGAATACTCTACTGAAGCTTCTGAAATAAACACATATATATATATACATATATATAAAATTGGAAGAGACAGTTTCTGGTAGGTAAGTAATAAGGAGGTTTCACAATAGAAATGCAGACAGTGTGTTTCTGTGTGCCACCTTTCCATGACACTTCTTTCTCCTTCCCCCTTTCTTCTCTCCTTCCCCTCAAAGTAATTTGAACAAGCAATAGCAGGGAGTTGTAACTTGTCAGGGCTAATGAAGGAAATCTGAACAAGAAAACTTTCCCACTTTTCCAACTCCATCAACTGACTTAAAAGAACATAATGTCTTTCCCTTCAAAACTTGCTTAAATGGCAAGAAGCAATTTAAAAATATGTAGTATATGCTATGACTAAAACATGTCATGTGGTAAAACTGGAACTCAGTTATGTTTGTGTATGCTATGTTCTGTCTCTGATCATAGCTACCGTGGCATTTAGGGGATGACACCCCACCTCATAAAAGTCCTTCTGATGTATTCAATGTCACCTGTCTATCTCTGTTGTTTCTTGGATTTGAATGGCAGAGAGCAAGGACTGGAATCATCTCTTCGCAGGAGGCTGGAAATACTTAGGCATTTGTGAGAAAGATTCCCATCTGCCTGGCAGCAGCAAGCTCCCAATGGTCTCATCCTTTTCTCCCAGAGGCAAAATTACGTGAGCAAAGCAATGCAAGCTCTTGGAAGCCTCAAGAGTCATGCAGAATCAGAAAAAAAGGGTTTTGTCAATTTTCACATTTGCATTTTTATGCCCAAGCTAGCCTGCAAGTCTGGTAGTGAACTGAGCAAAATTACCCTTCTACACACTCTGGGGTGATCATTTTTTTCTTTGCTGGAAGGCATATGAGAACTTACCTCCATATCTGAGATCTCTCTGTGAATCAGTTTCAATAGCAATTATGTAAATTATGGTGGTATAGTGAAACAGCCCAAATCATCTGCAGTTAAAGCAGTAAGTTTTTGGTCTCATAAAAGTAGAATACTAATTTATGGTTTGTTTTAACTCTGTGCTGTGCCCGAAGTAGTCTATGAAGTCAATGTTTACTCACCACCACTGAACTGACCCCTTAAGGGGCTGATGTTAAAAAGACCTGGCTTCGGGCTGTGAACTACATGCTCTTTCCATAAGCCCTGTGTTTGACCAAGGGAATAGATCTCAATGCCGGAGCCCTGATTACTCTAAAACCACTTTACATGGAACTAGCCACAAAAAGTGGCCTCAGAATATTCGTCCTTATTGACTGAACATGTTGTATTCACTAGGAAGCAAAGCAAATTAAATAGAAAGAGGTACATCAGGCAAACGTAGTGTCCAACAAAAAGCATCAAAAATCCCTCCAAAATAATTTCTGTATCAAAGGTATGTGTCAGAAACAGACCAATGTATTTTATCCATGCCAACAAGAGCAGATAAGAGCCACACACTTCCTCAGCCTGACTTTCTCTCCCTCATCTTATCCAGCAAGCCCTCCCCAGTCCCTCTCTGGAGTGCTTCCCTGACACTGGTGAGCACTTGTGAAGAGGCACTGGGGTTCACAGCAAGACCTGTTCCACATTCCTGCTGCATTGCCCAGTGCCAGCCTCTCGTTTCACTCTCTCTGAGACAACCCCTTCCTCCTGTCTGCATCGTGAAGTGAATCTGCATGGGGAGTTCCTCCTGCCTGCACCGTGATGTGGATCTGCGTGGTGGGAACTGTTCATAGCTACACAATAATGATAAAGAAGGAAAACCCACTTGTGGGAAACTCGTAACTGGTCTCTGTAAATCATTATATTAGATGTAGCATTAGCTGCTGGTAGACGATGGAGCTCGTCCTTTAGCAAGCAACAGATACAAACAGGATGTAATTTGCACAACCTGTACCCAGTCCTCTTGATAATAGCACAGCTATTGGGAATGGGGAAAAACAGTTAAAAACTTGATCCATACCTTTATATTTAAGAAAGCCCCAGCTGACACACTGGGGATTATGCCTGGAAAAGCAAGCTGATGTCTGCCTCAAACTCTTCAGCAACCTACTCAAAGGCCTCAACTACCATGGGCTGCTATCTGCATTGGAGAGTGACGAGTATCCTCATCAGCCCCCATCCCTTGTTTGAGAAACACTGTTTTAGTTAATGCAGGCCTGAATGGTACACCACCCCTTCCAACTGCAGAATAAAAGATTTCTCGTGCTCCTTCAGGAAACAAATACTGATACTTATGGTACACCCAAGAAGTCAGAGAATAATATGTGGCAGAGATAAAGAGCAAGTAACGATAGTCTGGGGACATAATGGAAATGTAGTGATTCACAAACACAGCTTTCCTTGGAACAAGCCAGAACACTCTATAGATTTCCCCATCTTTTAAAAATAGTTCTGTTGAATTTCATTATTCCCAGAGCAGTAGAAAATGTGCATTCTGAAATTCAATAGTAAATAAGATCAGGAAAATTGAGGCTGTAATTCTGTGACCTCATTGCCCTTTGTCATCTCATTATGCATTTCAAAACTGAGTACAAAAAAAGGATGCATACAAAAATAGTGAAAAAAAAAGGTAAAAATGTAAACAAAGAAACAAATACCACAAAAGAAGCAACATAGCACTTTGTGTAGGCTACAGAAATCATTAAGCATCATACACTGCTGCAATCATTTTCAGAATTCAGCTTTAAATGAGTCAGAAATATAGTTAGGGAATGAAGTGGGAGAATTTGTGGCACTTAACACATTTGATTTCTGCTGGCTTGAAGCATGCACTACCTGCTTTCCTAAAGTTCAGGATTCAGTCCCCAGCTCTCTGCTCAGCTAACTCCCATTTTTCTCACTGTATCTAGTGATGTGCTGTTTGTAACATCAGCTGTACATTCATGCAGCAGCTGCTCTGTTTCACTAGGTACATTGACCAAAAGCTGATACTAATTCCCATAAACAGATTTAAAATATGATGGGTCTTGGCTTCACTAACGTTCATTATGAGGGTGGACTACTGAAAAGGTTGCCTGTTCTATTTGGGTTTCTGTGGAAAGGTTTTAGTAGCAGGAGGCTGCAGGGGTGGCTTCTGTAAGAAGACACCAGGAGCTGCTGCCATGTTGGATAGAGCCAGTGCCATCCAGCTCTGCAACAGACCCACCTTTGGCCAAGGCCGAGCCCATCAGCAATGTTGGTAGCACCTCTGCAATAACATGTTTAAGAAAAGGTAAACAATGCTGAGCAGCAGCTGTGATGGAGAGGACTGAGGAAAATGTGAGAGAAACAACTCTGCAGACACCAAGGTCAGTGAAGAAGAAGGGTCAGGAGGTCCTCCAGATGCTAGAGCAGAGATTTCCCTGCAGCCTGTGGTGAAGACCATGGTGATGCAGGTTGTCCCCCTGCAGCCCATGAAGAAACTCACACTGGAGCAGGCAGATATGACCTGGAGGAAGCTGGAGAGAAGGTTCCTGACAGGAACTGTGGCCCTGTGGAGAGAGATGCCCACACTGGAGCAGGTTTTCTGGCAGGACCTGTGGCACCACACTGGGGCAGTCTGTTCCCAAAGGACAGTACTCTGTGGAAAGGATCTGCACTGGAGCTGTTCTTCAAGAACTTCAGCCTGCAGGAAGGACCTGTGCTGGAGCAGCTTCTGCAGAACTGTATCCCATGGGAGGGACCCTATGCTGGAGCCAAGGAAGAGTGTGAGGAGGAAAGCGTGGCAGAGACAAAATGATTGAAGTTGAGCCCAGGAAGAAGGGAGGGGTGGGGGGAAGGCGTTTTTAGATTTATTCTTATTTCTCAGTATCCTGCTCTGTCATTAATTGGCAATAAATTAAGTTAATCTTCCCCAGGTTGAGTCTGTTTTACCCATGACATTTGGTGAGTGAACTCCCTGTCCTTTTCATCATATTTTCTCCCTGAGTTCTGCTGAAGAGGAGGGTGAGAAAGCAGCTTGGTGGGCAACTGATGGCCAGTCATGGTCAACACGCTACACCTGTAGAGCCTTTCTTCCCTCACTTTACCATTACCATCATCTGTGCAGGGTGCAGCGTGAAGAGTGTGCAAGGGTGCACAGTGCCCTAAGGCTGGTCTGATTTAAATGTATTATCAAACTATTGCCTCCATTTGGCCTTAGGCTTAAGTTTTTTTTAACAAAATAATGGTTTTGGCCAAATTATTATTTCAAATATTGGTGATATGAAATAGCATTTTATAATCTGGTTGTGCGTAAGTACTATCCTCCAAAAAAGAGAAAAGATACAAAAGTACAACGTGGTGATTCATTCCCATGCTTTTTTCATATTTCAATTGGAATGATGCAGCAGAAAACGTTGCATGGCCTGATCAAAGGTACCAGAGCCTGATCAAAAGGGTTTGTTGAAGTATTTGTCAATGGTCACTTTACTGCATTGCAAAACGTCTGAAATCTGGATATACTTAACTGCCACAATACTCCAACGTATACTGAGATCACTGGACAGAGCAACCTGTCGTTTATTACAGATGCAGGAAAGATGCTACATTTGAAATCTGTTTGTTATCATGTAGCTCATTTACATTGAAATTGCCTTTCAACATCACACCATTGGTTATATTTATGTCATCCATTGACAGGCAAAATATTCTTTGGGGAAAATAGGTGCCTGGCAGCATAGTGGAAACAGCATCTCATGGCAGAAAATGAAAATTTTTTGTATCCACGGCTGTATGAAAAATGTGTGATGTTGAAGGAAACTGTGGGAAGGACAGGGCAAAATGAAACTTGCATCAAATGTCTTTAAGCCCTGCATGTCTACATCCTCAGCCTTTGAAAATGTCAGATCCATGTGGAGTGTTATCTGTTGTGAAAAAGGATCATTCCTGCTGGTAGTGGCATTTTTAAAGAGATGGGAGTAGATGCATCACCACTGCAATGCAGGAATTTTTCATTGACTTCAGAGAGAGTGGGTAGATAAGGAGAGGCCCCTTAGAACATTGTACAGGAAGAACTTAAAAGATTTTTTTTGCCTATGTGAATGACAGATAAGAGAGAAACTCAGACCACAAGGTTTGTGATGTAGGGATCTGGTATTTCCTTGACATGCTTTGCCTTTTGGACTGATGATCAAATATTAACTGTAAATAATGACTGTGATGAATGATGACTTCTCTTAGTGCTTCCTCTGATACTGTACTGTGAGTCATCATTAATAATACATAGCTTGAAATAAAAAAAGAAACCCTTTCTCTTCAATAATTAAAAATAATAGGCAGGAATTTTACACTGGGTAATCTCTACTTCTTATATACCAGGTTGTCTTACTCATTTCATTGCAAATGTGACATTTCCTCCACTGGCATTGCTTTGCAGATCACCTCAAGGTTTGACCATCCTACCTTCCATATATGTTTTATGTATGTGTAAAACTGCTTTTGAACTGAATAGTATCGAGGCATAACCCTGGGTTTCACTTCTCATACAAGGGTTGTTGTTAAAGTGTCTGGCCCAAGTTCCATGCTCTGCTGTGATTTTTTTTTTTGGAGTTGCTTGGCCTTTGCACCAAGGCACCACAGGAAAATGCAGCAGTCCCTACACTGGTAGCCAGCTTTGGCTCTGTGACCTGAACACGTTGCTGTTTATCTGTCTCTGAGTAGTGTGTGAGTGATAAATGCATGAACAGATTCTCCCCATCTTTTCATTTGGCTGAGATAAAACCCGGAACAGAATGCATTTCAAAATTATTTGGTGATTGAGTGCTAGTAGAGGACATACTCATGCCAAAGGTCAGTAATTCCAGCATGTCTAGGCAGAGCTAGAAGTGCTGGTGAGATGGAGCCTAAAGGGGAAGATGATGGGGGTCTGGAAACTTGGACGTCTGGGAGGAGCCATTCCACTTTCCACATCTGAGGTGATGTTCTCAGTGACCTTGTCCTAGAAGAAGGAAAACATAGCAAAACACTTCTTTGCAATATTTTCATAGAATCATTGAATGGTTTGGGTTGGAAGGACCATTTAGAGGTCAGCTGCAGCAACTAGTCAAATGCTAAGGTGAAAGCACCCTTCCATCTTAGCACACTGCTTCAATGACTGCAGGAGTATCTTATGTGGTCAAGAGGTTCGCATTTCATCTCAAGGAAGCAAGTTTGAAGCTACACAGAGCAGCGTATGTTATAATAAAATTTTGGTAATGTTTGCTCTACTTCAGAAATAGAGAATAACATTGCTTTATAACTCAATGAATCGATATCTCTCCAGTATATCAATTATGTCCTCATTTCTTAGGCATTTTGAAAATGAGCTGCTTTCTTATTATACAGTATCTTCCTAAAACCAGGAGATGGAGCCCTGCAGCAAAAGGCTACCATCAATTGCCTTCTCTACTCTCTACAGAAAAAATAACTCTTCGCTTTAATTGTGTTTGAGGAGACCATGTATCGGTTCTGCTCCTGTGTAATAAGATTTGGTGTGTGCTGTCACTCAGCAGATTTGTGACTACTGGATAAGGAAATGGGCTGATGGGCTTCTGTCCTCAGAAGAGGGTCAGCAACTGGGAGAGTGAAGGTAGCAAACAGTCTTTTCAGTTTTATACAGGTGGCTGTGGATGGTGCTAACAAAGGCTTTGGGTAATGGTAATGCAGCTGAGATGAAACTATCTGCTTAGTAAGATAAAGGGAGTAGAATGGTTTCCTTGTCACTCCCAAGGCTTCAGGGGCTCTGAATCCTGGTCACCAGCTGTTTAAGGCTCTGCCATTGACATGGTATTTATATTCAGCCACACCATGACAGTTTAATCCATTAGCAAGGCAATCAGGCTGGGGGGACCTGACTGTGAGCACCTGGCATGGCCTAAAAGCCCTCTGTGTACTCAATGCTTGATTTACCCAGCTTGTCAAAGTCTGGTCAAATTTGCCGCTTCCCTTTTCACGTTACTAGTCAGTTATTAACGAGGACAGTGCTTAGCAACTTAATACAGTAGCATTAGCTGAGATCTTCCCAGAACACAGGTGTCTAAGTCCCACCCGTTACCTATGCTGCTTGATTTCAATGCAAGTGATGTACCTCGATAGGATTGTGCTGCCTAAACGGCGGGGCAAGCAGGAATGACTTTTTATGACATATATATACACAGAAACACACACTCTATGAATCGAGGAAAACTATTCACTTCATTGAAAATATACATGCAAAAGAATATGAATCTTGCAAAACTTTTTGCTCCCTGGAGTACGTAAATATATATCCAAAAAATACAGAGCAGGGAAAACCATTCACTGCAGTTATTTTGCTTTGTTTTGGCAACATAAAAAGCTGGATGCTAGCTGGCTCTCTTGCCAGTTTGGACGAGTGCAGGGCTGCCAGATCAGCGCAGAGCAGCATTTACTATTCCAGTGACCCTCAGCTAATTCTGTGGGGGTGATTTCAGGGCAAAGGAGGGAAAGGACAGCCCCAGTGTCAGGCTCCAAACCAACTGAGATTTCAGCTAGCCATTTCTGCTGTTTGAGTAAGGTCTTTGGATTCGTAACAGTTTAGAGGTACGCTTGGAAGATTATACTGCTATTGGTGTTCAGTTAATCGATTCCTCAGTCATACCAATTCCCTGGATGGCAGCTTCCATTGTGGGATAAATAGAAAACAGTGAAAAGTAAATTTAAAAATGGAAGTTTGAATTGTGATGCTTGCAAGGCCCACAGGTGGGGCCTCCTGAACCAGGACATTTTGAAGCTTTTCTAACACGATAAGAAGTGCACGCTACTGTCCTAACTGCACTAGGGTTTCCAGCTCCTGCAATGCTCATCAGCACAGCACAGAACTAGGGTGTGCAGCACAGACACTTTTCCCAAAAACACCCTTTTAAAATACAGTGAAATGATTTACTCTGTCTGCTGGTGCCCTTGCTGGGTATGGGAAACATCAGACAGCACTGAGTGGCTGCACTTCTCCTCACGCTGCTTCCTCCTTCCACAGCTGGTGAAGAAACGTGGCACAGGAAAAAAGAACCAGGATGTTGTTCATCCACCGTTATTCATTAATATATCCACTTCTTGCCTTTATCTCAGTGAAAAAATGTTTTAAAAATGAGTTGTTGCCAGTTTTGCACAGAAACAGACTTGATTTTAATTGTTTGATGATTTTACTTAATTTTACAGCCTGTAAAGGGCATGTCCCCTGCAGACATGCTATCAAAACCATCCTAAATATTTGAAGTGATGCTTCAAATGAATTTGAGAGTGGGGGATTGTCTCAAAAAATAATGCTTAAAAGTGGTTAGCACAACAGCCTTCACATACCAACCTGTACCATCTGGCTGTAGAATAATTAACTCAATAATCGGCTCATGGCTGTGTATGCCAGACTGACATTCAGAAATGACAAGGTGTTTGCAGGTCTCCCTAGGTGACTGTTAGGAACCAGGAGGAGTTTATCCTCCTCTTCTCTGTTTATTTTGGCTGGTACACATACCAGCCAGAAGGATACAAATACCCTCACAAATAGCCCTAACATATGCTGTTATGTGTAAACTGTAAAGATTTATTGCAGGTAGTGGTTGGGAGCATCTCTGAAAAAGGGCATTTATCATACATTTAGTGGGGTTTGGGTTACAAGGAGAAGAAATATCTTTTATTAAATCATCCTATACAGCTGGATAAAAAAGATAAACTTTTGGCATCCAAGACCTTTTCCATGTGACTGTTCCTAAGTTTTGATGTGGCCCTAAGCAAAAAAGAATAACAACTTATCTTCTAAAAGTAGATATTTAGTATATGAAATATCTAACTTATTGAAAGTACCTAGCCTCATGCTCCACTGTTATACATATTCCATGGGAGTGTTAAGCATGAGAGGATGCTTTCTCCCTTAGTTTGCTGGGTTTCTGTCTGATGATTTAAAGCTGTCTTGTTGAATGTGGAGTGTTTCCATTAGAAATAATTGGCCCATAAATGCAGCTTCACAGCTTATGGATTTCTTTGAAGAGTGTTCAGAGTAATTCACTAAAATTGACTGTTTTGCACTGAATAATTAAAACTTGTGCTTTGAAAGGATGATCTTGCCATCATGCAAGACAAATAACTAGCATTTTATTTAGCTGATACTGTGATCAAATGCTTTTCTGTTGCTATTTATAAAGTGCCTCTAACCCTCATTTGGTTGTTATCAGGGAGGATAAAAAGAAAGACCTGCCACCCCCCTTGCAATCCCCACAACTAGCAAACAAACAAAAATTTCCTTTTGCCTGCCTTGCTGTATTCTCGTCAAGAGCACGTTAAGTGAATGGCTTTGGGCTGAAGGTTGGGGATTTAATGTATTCAACTGCAATGAACTCTGTTCAAACAAACACAGGCAGTGAATAATGTCATGCCATGAGGTGTTCTGGTTTATCCTAGAGTTACTGAGAACAAACCTCTTCTCCTTTTGCTAGGTGATCCCTGGACAGCTGTTTTTCTTCATCTTCAGAATGAGCTGCATGGAGCTCTTCACCACCTCTTTTTGAAAGTGTCTTAAAATTCCAGTCCCTGAAATGATTTTCTATTCATGAGCATGTTTAAAATGGATACATTTTAGTGTATAAAAGATACATTTTCAGTACTGGACTATAAATGCTATTACTGATTCTAACTTTCTTTGCCAAATTCCTCCATACCTCTTTCTGAATTACTAATGCCTTTATTTATGTCCATTACTGAGAGTAAAACCTAGACACGAGACTTTCACATAGCATCTTCGAGAGAATAATGCCAGGAAATAAAATGCAAATGAATGCACCTAGTATGTGATGCTAACAACAGAGCTCTCTGACCTTTCAGAGTGCTCTGTCACTGTACACTGAAGGAAGATTCAGGTCTCCAGCTGAGTTCGAGGTGAGAGCCCGTAATACTGAACTATAGGGGATTTTCAGCTTAGGGTACACTACATGAGTTTTTCTGAGAGAAGAAGGAAGATATACCCTTGTCAATATTAATTTGACATAACGAAATTTCTTATATATGGGAAGGCACTGCTGGGAGCTGAAGGAAGGAGGGCGAAGAAAGGTAAGGTGAAGAATGAACGGTCACAAAGGTGGCCCTGGGTTGCTATCTGTGATCCCATTATGGAAGGACAAGTATGTTTGATGCTGGGTGAAAGTTTATTTGGGATTGGTTGTAATTAATTATATTTATTTTAAAAAGTCTTTCCTTATTATTCCATTCACAGCAAAGGTCAGTCTAAAGTTTCCTGTGACACAAAATTGAGCTCAAGACATTTACCAAAAAAGATTTGTTAAATTTTCTTCAGTTTCTTTGTTCTTATAAACCTCTCTCTCACACCACACCTCATTTCTGGGTGCTGCTATGGCTACCTGGACAGGCAGCTGCAGGTCTCAAGGACAGCTGAGGGACTTGTCCTGGGGATCATTCTCTTGACTGAATGAAGTTGCAGCTGAGACTGGGTTAGACAAGTTGCTGGGATAACTCTAAGAAAAGCAATCTGTACAGAAATTGCCCTCAAATCTTGTGAGGCTGAATGCCCTGCCCAGCAGCTGAGAGGAGCTGCTGGTGCCTCACTGACTTCTCCTGCTGACACGTCTCTCCCTGTGCATCTTTGTGCTAAAACTCTGACAGCAGATCTTCCAAGGGTGTTATTCCCCCACCATTAAGGTTAACAACACAGTGCTCTTCTCTCCCTTTTTTGGCTCTGATTTCTCCAATACTGTGTTTTTACTCTGTGGGTAGTAGACTGTAAGAGAGCATCCAAGATGAAGACTGGTCGCTCCATGTGAAAGATGTTTCAGACTGTTTTGTCTACATGCAGACTTACAAGCCCAAGAGCTTGTGTATCTCGTGCCCTGATACTGTGCTAGGGATGGGATATTTAGCAACCCTTGCTAAAGATTTCTTGTGTACATTGAGGAATAATGTACACTGTTCTGGAAAAGTCCTGATGATGGAAATGTTCTTTTCTCTTTTTTTTTTTTTTCCCAATTATAAGTATAAAAGAACAATTTATCTACTGTGCTCTAGATGACATGGTACAGAACAGTGTTTTTTGGTGATAACCAATGTGGTATACATGGTGTCATTGTTATCAGTAATTATGTTGATATATTGGCTCTACTTATGTTGATTTCCTTCTTACTTTCATTTGATTTCTTAACATTGCTCAGGCACTGACTGTAGTGAGAAGAAAAATGTGCGAAGTAGTGATATGTGCCTTGGATTGAAATTAAGCAAGGCTTTCTTTAAAAATGGAAGAAAGGAAAGAAATCTCTCCATTTCCTTTGCTTGTCAAACCCTACGGTGATAACCTACCGAGTTTGGGAAAAAACATAAATAACAAACTCTGCCAGTCAAGCTTTCACAGATCTACTGGCAAATTATAGACATGGTATTACATGTAGAGACTAGGCTGGTTTAGTTAATTGCCATATATATAACTTTCTTTACTTTTTATTGAGTTAAATAGAAGTTAGAGGAGAGCCTTTGTATTTGGAATTATTTCCTTGAGTCCCTCTTGGATAATTCTTTGAGATCTTCTTTCTTATAGTAATATTTTTCTGTGTATATTCTGTAAATATTTTTATTATATTAAGGTAAGACCTAAAGGTCTCAGTGGTGATTAGGATGGCGCTGGAGAGTCTACATGCATTGATTTCAAAGTGCCAGAAGATCACTTTGTCATCCAGCAAGTGTAGGTGCTAATGGACAACAATATTTTCAAGAGGAGCACATGCAACAGTTAGAATCATTCTGCTGTGCTCTGAAAGTAGAAGACATGACCCTAATGGCTTGAGGTTGAAACAAATAAAACAAGTTAGTGCCTGATAAAATATGCTAATTGTGTCCTTCACAAATTAAAATTATGTTTCTTGTTTCCATTTGAATGTCCTGTTTAATCTGTTTTGCAGTTGGATTCTTCTATGTACTGTATTACCAGCAATAAGGCTACACAAAAAGAAGTATCCCCATGGAACACATGTGAAAAATAAAAAAAAATAAATTTCAAAATACAGATTTTGTTGGTTCCCACTATGCTTCCCATCAGGTGTCAGCAGTTAGTGATAGACTAGACAGTGTGCAGACTAGAAATTATATGTATGGTTTTTATAGAGAAGGGATTACACATACATATTTCAATTTTAGCCCACAAAACACTATGCAGAAAAGAAAAAACATTCCATGTCTTTTACCTTCTGAAAATGTACCTGAATATTGAAATATCGTATCCTTCAACTTAGTGCATTTTTCTATAACTTTTATGGAAAGTTAGTAGAAAACATTTAACAGGGATAAATTGTGAAAACCAAGCATGTATTAATATTTTTGGGTTTATATATATGTAAGATATCATAGAAATATTTTTAAAGCATAAAAATATTTCCTTTAATGGTAGAAATCTGTCCAGTTTTATAGTCCACTTTGAAAATTACCTCTCCCAAAGATAACATACAGCATATTTGGATTCGCCCTGGAATTACAACCTGACTTTCTCAAAGCTAACATTAGCAAAAGGTTGATAAGGAAACACACCAGCTTCGAGGAACCACTGGTTAGCATTTACTCTACAGGTCAATGTTGAAAGTAATTTGATTTAAAAATACTGGAAGTCTCATGCTAATTGGAGGATAGTGAAAAAAGATCTTGTACATATGAATTAGGCTGGAGTAAATTTTATGCACCCCATGATTAAATGCATTAAAATCCCATGTAAATATAGAGCTGGTGTGGGACTGCCAGTTTTAGGTGACCTTTCCCGAATCACTCAAAATGGCTTTTAAAGTGCAGATGGCATAAATAATCCCTTCTGTTTACTAAACTTGCTTAGTTTTTTTGTAAACCTAGAGTTCATGTCCAGCCTACAGCTGAAGCCCAGAGAGGCTCGCTGATAACTGGATAACTGTACTGAGAATGCAAAGGAGAGGAAAGATGAAACTGTGGTGTTTCAGGCTCCCTACTGGGGATGTGACCTGTGAGGGAAAAACCTCCTAGGCAAGAAGGAGAAACATCTGTGGTCAGAGAGATTTGTAGGGGCTGGGCCATACTGGAAATTTCCCAACCACTGGCACAGTCCATGCAGAAGCAGCTGAGGAGGCTTTGCAAGTCACCAGGACTTTCGTTAGTCACAACTCACATATTTTCCCAACTTCTTTTGTTTTGACCAGTTCTCTCTAACTACCTCTGACTCTGTCTCATTAATCTGGGAGATATTCCTCAGTTAGAGACTGGTAAGGGTAGGATCGTTACTCTTCTCTCTGTTTCCAGCAACAAAATAACTTTCCCCATTTCCCCAGCCTCAACTCCAAGGAAAAATTAGTGAAGAAGCTCAAAAACTGCACCATGGATGTTTTTAAAGTACTATTAAAAAAACCCAACACAACAAACAAACCCACAACTGTACACAGCTGTCATATTTTGTCATTCTTCTTATACGAAATATTGAAATTTGCATGCTTGCAGACACTGTCCTATTTTTGGGGTTGTCGTTCACATTGTCACAGCTCCCTGACACTGACAAATACTTGCAAGTTGTCCTGGAAAAGGGTTAGATGTCTAATATAGATACAGGTTCAAATAATCCATCAGGGGACTTATCTCCAGATGTTTTTGACTGGGCAGAAAGAGTTGATCAAAAGTCAAACTGGCAGGAGCCATCACTGGTGGCTGCCAAAGAGCTGGCCCAATGGACACCCACTTCTTTGGAGTTGCAGTCATGTTTCAGTTAAGCATAGGAAATGAGCTTAGGGACATCTTAATTAACACTTTCCTTGCTTCAAAGAGTCTTAGGGAAGAGACCTAACTTTTCTTTCGTGCTATGGTTGTTAATATTTAATTATGTATTCTGAATGATGAGGACTTAATGATAGGGACTTCAGCTGAAATGTCTTTTCAAAGAAAGAAGGGAAATAAATGGCCACACTAGGGTAGGTGCCAAGCTTACCAAATTAAGCCTGATAACTTTTATCCTTTATAAAAGTTTGTATCTGTTGCTTGCACAGAAAAATTCTGCAAATCCTTCCTCCAACTAGCAACAGTATTGTTGAAGTGAAGCAGTAGTTCTAAGTAGAAGAGAGTTATTCAGTTTCTTAGAATATTCTTTTTATATTTTTATGGAGCAAATCTAGTCACATGCATTAAAAATAGTAAAGAGAGAAGAATCAAACATTTTAATATGGTATAAAACCAGTCTTTCCTTTTTCAAAGGAAAACAGATTGTATGTAGTTAGTATCTTTTAGAATCAACTGACTTCAAACACTGATTTATTGTTTAATCATTATTACTCAGAAACACATTTCAGAGCTAATGAGGCATTTTCATGTTCAAATAAATTTTAAATGATATTTTTCAAGCATAGCCTGATATTTTTCTTAAAGGCATACTTCTATCAAATTAAGAAGCTGAAAGAACTCTACACAATTTGTTTAATGCAGAATTAAATGAACATGGTATATTACTAAGCTCAAAAGACACAGATATAGATCCACATTCTGGTACAAGTGTCATCTGCTCAATAACAGAAGGGAACATTAAAGCTGGACTAAACAATCAAGTGTAGAGTCATGATTTATAGGATTTTTTTAACCCTAGAAGTTGAAAAATCATTGATAAAGACCCTAAATCAAGACTCATACATAAAATTTAAGAGTCTGAAACAGCAAAATACTGACGGGTTAATTTTGTTTGCTTGCGTTTTTGAGACAACAGGGCACAATATGGTAGTATTTGCAAATTATCCCAGTCGAATACTATGATATTCACAAAATAGAATGAGTAATGTTTTCTCGATTGTCTGAAAGCTAAGATCCTCAGGCATAAGGCTGAGGCTTTATGAAGGCTATATGATACTGTCGAAAGCATAAAGATGCTATGTCCAGCAACTAGTCCTTTGAAATAATAAGTAAAACCCCACAATAGTCACAATTGGGTAAGATCTGGCTTTGTGTAGTTATACTTTTTTGTAATAAGAATAAAATCTTGTAACTCCAAGGTAGCTATCTATCTATTGTAAATTTTATTCTCACCTATGCTAGTGGTGATTAGAATCATAGAACCATTATGGT
>VZZY01024908.1:0-28482 GCA_013400335.1 Eurystomus gularis | reverse complement strand
CAATCCCAACCTTGGGCACCACCACTTGCCACCCCTCACACCAGCTCTTTGCCTCCAGCCACCTGTTTCTCTCTTCTTCAACGTGAGCTAGCAATGTGTGAGTGCAGCCCAGAAAGCCAGAAAACCGTATCCTGGGCTGCATCAAAAGAAGCGTGGCCAGCAGGCTGGGGGAGGTGATTCTCCTCCTCTACTCTGCTCTTGTGAGACCCCACCTGGAGTACTGCATTCAGCTCTGGAGCCCCCAACACAAGAAGGACATAGACCTGTTGGAATGAGGCCAGAAGAGGACCATGAAGATGATCAGAGGGCTGGAACACCTCTCCTATGAGAACAGGCTGAGACAGTTTGGGTTGTTCAGCTTGGAGAAGAGAAGGCTCCAGGGAGACCTTATTGCAGCCTTCCAGTAGCTGAAGGGGGCCTACAAGAAAGCTGGTGGGGGACTCTTTATCAGGGGGTGTAGTGACAGGACAAGGGGTAATGGTTTAAAACTGAGATAGAGTAGATTTAGTTTAGGTATAAGGAAGAAATTCTTCACTCTGAGGGTGGTGAGGCACAGGAACAGGTTGCCCAGGGAAGTTGTGAACACTCCGTCACTGACTGTGTTCAAGACCAGGTTGGATGGGTCTTTGAGCAATCTGGTCTAGTGGGAGGTGTCCCTGCCCATGGCAGGGGGTTGGAACTTGATGATCTTTAAGGTCCCTTCCAAACTAAACCATTCTGTGGTTCTTTTATATGCCAGAATAATGTGCTTCTAATAATATCTTTTGCTGTAGCTGTTCGGAAACCTGTCAGTAATTTATGTTACTAAACTTTGCTTTATTTTATGGCCTGGTGTCTAGCAAACATGATATGAAACTGACATAATGCAGCAGGCTGCATGTCTAGAATTTCTTATAGCTAAAATTGGTAAAAAACAGCTTCACACTTCACATATCAACAATTTTGCTCGAGTGAAAATGACACAAAAGCTGCTCCTTTGTGCAAGCTGGACCTGAGGCTCTGGAATACCTTCGCTTTTACTGCAAAAGCTGTTTTTTACCAATGGGACTGAATTGTTTTCTGAAAGAAGAGTTGCAAAGATTTGAGTTGGTTCTCAGTGTAACTAACCTAAAATATAAAAGCATTTTGTGATATTCTAAAAACCCCCAACATTAAGACCAAGTATTTTTTTATATAAATTTCCTAATCATCTGCTGGTTTTACTTGCTGAGATTACTTTGAGTAATTACTCAAGTAATCGCCATGCAACAACTATACCCCTAGAGTGAATGTGTTGATGAGATCGTTACCCAGTTTTTATCAAGGATAACTTTACTGGAGTCCAGTCAAACCTTCACCGTTTGACTCTTGAGAATAAAGAATATAAAAACAATGAGGTGCAGTTGGCAAGAATTGAAGTCTTTATCTTTAGCTTTCATTTAAAAGGGACACCTGCCTCTAATTCTCTTTTTCGAGGTCCTTAAAACTAAATACCAAACAGCCACCAAATTCATTAATAAGTTCTCTTGGGGCTTATTCAATGGTTGTTTCACTTGTCTGTTTACTGTCAGGTCTTCACTTAATCTAAAAAGAAAGTGAAATTATTGAGCACTGAAATGAAGTCTCTTGGAGCACTCATTTTGATTCATGTCCTGAAGTGAGCCTGGAAAGTTAATTTTTTTGATAACCTGCAAAAAGTCTGTAGAGTGGCAATGGATATATTTTCAGAGAAACTTTCAGCCTTTTCTTCCCTGTTAACTCATCTTCAATGCCAGCTTTCCACTCTGATTTTTTTGCAGCAGTGTTATTAAATAATCAGCATGGGAGTTTAATATGTAAATATTAACATGTATTAGCTGCAGTGTTGCTCGTGGATGATACTCTAATATACATTAAAAAAAAATGTCTGAGACAAGGAACATTGTGGTATCAACCACTTACAGTACAGCCTAACTACACGAAATGAAAAACCTTTGAAGATAGAAAAAAAAAGGCACACTAGTGAATACTAAAAATTTCTCATGGGCTACAAAAGTAATGAAGATTGAACATTGATAGAAAGCAACAGGAGACTGCCAAGACATAGGTGCCTGAGGGCCAGAAAAGCCCTCAAACTCAAACCAGGATATTTAGTTATAACTTTGTCCAGATTAGCTCCATGAGATTTGTGTGACATCCATAAAATATATTGCAAAAACTACTGTAAAACTCTTAAGATTATCAGTTTAAGTGATTAAAATCTGCACGTTGTTTCTTCTGTGTCATATTTATTTATTTTAGGATTATGTATGGACTGTCTTGCTTGCTTTTGTTTTGTTCTTTATTCTGTTAAAATGTGTTTACATACATTTACAGGAAGGTGTGTGCTTCCTGGAGACTACAATGGAACGAAATCTACCTTGACTGGGAATGGTAGGGATCTTGCTTTAAGCTGCAGTCTGAAATACAATGACGCTTCATAGTATTCAGCTAAGCCAAGGCATGTTTGTCAGTATTTCTCTGTTGGATCTCCATATAACTTCTAACACTCATCAGAACTCTAACTAAATACTGCTCTAGTCAAAAAGAAATCTTTTGATTGTTTCAAACTAATGATTTAGATGTATCAGAGAGCACAAATGCAGCTACTTGTTTACTGAAGTGCTGCAATACAATATTCTTAATGCAGTCTATTGGTTAAGCTATTGGTTTGATTATTTTTTTTCCACAGCTATGTCAGTCAGGTACAGTTTTAGTGAAATGTAAAGCTTCCTTTAGAAAATAATAGGACTCTTAGGTATTTCTAATTATTTGAGACTATCCCTCAGGTTGTTTCTTCCTCTTTCTCTAGCTCACATTAATCATTTCAGATAAAAAATCTGTACAAATGCTTTTATGAACTACTTGTGCATTCTTCTAGCAGCTAGGTTTCTGCCTGCTAGAATTTTCAGAGTTTGGCATGATAGTTCAGAATGATTACTTATTGATATGTCTAGTCTGCAAACACAGGAGAAACATTTGTAACTGAAACATTTGGAACCACAACATTCTGCAGAAGAATACGTATAGTCATTGTAGAAACATATCCAATGTCTTCTGTGGGTTGTGCCTTTATAATAGTCTTTGAGGAATTATTTATAGCAAAATAACAGATATGAAAAAAAGATTTCTGAATTTCCCATGTAAAACTTTACATTTCTTCTATTATTCATAGACACTTAGTACTAATTTTGGCCTCATCTAGAAGTTAATATACTTTGAGATAAATTTTAGATTAATGATCACCAAAATTTCTTTTTTTAAATGAAGAAAGATTTGTGAGAGAGGTAAAATTTTATAGAGTAAATAACAAGCAAACAAGCCATTTTCAAGCCTTCAAGCTAAGTAGATGTGGGAGACAATTACTTGGAATTTAATTTCATTATGCTAATCTGATAAATGAAGGGAAATTTGAATGAATTATTATTTTAATGATGTCTCTGCTATTATTACTTTTTATTATCCACATCCTTATCCAGACAGTTTTCAAGGTCTATTGACAGGAACAACATCAATTATGTTCTTCCAATGTACATAACGAACCATGAACCATGTACAATATTAATGTGTAAGAAGAGAGACTAACAAACCTTTCTGTTGGCTCTCATTTATGCCCAAGATTTCCTTCATGGGCACTGAATTTGTATTAATACTAGAACTGAACAAACACTATACACAATAAACAAAACTTTAAGCAATGATTATATTTTTGTCCATGAATTTATCGAAGAATCTTATTATTTCTTTCATACTGTCTCTCACTCTGTATTCAAAATGACAATTCATGATCTTTCAAATCTCTACTTTAACAATTTAATTTATAACAGTGCTTACAAAACAATGATAATAGTTAAACCATCAAATATTTTATGGGCTACTACCTCTTCAGTATTCCCCTGTATTGGCTTTTATGCCTTATCTCATCTCATAGGTTGCTTTAGAAAGTAGAATAGTCTTTTTTTTCCTATTCTGGTGAGTATCTGGCATGGTACTGCTCCCAACCAATAAACTGAGATCTGAGATACTGTGCAATGATTACCACAATAACAGGAAGAATGAATGCACACATTGAGGCTATCAGATAACAGTGCTAAGGTGAGCATGATCCAGAAAGAGTTCAACTGATAAGAATCTGTCTAGAGCAGGTTTGTGAATGACAATTCCTTCATACCGTTCTTCCCCACTGTGGTGAACTGACCCACATATTTAGAACTTCTGCCTTATTAAAACAGCGAACAAAGGACTATAACCCCCATGAGTCATTGCTAAAGTCCTCCAGGAAATGGAAACTGGAAATGGGAAGTCATCATGTGACACTGACTATAAAGACCTGCTAAAGAACCAAAACTTTCTCTTTTCCTCCTGTGCGACGTGGAGACCACATTGTCGTACCTCAGAGAACCACTGGGCCGTGCCCTTCCACCCTCTCCCCTTCCCCCCATGTTGTTGCCAGAAGAATCGCATTACAGGAGTTGTTAGAAGACTCTATAAGCAATTCCTATCTCTGCGGGTTACTAGGCGACCGCGGGAGGTGGAAAGGGCGGGGGGGACTGCTGCGGAAGGACTCCCACTGCCTTAAGACTTTGAATACCTCCCACCACTGAGAAGTCACATGGTCAGGAGGAGGGAGAAGCCACCACAAGTGCAGGCTGCTGCGTCACTGGAGCCGAGTCAAGCCGAGCGACAAGGGCGCAGCCCATCAGTGAAACTTGAGCTAAATCGTGCCTCACAAGGCCTCAACAAAAACATCGAGACATCGAGAGGAGG
Source organism: Eurystomus gularis (assembly GCA_013400335.1). Taxonomy (NCBI): domain Eukaryota; kingdom Metazoa; phylum Chordata; class Aves; order Coraciiformes; family Coraciidae; genus Eurystomus; species Eurystomus gularis. Next base: position 23,718 of record VZZY01024908.1, on the reverse strand, counting down.
GAGTGATTTACATCTCACACACACACACCAGCACCCACATATAGGTCATATTTTGATATTATCAGGTTCTTGTTTGCCCTGTTCTCTTCCCCCCCAGAGGTTTCCTCATTCTCCTTGCGGTGGGAAAGTGAGTGGGTGAGCCTAGCGTATGATAGTATTTCTATAGGGTAGATATAGTTTTATGCAAATATATATATAGAGAGATGTATTTTGGTAATAAACTTGTTAAAAACCCATTCAGTCTCCGTAATTGTCTACGAGCCTGGTGGGAAGATATTCCACTTTGCCCTCAATCCCTCTCCCTTTAGGAGGTGGTTCGGATGTCTGCGTTCCGACCGCGACACCCACTCAGTATTCTTCAATGCTATTGCATCCTCTTGGCTGAGCTGTAGGCCCAATCAGCCACAAATGAAAGTTTAACTCTTTACATTCACTTTCTGTAAATAGTTTTAATAGCCAAAGAAGGAAACAGTAAAGTTTTCATTAAGTTTAGGAGTGAACACTTTCTTTTTTTTTTTTTTTTTTCAAATATAGGTGATGTAAAATTAAATGCTGGAGAACAGGTTTAACATGAATTTTAACCAATCAGTATTGACCAAGGAACTGGACTGTAGAAGTCAAATTCCTTCAGTTTCAGAACGGAAACCAACTAGCATCCCACATGTTCATTTACACTGCTGATTGCAACTGAATTTTAAGCATGGAATATTGTCAGATGTGAGACTATTGTTGCATTTTGCTTAATATATAAGAAATGTAATGACTGTCTTCAGCACATACTAAATGAATGAGCATAAAAGCAGTGATGTTGACTCACAGAATCCTCTTTCTGGTTACCCAGAGGTCTGAAGAACCTATATGCTTTTAGAACCTAATTGCCTCTCTCCAGCCTTTGGCCTAGTAGAGGAAATGTGTTGATGCAATACAAACAATGAAGCAAATGCTTGTGGGTCTATGAGATCCAGACTACAATATAGCTTTTATGCTTTCAGTACCAGAAGTCAGAAGTTGAAAGGAGGAAGCCACTCAGTACTGATACTTAAATAGCTCTAAACGATGATATTTATTTTAATGTTAATTAAGCAACACATATTGAGGAGATTAATGAATGCGTGGGAGGAATGGATAGCTCAAAGTTATGCTTTGGCCTATAAACCACAGTCAATTATTAATCCCCATGAGATGCCCTGGGCTGAGGTTAATATAAATTTTAGAGAAATTACCTGAGAAATAAAAGTCTTAACCATATGTGATGTTCTACCTAAGTAGAAGCTTTCTGTAAGCTTTAATATCCTTCTTTCAGTCAATAAGACTCAGATATCCAGTATTCAGCGTAAGTGATAGGATGAGGGGTAATGGTTTTAAGCTAGAAAAGGGTAGATTTAGGTTAGGCGTTAGGAAAAAGTTCCTTAATATAAGGGTGGTTGATCACTGAACAGGTTACCCAGGGAGGTGGTGAAGGCCCCATCACTGGAGACATTCAAGGTCAGGCTTGATGGGGCTCTGAGCAACCTGACCTAGTTAGAGCTGTCCCTGCTTATTGTAGGGATGTTGGACTAGATGACCTTTAGAGGTCCCTTCCAACCCAATACATTCTATAATTCTATGAACTTCTCACACATACTTACTTTATATACATATAAAAGAAGTGTTAAATAGTACCTCAGCACTCAAAGCCTCTCAGGTTTAAAAAGAGATTAGTATTTCATCTCCAGATTAAGTACACATAAATACACAACTGTGTATTCATTCCGTATGTAGCTGAAGACCTGTCCTTGATATACACTATTGCATTGATCTCAGCTGCCAAAGGCTCAGGTTTAAGGTCCTATAGGATAACATCTTACTTCCATTTTACACTTCCAGAGTCAATTTCTATCAATTTGTTCCTGCCCATGTTTCTGGAGTTTGTTCAGGTAATTGAGAGAACATCAAGCTTTGTATGCCCTGTTCACACTAGGTAGCAACAGATTTCCATGAAGCCTTACTGGGAGTCTGCATACAATAACACTATTGAAAGAAGAAAGCATTATCCTGTGGGAGTTAGAATATGAAAAACCGCTCCATCCATTGCTTACTGTGTGCCTTGATAAATTAACATTAAAGTAGATTTTGTCTGAATACTGAAAAGTTCAATGTGTTGGGTTTGTGTCTGGCAGGGTTTTGGTAGCAGGGAGGGTTCACTGGCACGAGCTTCTGTAAGAAGCTCCTCCAACTACAAGTCAGACCTACCTCTGACCAAGGCCAAACCAATTAGTGCCTCTGTGGTAACATATTTAAGAGGAGAAATACATGCTGGGCAAGTTCATTTTGTTTTGGGAGTTCTTTTCTTTGGGAGAGGAGTGGGACCTGAGAGGGACAACCATGTGGACATCAAGGTCAGTGAAGAAGGAGCTGGGTAGGCACACCAGAGCAGCCATTCTCCTTCAGCCCATGGTGAGATGGCAGGCTGGGCTCTTCCAGCACTTAGAGATCAGTAGTGAGGCTGAATCCCATCTGCAGCCTGTGGAAGACCCCATTCTGGAGCAGGGGACTGCTCCGGAGGAAAAAGGCCGTGACTCTGAGAGAATCCCACATTGGAGCAGTCCTTTGCTGGGAGGATTGTAACCCACAGAAGGGGCCCATGCTGGTAGGAGAAGTTTGTGGAGGACCGTCTCCTGTGGGAATGATGTCATGCTGCTGCAGGGGAGGACTGTGAGGAATTTTCCCTCTGTAGAGGAAGGAGCAGCGGAAACAACATGGGACAGACTGAGACTGAATGCAAACCCCGTTCCCTGCACCACTGTGGGAGGAGGTAGCAGTGCTGGACTAGAAGGGCAGAGTTGTATTTACGACCTGGTTGTGTTTATCACAGGCCTGTCTCTCTGATTCAATTGGTAAATTGGTGGTGGTTTTGTTTACATTAAATTGATTTTGTCAAGACTGTCTTTTGCCCAGGACCATAATTGGTGAGTGAGCCCTCCCTGCCCTTTGTTTCAACCCTCAAGCCTTTTGTTATATTTTCTCCTCCCTATCCCACCAGAGGGGTTAAGGAGTGAGTGAGCAGCTGTGTGGCTGTCTTTTTGCCCGCTGGGTGCGCTTAAACTGTGGCATGCAATTAAAAAAATATATCAATTGACCCCATTAAAATATTTTCTCTGGACGGTTTTAGACTAATTTTCTATGAACTCGTATGGTCACAATCAGAAATGCAAAACTGATAATTTAAAGCAATGTAAAAAAGTGGAAGCATGAGGAAAGCCAATATAAATTCAAATCCAAGGAAAAGACTCTCAGAAGTTGCTTTTGTGGGATTTGCCAAGGGAAGTTTTCAAAAATCTTTATCAAAGAGATTAAAAGAAAAGTAAGGAAAGACAATTCTGTGGCATGCTAGGCTGTAATGCATATTCCTTTTCTTTTCATACATGGCAAATCTGTCTCGAGCTCAGGCACCTGTGTAATCAAGACACTGTTAAATTTCTTTGAACACCTCTAATTTGGGTTTCATGCATCGTATTTGTTTAAAATGTTTAATAACTTTTTCACTAATTGCTTGTTTAAACCCAGTCTGGCTGCCAAGCATTCTGTTATAGCTGATAAAATATAGATCACTCTGAATATTTATGTGTGATTTGTGTGCAAGTGACATTTATGATTAATGCAAACTTAATTTGGTAGTTGAATCAAATATGAAATGTCTCTGTGTATTCTACTGGAATGATTAGCAGAGGTCATTAATCAAGAAGTCCCTTTTGTTCTTAATTTTATGCCACATGAATGAGTACAGATACAAAAGAATTGAGTATTTCATCAAGCTCTGGCTTTCTTTATGTGAAATATTCAATTCTTTCATAAGACGCTTCCACATCTTTAATGTTTTTAATCACTGTTCTTTTGTGTGTGGCCCTCTTTGTGAGTGAGGCCTGCATATCATCCAGGAAAAAAACGGTTCTGGAATATATAGTTGTGAATTTGACTCCAAATTTTTTTTTCAAATTGGTGTTATAGAGTCGCACCTGAATGATGAACAAAGCCCAAGTTGGATCAAGCTCACATGTCTTCCTTATTTAAATGTCACAGTTTAAGTGAAGAAATAATGTTATTTTGGGGTGGTTTTTTTTTTTTTCTTTTCTTAATTAGTTAGTTATCTACTTCATATTTGGTGTCAAAACTTTGATTACAGCAGCTAGGGATGATCCTACACAGGTAAAGCCAGAGCTTTAAAAATCAATCCTAAGTCAAACTGAAAGAGCATATGATAGTATTGCAAAATAACCTCCTAATAATATCAAGCGATATCTCCAGAAATAACAAAAATAAGATAATTAATTTATTCTTACAATGTATTAAAACGTGCAGCAACTGACATACAGTATTGACAATAAAAAAGAATTTTAAGTTATGGCCACCATCACTAGCAAGACAGAGATGGGCAATGAATGGATGAGTAATGAATTTCTTCTGCTCATCACTGTTTTTTTGTGAGGTTAAGGTTAGCTGGTAATAAAAATTATGTCCCAGTGGGAGTATATCAATGTAGCAAAACACACCACTGCAACTGACAGATACACATCAGGTTTAAGTATACCCAAAAAAGTGTCATGAAAGAAGAGATGATACTTTTTCTCCAGGCCTACAGTAGCCACTGTGAAAGCTGTAGATTTTTGTTGTGTCTTAAATGAGGCTTATCCATGTGCACCAAAGCAACACAAATACTTTCACAACCTTATCTACAAGCATAACCCCCAACTCCTACCCTCTCAGGTAATTTGGTGTGGAAGCCACTGATTTAATGCAAATTTCACTAAGGGTAGAACTCACAAAAGCAAATGGCACAGAATTACTTAAGCTGTTACAAACTCAACTGCAAAGCTAGAAATCTTTACGTTTGCTAACTTACAAATAAACAGTTGTCAAAAACCAAGTGAGATTTATGTTTGCAAATTTATACAGTCACCATTAGAAAATAACAAAACATCTACAGTTGTCAGAAAGAGCAAACACAAGGCAACCAAACTAATGAGCTGCACTGTTCACATTTGAAGAATGCATTGAAAGGTTGCACAGATAAATATACCACTACATCTAATTAATATTATTAAACGGTTAAAAAAACAAATATAAAAAAACAGAGCAGAAAGGGTTTGCTCTTGCAGAGCAAGAAAGGGTTTTTTTTTCCCTACGAACTACAAAATCTTGCTGAAGACTACACAAAAAATCAGTCATAAACCTTTGTTTGCTATCTATGTTGCTTGACTCAAGATATACAATGTGGTCAAGTGCAGTAAAGTAAGTAGTGTAAAGCTCTATAGACTGTTTTACAAAGTCAAGAGTTTAACTGAGACTTCTATAAACCAGCTAGTCTGAGTAACTCACTGTTACTGTGCAAAGTTCAGTGTAGACAAAGCAGAGGCACACCTTACTAGCCAGTTTTCCTCTTTGGCTAGTTTAAGCAAAAATACATATTCTTTCCTTGATAACAAAAGATAGCATCAGGAGCAACTTCTAAAATTCTATCTTGTATTCTATAAATGTAGTAACTATACACATTAAATTGTGTTGACATAAGCAGTTATTTATGCTGAGACTATAGAGCCATGTAAAGTTTTTACATTTAATGTTCATTAACATGGTTTTACAGATGTGATTCATATAGCAGTTTCAGAAATCTTTTAATTACAGATCCTCCTGTTTCTGCAGGGTGCATAAATAAAAAAAAAACAGCAAGTGGTCAATTGCCGGTCCTGTACCTTAGAGAACGCAAAAAAGAAAGCACTAATATTTGTTAATCAGTTCATTTTTTAATGAACTTATCTGTTATATTTTCTAGCAACTATCTTTTAAAAAGCCTTTTTGTTTTAAGGATTTTTTTTTCTTTTTTTGTCTGCTCATATTTCTATCATTGTTTCGAGGAACTAACAAAAAACCTGATTGTTAACTGATGTGCTTCACATCTTTACTGATATAACAGAGGCTTGCAATAAAATCTCACAACTCTTAAGATTGATGTCCATTACTTGCCAAAAACTTCATCTCTCTAGTACCCTTGAGAGAATAAAAAAAGGAATCACAGAACATATTCTTCTTCACAGCAATATTGTCTGATGCCCAGTTGTGGTTTCTTCGCTTCTTTCCTAAGGCTATAGGCACCCAAAGTATTCTCCACTAAAAGAAATGTACTGCCCATTACTTAAATGACTGCTTTTATCCAGTTTGAACATGAGAACCGTGTACAAGATTTCCTGTGGAGAAAAATAGGGGTTTTGAACTGATGTCAATTCTTCTCTGAGTTTACAGTTTTAACCACAAAGAAAAAGCAAATGTCAAATGACCAAGATAAGAAAAGTGCAGAGATTGCTAACCAAGGTCATTTTTTTAGTGGGTGCAAAATAATAACTCATCTTGAGCAGGAATGTATTGAGCATAAATCTGCATAAGCTTAAGTTTCAGGAACTCTACTATGTTTGGTTGAACACTTGAAAATCACTTACATGATGCTAGCTTTTTGAACTGATCTTATCACCTGCTAATTTCAAGAAAAAACAGCAACAAAACCAACTGAACAAACAACTGAGATTCTTCTAAGAATGAAGGCAAATATCCATGACTGAATTAAAATAAATCACTACACATATATGCAGTTCTGCCTGAAAAAGTCACTGAACGTTTCTTGTCAATCCTCCATAACATCTTCTGCAGATCAGTTTACTCTAGATCAAAGTCACCTTCTATCTATGAGCATGAAACCTTTTTCTGTGAATGTTGAAATATCAGGAGGCAGCCTTAAAGTAGCAGGATATACAGGTAGAAACCCTACACTACAGTCGGATTCCACAGAAAAGAAAGGCAGATAAGCTGAGGAATGAATTAAACCTCCAAGCCTGGGTGTGAGCCACAAGCCCAGATGTCTATTCAAATTAATAGGTGTATTTGTTAATCATACAGGGCCTCCATTCAAGGATTGTCATTTGCTTTTTTCATAAGCATTACAGAGTAAGAGTGAAGACATACTTTTTTCTGGGTCTCCTCAGCAACCTCAGCGCAGAGCAGCTGCTCAGCTCTGTAATGCTGCTATTCACCACAGTTTTACAGTAAGGGAGCTTTGATAGAGTAAATATATAACAACCACAAGACAGTAAAATAGGTTCTATAACTTTCTAGGTAACAGTCACTTGCAGATGATTGCCTCGGCACTTACAGTGTTGAAATACTTTTTATTGGGTTCCGTTTGTTGAGGTCATTATTTATGGTTTTGGTACAGGGACTGTCCTTTTTATTGTATGTGTGTATAGCCTCAAGCCTAATCAGACCTTATGCCAGAATACAGTCCCCAGATAGTTTTACAAAAAGGTGCTATTTAAAAAATAAGAAACATTGTTATTAGGAAATCTCTCTTAATGGGATAACACAGGAATGAACTCCAGAATGCATATGCAGTGAATTTCTTCTTTAGCACCTACTAACTTTTTCTTGGGCACTTACATCTAATACTCCCCACATAGCAACAGTCCAGGCCAAGACTCAGTTCCTTTCAGAATTTTAAGCTAATATGCAGTAACAGCATGATTATTTCCTTCTCTAAGATCCCATCTTTTCTTCATTAGTACATATACTTCCCTTGCTGATAGTGTTACTTTGTAAACATTCATTACCTATTGATCCTGCAGTGTAGAGTGCATGGATGGACTGCTAAGCCTACACAGAGACTTGTTCATTCCAATGAGACTCTGACATGCCGTGCTACAGGATTTCTTAACTGAATATTGACAAGATCTGGTGGATTCTGCCTTTTATGGACCAAATATCACATTCTGTTTTGCCTGATTTTCTATAATTTTATTATCTCTCTTTTTTTTTTTTTTTTTTACGTGTGTATTCATATGGCATCAATAAATCAGATTAAAAGTAAGTTAAAATTAGATACCATTGTATAATTACTATAGCTTCTATTGTCATCTATCTATATTTATCTATTATATAAGCAGTGTGTGTCTACAGATGTATATATATGTGATATATGTGCATGTACATGTGCATATACATGTATGTGATTGGCATGCATTACCAGTAGGTCAGGTCCAAGGCTTCCAGGCACCTCAGGGTGGATAGAGACCCTGTCTCTGGTACAGGAGGCCCTGAGTATGACTCCTTCAGCATGACACCTTGGAGGTTGTGGGAAAGGAGGTGAGTTTGAAGTCATTGCTATAGGAGTTCTTGGTAACTTTCAGGGCTCAAGCAAGAACTGGCTGCTTCCTGGGGTCCTGGAGCAGGGACTGTAGGTGTCATCCCAGGGGCAGTAGTGCAGAGCCTGGCAGCCTGTCCCATCCCACCACCCCAGCCATGGAGCACGACAGTCAGGGGAGCACTGGGAACAGCCAAAACCCTAGACATCAGGCATCTCTCTGTGGATGGGACAGGACTAGTCCAGGTTGGGGCATGGGCCCAAGGGTGGGCCTGTCTTGGCAGAGTCCAGGCCTGGGCAGGGCTATGGGGAGCTGCAGACTAGCCCTGCTGAGGAGTTGCTGGGGGGCTGACATGATGTCCTGGTCTCTGGGAATGGGGAGGTCCTAGGGCAGGGACAGTCAGGATTACCAGTGCCCTCAGGGCCCTGGTGGTTATGTCAACAGAACAGAGTTTATCCAGTTAGTTCCCATTTTAATGAAAAGACCAATAAAATATGAATAGGCTGAAACAGTTTCTGTCCACTGTAGAGGGTACACATGAAACGGATTGTGTGCTTATGCATTCAGAAAGAAGAAGATCATTCTCTTGTCCTACCACCCTCTTGCTCTCTAGTGAAGAGCTGAGTCATGGAATATATATTGATATCATGGAAATTGTTAAAAAAAAGTCCATTATGATGCTGTGAGGAGATGTCAGAACTACAGAGATGCCAACATCCTAACACAGAAAGAGAAATGGGAGATGGAAGCATTATAAGAAATCATAGAAATATGTATCTATATATATTGGAGGAAGTATGCCTGGTGTGGTTAGACAACAAACCTGAACCACAGAAGACATACTTGAGGATTGTATCCATAGAGCTGAAAAACTGTAAGGAAACAAGGAAGAAGAAAAACCTTAACAGAAAGGGAAAAAATATGTAATACAGCCAAGGAGGCTGTCTCTGTATCTTTGGTTAAAGATTGTGCTATGCTATCAAGAAGATAATTCTCATAACTATAAAAGAGAGCTTGTTAAATACATACATACAATCAAAATAAGAAGTAATTTCCTCTGGCACTATAAAAATAATAAAAGTGATGTGGTTATTTTGAAAAAGACATGTAGGAATGGCTGAAAATACATTTGCAATTGTCCTGAGGGAGAAAATAAATTAAGGTGGAAGCCTTAGGGCACTGAAAGGTTTTTGCCCTAATATGTAAACTATTACATGAGCTATATTTGTAAGACAAATCATTTTTCTTTTGGCAGTAATTTGTCTCTTAACAGTATCAATACTTTATAACCATAAGCCATTACATTATTAATTTCAATGGCCTGCAGTAAGCAGTATAGATAGTTGGGTACCCAGCAGTAAAATTTTGTCAGTACTCAAATATTCCAGTGATTTCAAGTTGCATTTTCCAACCACAATTCTTTTGATAGATGTATACAAAAATAAGGAAACAAAACAACCAAATCTGAAAATGGCAGTCTTTTAAAGGTAATGTCATATAAACTATAGATGTAATGCTGAAGTTTCTTAAAATGCAAGTAATTCTCCTGTGTCAATCTGTTTAAACACTTGCTGCCATCAGTGATAAAATTATCATTTGCTGTAATATGGAACATCAGGTAGACATGCTCTCAAAGAGAAATCAATTGTATTTGTACCTGTCTACACAACAGTTTTCTAAAAGATAAAAGAGCCTTCATTAAAGATCAAATAATTTGTTTACAGACTCGATAGCAGTTGTTGCCAGATATACAAAACCACAAATAATCTTGAGCTATTTGGTGAATTTTCTTTGAATTTCTCTATTTTTCAGATGAGGTCCCTGTATTCTTTCTGTAACAGTGTATTTAGAGTATCAGAAAATGCCCTGGTTTATAATAATACTTTTTTTAAAAAAATCATATAAATGTGAAAGCTTCCAGTGTCCTAAAGCAATTATTCCTGGGATTATTAGGTTTGGGGGTTTTTTGAGGGAGATGGGGTTTTGGAGTTCTTTTTGGTCTGAAAAAGGCTTAGCTGGGTTTTTAACACCCACAGTGGGTATTTTTACTTTTTGCAAAACTCTCTTCTGTACAAAGTTCAGAAACTGAAGGCTATGTTGGCAGTCTTCAATTGACTGTATTGAGATCATTCTTCAGGCAACTCAGGTTTCCACATCATCTACACATAGCTTTAAATTGTCTCTCCAGGTCAAGAAACCCAGTCACAGGACTTAATGGTTCACACTGATTTCTGCTCCAAAGGATAGCATGGATGCACTCAGCTGGAGTCACTCAGTCTGAGAACTTGAGCGTGATCAGGCTGTAACCATATTTACCCACTTAGACACAGTGAAGCTTAGAGCAAATAGTATGAGTGGCTTCACCTAGTTTCTCCTTCCTTCTTCTATTGTAATTCATTTTGAAATCAGTGGGTATAAATGAAAAAATGCTATTTATTATTGCTGATTCTCATTGGCATCTTATCCTTGCAGTCAGTGGACAGAGGGGTTAGGGATGTAAAGGATCATTTGTATTCACATTGAAGTTTACTGCCTGGAAAATGTATAGTAAATGTGTGAGGTCAAACTGTAGCTGAATCTAAGTCTGAGGGAAGTCTTGTGGTGAACAATAAATGTGAAGATATATCCAGAAATAAAAAATTATTTATGTCTTATATATATATTCTTGTCCTCTGTATCTATATCAAAGACTTATCAAGGTTGCTTCTATCTCTGTTCATTTAATGAATTGCATTAAGTAGCTATTAGCCATACATTTAGGCCTTTTCATGTCTAATAACATCTTCTTTTGACTCGAACTATATAAAACAAAACAAAAAAAGGCACACAGTCAGAATGGAGAATGTGTGACTGTCAAAATGCAAATATTGTATTAGAAGTCCTGCATATTTGCCATCATTTGGTTTCTTTCCAGCAGAATACTTTTCTGATTAGTGCCAGAAAATGAAATTGGAAACATTTCATTAATTTTATAAAAAAGGAGAGGCCTGAGTGGCATCACAGTTCCTTTTTATTTTTTCCCCTGTTCATTTCTGCAGCTATAATTACAGATTCTTTGTGAAATGTTCATGTCAATTCTTATTAATCTCTAATTTCTAATCACAGGCATAAGTAGTTTTAAACTTCATTGCAAACCTTTTGCGAGATCAGTGAGTTTTGAGGAAGAAATGACATGTTATTCATCTCCAGAGTTTTCTGGAGATTATCACTAATTTTTCCAAAGGAAGAGAAGTTAGCAAAAAGAAGTGGAAAAAGAAAAAACAAAGAGGAAAGGACCAAGAACCTTCCTGGGCAAAAAATTGGATTCCAGGGTTTTTTTTAACATAATTATAGCTATATTTATTGGTGGGTATCACAGTTCCTGAATGCACTGCTTCAGTGAAAAGGAAGATAAATAAGGCTAAAACACCTAGGAAACATGCAGGCAAGATTAGCTGAGAATTCAGAAACTCTTCCAAGAATCAGAAACCTATGGAAAGATCTGGCAGAACTGCAGTGTAGATGTTTGAGCAGCAAGGTACAAATTGCTTGGAAAGAAAATACAAGAATGGTATTTTTAGGTTCTTGCTTTATCTGAAGTCAGTTGGTGGCAGTGAAACTAGCAAAAAGGTATAAACCAGAATTTAACTTTTACAAATGAGTGCAAATCGTATGTTCTTTAGTTTAGTAACTTTTTCACTATTGTTGGGTTGCAGTCATTTCTGGCAGTAGTTCAGTAGCTACTCCTTATGTATATGAAAATATACTTTAGTCTTGACTCAGCTTTGCCAATACTGCAAATTTTTTTTCTATCACCTTTTATATTCACTATGGCAGTCATGTTTACCAGCATGTCAAATTTTACTTGCAAAACTGGAGTACTGCAGAATGAGTTGAGTCAACCTCAGCTTCACATAATGTAGCCATGACCAAATATCTGATTTCTCTGATTTCTTTTTTTTTTCTTTTTTAATTAGAAAATAAGGGTCTCAATCCAAGTCATTTACAATTCCAGTGATTTCACTAGCTTTTGTATGAGTTCTAATAACATATTTCAGATATGGCCTCTTAAACAAACAGAGACAACACAAAATAGTATGAACCAAAAAGATTATTTGGAAGTGGGTCTTAGAGGAGTCTAAAATGAGATGGCTCCCCTGAAACAAATGGATTTAATCTTCTTAGGTCTCTGGAGGACATCATATTGCACATCACTACATATCTGTATGCATGAAACTAGGAAGGGAGAATCTCTTTCCATGATCATCTGGCTCCATATCATCCCACTTACTAATCTGTGGCTTAAACAACAGCTTAACCTTTTGAAAGTGTCTGTAGCATTTAAGAATGGAATATTATTTTTTGCTTTGACTTCTAAATACATTATTAAGAATACATTTGAATATTTCGATATCAAAAACTATGATATTTATTACAAAGACTTATCCAGACTTTATATTGTCTTTAAAAATGCAAAATTATGTGGTATATTTTGGAGGAATATGTTCCCTTTAAAAAATATTTCTACTACTTCTGGTTTCAGATTAGTCCAAATAGGGATTTCAGCACTTCAGCTACAATTTTCAGTCAGACTATGCAGAAAATGAGACCAACTTCCCTTGACAAATGAATGCCAAACTTGAGCTGTTTAGGTCTGTGTTTAAAAGGCACAAAAAAGACCAAGAAAAAACTGTGTGTGTGAAATTAATTAACAGTAATGTTGACAGCTTTTAGAAAAAAGACATATATTAAGTACACTATGACTTGCATTTCAAAGGTGTTGAATATATACTGCTGTCCTTTAGACTATCTGACTTGAATTTAGATAAAAATCACAAGGGGCAGGAAATTATTTAACAACAACTACTTTAGATCTTGATTCAAGAACTCTGCACAGGTAACATAAATTTTGGAAAAAAATCCATTTCTGTTTACATAGTTGTCTATACTTAACCTGTATCTGGGGCTAAACTAGAGCAGTTATTCTATCACTCAATGACCCCTTCAGAGCAGAGAAGGGGAACTGCGAAAAGGAGACAAGGCACTGTGTTGAACAGTGTCAATACAAGACCAGTGTTGAAACAACAAACAGATTTAATGAAATAAACAGCCAAACTAATACCAATGCCAATGAAAAGTATAAAAAGTTAGCCTAGTAAAGGTATGGTGGTCACAATAAATGGGAAGGGAGTCATCAGGAGAAGAAATATGATGACAGCAAACTGCCCCTTTTATAATGAGTGTGACATTTATGGTCTGGGACACACCTGCAGCAAACTCAACTCAGCTGCACTGGCTGACTCCACACTGCTAATGACCTGCAGTCCATGGCTGACTTATGATTCTGCCCCAGTGAAACCAGGACAACAGTGCACTGTTCCCAATTACTGACTTACATACCAAAAAGGTATCTTGCATTTGTCTCAGTGCTCATCAGTAGTTAAAAAAAAAAAACAAACAGTGGAACATATTATAGATTAACAGTGAAAGATTAGAGAGCAAAATTGAAAATATAACTGTAGCATAAGCATTCAAACATCCTCAGTGCAGTGGAAATATGGTTGCCCCAAATTCAAAAAAGGAGTAGAATTACAAAAGGTGAAAGAGAACCAAGGTAATCAAGTGATGGGATTGATTTAACCTCTCCATCAGAGGAGAGGTTAACTAACCTATCATCTTTAGTCTGAACAACAAACAGCTGGGGGGAATATGTAATATAGGAAAGAGCATGGAGAAGATTAAGAAGGGGAACAATTCAAGAAATAAAGGGCAAGAGATGGACTTCTTAGTAGATTAAAGTAAACCAAATTAGGTAGTTAAACTAGGAAACTCTTTGATAAAATCTGGATTCAGTAAAAGAACGGTATTACAAAGTAGTAGATAAAAAATATAGAATCATTTCAGTTGGAAGAGACCTTCAAGGTCATCAAGAACTGCCAAGTCTACCACTAAACTATGTCCCTCAGTACCACATCTACATATCTTTTAAATACTATGTTCCTAAGTGCCACATCTACAGGTCTTTTAAATACCTCCAGGGGTGGTGACTCCACCACTTCCCCGGGCAGCCTGTTCCGGTGCTTTACAACCCTCTTGGTTAAGAAAATCTTCCTAATGTCCAATCTAAACCTCCTCTGGTGCAACTTGACACCATTTCCTCTTGTTCTGTCATTTGTTACTTGGGAAAAGAGACCAACACCCACCTCATTAACCTCCTTTCAGGTAGTTGTAGAGAGCGATAAAGTCTCCTCTCAGCCTCCTTTACTCTAGACTAAACAACTCCAAGTCCCTCAGCCAATCCTCATAAGCATTATTATCAAGACCCTCCACCAGCTTCGTTGCTCTTCTCTGGACCCGCTCCGGCACCTTGAAGTTTTTCTTATACTGGGACACCAAACTGAACACAGTATTCAAGGTGGAGCTTCACCAGTGCCAAGTACAGGGGGATATTCCCTTCCCTAGTCCTGCTGGCCACAGTGTTTCTGATAAAAGCCAGGATGCTATTGGCTTTCTTGGCCACCTGAGCACACTGCTGGCTCATGTTCAGCTGACTGTCAATAAACACCCCCAGGTCCTTTTCCACCAAGTGGCTTTCCAGCCACTCTTCCTCAAGCCTGTAGCATTGATGGGGTTTTTGTGACCCAAATGCAGGACCCTGCAACTTGGCCTTATTAAACCTCATACCAAGGCCAATTGGCCTTGGCCCATTGATCCAGCCTGTCCAGGTCCCTGTGCCTTCCTACCTTCAGGCATATCTGTGCTCCTGTCCAGCTTCATATCATCCCCAGACTTACTAAGGGTGCCCTCAATTCTTTCATCCAGATCATTGATAAAGATATGAAAGAGAACAGGCCCCAATACTGAGCCCTGGGAAACACAACTTGTAACTGTCCAGCAACTGGACTTAACTCCATTCACTACCACTCTTTGGGACCAGCCATCCAGCCAGTTTTTCACCGAGGAAAGGGTACACCTGTCCAAGCCATGAGCAGCCAGTTTCTCCAGGAGGATAGTGTGGGAAACGGTGTCAAAAGCTTTACTAAAGTCCAGGTAAAATTATCAACAGCCTCTTCCTCATCCACTAAGCAAGTCATCTATCTATAGAAGGAGATGTATTCCCTAGGGTTCAGTATTGGAGCCACTTGTGTTTAATATCTTTATCAACTCCTTTATCTCCTTTATCAAGGAGATCAGGTTAGTCTCAAGCAGGGCCTGCCCTTCATAAATACATGCTGACTGGGCCTGAACCCTTGGTTGTCATGTATGTGTCTCATGATGGTACTCAGGATGATCTGTTCTGTAATACAGAAATGATGTCTCCTCAGAAATTCCCTGAAATGCTGATTTTTGGAAGCTGAGGAGATAAACTGTGCATCCTTTGTTCTCATGGTCTTTCTTTGCAATTGGCCACTGTCAGGTATAAGATAGTTGGCTAGCCTTTGATCTGATCAGTGTGGTTCTTTTCATGTTCTTATAAAGTATATTTTTCTACAAAATAATTTTTTTTAAAAAAAAGGTAAACATGTTTCAGACAATAGACAGGAAATGGAGCATTTCTCTCAAGTACTGCAAAAAAGAAAGCTAAATCAAAAAAAAGATACACCAGCTGGTGCATAAGCGAAAGAATGCAGGAAAAAGAATTCAGTAAACTGTACAAACATCTTCAGAAACCAGCCACCTAAAGGGCAAGCAGAAGGCAAGAAAATCAATGGAACAGTCAGTTACTAAAATCTGACTAAAAAGCATACCAAGCAAATCTGTGGGGCTTGGCCAAATATCACACAATTGCTATCTTAACTAGCAGCGAGACAGAATAGATAAATACAAATTAAATTACAGTAGGTATCCAATAGCTGATGTATTTGTTTAATGATCTAAAAGAAATACAGTTTAGGACATCTTATTTCTTAATGTAGTGAAGATTAAGCACAGAGATAATTCTTTCTTGAAAAGAACATGAGCAAAGTAACATGCCAATATACTGAACTTGAAGTGTTTATCACTTAATGGTGATAATTTGTACTGTACTTCAACGACTGTATTGCAGTGGGAAATACTTAAAACGTATGGTTGAGTGCAAAAGTAACTTTATGCCACTTTCATGTCCTTTTATGTCTTCTTGATATAGGGAGTTAACAAGTGAGCTGTTTGGGGACAGTTAAACAAGGTCTTCAAGTAAACTATTCATGTTTATTTGGAAAGATCTGTCTATATCCAGACTAGATTAGGTTCAAACAGGGAGCTGTTTCTTTCTCACAGTTCCAAAACCCATTTCACTTAGCACTTGGCCCAAATGCTCACTTTCTGTCAGATTTAAGGTGACACTGTCAATACTCTTCTGCCATGATCCTTATGTTTTAGATTTCATTCTTCTTGTTTCTTGGTGTTTTGCTAAGTATAGAGTTGCACAACTCCCTGTTTTTGTTAGATCAATTTCTATGAAATTTTATTCCACTTCCTGATTTCACTTCTGCCCAAACTATTGCCACATGCTCCTTTTCTTCTAGTGCTGTCCTATTGTATAAGCTGTCTTGTTATAGATAGGACTTCAGCTGCAGTGCAGTTTGTCAGAATTACTACTTCTAGATCTTTCTTCTCTTTTTAGCACCCCTAACTGATCACTCCTTCCTCAGAGAAATTGAGCTGGTTAATACATATACCTGTCCCAAATTTTCTTTCCATGGGTAACAGAAAGTACATGACCTAATCTTCCTAGCACTTCCTCCATTTACCTGCAACAAAATGTAAAAATCAGACTCCTGCTCCCAAACAACTGGAAAAAAAAGAGGTATAAATTCTTGGTTTACAGTACATCTACACTTCCCAGTCTGCTGTTTGTAGGACCAACTCAGTGTATTAAATGCAATTTTTCTCAGAACTGAATTTAACTTAGAAAGTTGTAACTGGATAAATGCTATGAGAAATAAATGGATAAATGCCATGGGAAAAAAAGCAAAAGCTCTGCTGTTACACTGAGAGGTGATGATCCATCCCTGAAAAAAAAACACCCATGAAAAATGAAATCAGCTGATAAATATTATGTAGAACAAAGTGAAGAGTTGATATTTTAATTTATGATGTGGAAAAATTATCTGAAAAAATGCACATAATGTCTGTGTAATTGGCTATTACTCTTTTCTACCATACTTACCTATTTCTGTACACCATTCCTTATGAGAAAATAATTATATTTTCACATGTGTTCATAGTGTATGAACTTAATATCTGTGATATTAATTTGGGTCTTTGGCTGCAAAGTTAATATTAAAATACTAAACAATAAAGTAGCCTGTGGAAATCCTCAGGAAGAATGTGTACAATATGGACAAAGAAAGAATAATAGTAAAACCAGTAATTATAACAATCTTCTAGTTATTATTAATATATTATTCTAAATGTTGCAATAAGATAGTTATGCTTTAAGACATTAATTAGGCATGTTTGTAATGAAATAGGATTCAATTAATGAATCTTGGAATATTAACAAGCAAAGAATGAGTTTTTTCTAGATCCTAGAGATAACATATCCAGTTGATATTCTGTCTGTTGTCAGTGATGAAACTTAATACCAGACAGAAGCCTTGATCCTGGTCAAAAGACACATGCTAAAGTGAAAAGTCCTTCCAACCAGCCATGAGATAGTTTTGCTAACCTTGTCTTTGTGGACAGCCACTCTCTGCATATCTTAAGTGAATCACTTTACTCAATGTCTGGGTTTTTTTTAAGGATCAAATATTTCCATTCACTCTAGTGATGAGGATAAAAGGCTGAAATACAGAAGTGGTTTGTAAACTACTTTCAAAAGTACTGTCAAAACTTGACACAAGGAGCTTTTAAACCGAAAACAGTAAGCAAATGAGTTACTAATCTCAAGTGTCTCCGTGTATAAGCTGACAGCTTCTGTCTGCCCCTTGCCTTTGCTTCCAAAATGCTTGCCTGGTGTAGATGGCAAGAATCTCTCCAGTCATGATCTTTGGCTATTTCTTATGAAGCTGTCAGGCCCACTGCATTTCAGTGCCTTTCCTCTGTTTTCTGTACGCTGTGCAAGTGTCAGCTTGTTATGGGGAATCAGAGCAGAGGCAGCTGTGCAGCAGAATATGCCAGCTACATCAAGAGTAAGAGAGAGAAGCTCAGGAAGGGAAACTCTGGAAGATTTTGCAGTCCCAATTTCATCATGGGACTTCAGCAACCAGATCAAATGCTGTGAAGGCCAGCCAGATGCACGGTGGCTCAGAACACTCCTTTGGGCTACATCCAAATTTTGCAACAAGAGCTTACATTTTTTATTTTCTTCAAATGACTTCATTGCAAAAAAGTACCTACATCTGAACTGTCTCACATCATCCGAGACACAAAACTAAAGGCTACATGTATTTTGCAGGGAGAAACACATGAGCTAAGTAAGTTTTGCTGGGACTCCTCTTAGTCTCACTGTGTTGAAGACCATAGCTTCCTTTGCTGTGAGCTTCAAGCATGAAACAGATTTTTGGTCGAAAAAAATTCTTCTAACAGCTACTGTATGAAGGGGTATTTAAACAAACATAATCCTGCTAATATGTCAATTATCCCGAACAAAACTGTTAGCTTCCATAGTGCTATAGTTCTGATCAGCATCCCCTAAGTAGGTGCTTGTCCAGTCAGACAGTCAAAGAGAAACTTCTACTCTGAGGTAGATATGTTAGAATTCTAAATCACTGTACATCAGATTGAAAAATCACCTTCTGGGGCATAACTGGTATGAAAGCTGTAACATATGCCCTGCAAATTTGATATTGATTCATTGTGTTCTATGCAAATATGGATGCAGGATTGTTTTTGTTCTTGTGAATGAGGTAAACGATCCTTAGCACAAATCAAAATTGTTTTATTAGCTCTGACTATAATTACCACAAACAAAAAATGCTGTCAGTCCAGGAGAGATTAACTTCCTCACACAGAGTATCTGACGTATTTGGAATCGAATTAATCTCATTTGCTCTTATAGTTTTTATTTGCTTCTGCTGTCATTTTGTAGTTTAGGAAGCCTACATTTTCAACATTGAGGTGTTCTGCAGATTATTTTATAGGTATATGGAACAACATTTTCTCTTTTGTCTTGCAGTTGTACACTTGGCTTTACATAGCAGTTATATTTACATATAAAAGCATTCTGCAAAGATTTAATCCAATATTAATGTAAATTTGTTGTGCAGTTCAGTGCTTTGTAGAAACACTGTTCTTATTCATGTAAATCTGTTATATACTTTAAATACTCCACTTCCGCAGATTTCCTTAAATGAGCCACCGGATGAGGCTTATAATGAATGTCCTGGAAATGCAGCAGAGATGCAAAGGCACATTATGAGTGAATAAATCAGAAAATGCATTCTTGCTTAAACTGGCATTTAAAATGTCATTTCAATCATCTTATATGTAATTTTAAGTCTTCTCCCTCTTGAATTCACGATTTACAAGCACCCTGTCAATCATGATGCGTATTGCAGGGTGGGAGACTTCACCAGTGTCAGGCTCTTCTAATTTCCTCTAAGACATGTTCTTCACCCCCACAGGGAGCACAAGTTTTCATAAATGCCAATGTGTGTATGTATTCAATACTGCAAGGACATTTCTCCTATTGTGAGCAAGAGAGGCGGGGGCGGTGGGGCAGTTCTTCAGCTGTTCATATGCTACCTAAGATTCCCAGTTCCAGAATTAAATTACAGAGAGAGATCCATAATATACGTTCAGTTGCTACAATGGCTCCCTTAGGGCTCTTGTTACTAATGGCATAGGCTCATTTGTGAAGATTTTCATGCAGCTTGCTTGAAAGGGCCTCAGCAATCCACCACTTTTGAACAAATTACAGCCCAATAATATGCTCACCAAAGGGGTTGCTTGGCATGGAACTGGTTATTCAGCCCTATTTGGCTAGGAGAGAGTACATCACGAGAGGAGAGGAGAGTAGGAAGAGGGGAAAAGCAGTGATCTGTGAACAACAGGCTGGGGGGAGAGTAAGTAATAACATAAACTATGAAAATAAAGCCTTAGAAATTAACAGCAGGCTTTCTTCCGGAACAAACCTCTTTATGTTAAGCGTATGTGGCTTTGAAACACTTCTGAAGGAAAGACACTGGTAAAATATTATTTCATTTGTATCAGGAAGGAGGATTCCCTTCCAACAAGGTCTTCATTCTGTCCATGTAGTTTGTGGGTTTTAAGTCACATTGTATTCCTCCCCCAGGCAACTGACATGAGATTAGAGAGGATGCATTGGGTGTTTCTTTGCAAATGCCTCACCAAAAGGCAATAAAGCTCCGCCGGTATGTTGAATCACAGAAAGAGTATACATGTTCCAACATTTTATCAATGATCTTAATTCTTCCTTCCCGGCAAGATTCATCCTCCCGTGATCACTTCTTTATCTCAGGCTCTCTACGAGGACAATCATTAGGCCCTGTACTGTCCAAATTCAGTAAGGGTCTTGTGATATCCCTCCTTTTTCTTCTGTACGCTGTTTAAGGAACATTTGGCTTCATGCAGTTTCCCTGTTGCGTCCTGTGATGTCAAAGGTTTAGAGGCAGAGGACTTAAACTATTTTTCTCCACCTATTGACTGAAGGCTATGATGGGAAGGCTGTCTTCTATTTCACAGGTCATCATGGGGAGAAGTAAGGGCAAAAGAAAGCTTTGGTCATCCCATCAGAAAAAGTGTCAGCTGACAGATTTCGTCTTGGTGTTAAGACTCTCTCTTGGCTTCCTAAGCAAAAATTATACTCACATTTGGATATTAAATTTAATAACTGCTCTTTATATCTGAGTTTACAGATTTACTTTTTTTATAGATCTTGACAGACAGGAAGATTAAAAGTTTATTTATTCATCAGGCTCAACAGTCACAACTTAAAATCCTTTATTTCTCTTCTCACATTGTAATCCAGCAAGAGCTCAGCATCCACAGAGGTGAACAGTGTGTGTGGACAGTTAGTTCTTCTTACTGGCAGATCAGAAGCTCTGTCTGAGTACATTTACATCTTTTTTAGCTGTAGGATTGCTGTATAAGCATGGTGAATATTACATCAAGTTTGAAGTGTAGACTATTGGTACATGTTTAGACCATATGCATTAATGGGTATGACCATGGTCATTTTCTGAAAATTCAGGTAATCATTCCTTCTTTCACTCACATACAAAACTTAAACATGTTAAAAATCTTTTACTTGTATACCTAGACTTTGGACCTTGACCCAATAAAGTACTTAAGCATCTATTTGACCTGGAGGGCAGTCCCATTAGCGTAGAGAGTTCCTGTACAGCTATTTACCTGCATAAGGCAGAACAGAGAAAAATGTAGGCCACCTCTGAAATCAAGCCCTTTATTTTAAAATAGGTTTTATTAAAGCAATTATCAGTGAAATTTGACTTACAGAACCACTCCAGGCAGCTACAAAAAAAATCGATGCCAACATATGCTCTCTGTTAATGAAGGTAGAGCAGTACTGTACTTAGCTCTTTGGAGATAGTTTTGGGCAGTGCATTAAAACAGTAGGTTGCCTATTAGAGGTGGCTTCTTTTAAAACTGATTGGGACAGTTTAAACCTATTAATTTAATTAAATGATTTTTACTGATATTTAACATTTCAAGAACTTCCTAATAAAATTTTGGGGTGTAGAGAAAAATGGCAAATCCAAAAACTGCTCTCTGTTTAGCATTTGAGGTTGGAGTGTAGAAGGGTCAATTTCAAGAAAGTCTTTTCCTAATCAGTAAGGCAGCTCTCCATAAAGGAAAACAGAGACCTTTGACATCCACATTCCTGATTTAACTCATGCAAATAAGCTGTATCATTCAGATCTTTCACCCTCTCTTCTTAAACTGAAAACAGATGTTTAAACAAATTTGATTTTAATGTAGAACAACAAATACATTTAAACCTTCTACAGTTACTGTAAAATTGAATCGTCATCCTGCAGGCAACATTAAACTCTAGTAAAATTTTCATTCAGTAATGCAATAAACATAATTGTACCATATGAAGGACAAATGCATATTTAGGTAATCTGTATATGGGACTCTGTGGGCAGAAGTAAGTGACCTCTGTCTGCACTTTGTGCTGGCTAGAAGCCAGGTGGATGTGATTAGCATAGTGTTGAGCCAGAACCTGAACCGATAAAGCTTCCTGATTGTAGAGGCTGTTGCTTGGGCTTAGTTCCATCCTAACAATGCTTGCATAGCTTTTGGTTTCAGCTATGTTAGTGTTTTAGTTCAGAGAACGAATGTACTTCTGAAATGAATGTCCTGATCATCTCTGCTCATTGTGCTTTATATAACATCCATGAACAGTCTCTAAGCACATGAATTGCATTTCTTTTTAGATGAAATTAAATAGGAAGGTCTGATCTCAGAGTGCACTGAAAGCAGTGCAACTGCTAATGAGCATTCAGTTTACAGGGGCAGAGTAGAGGTAGTCTGAAGTAGAATCCTCTACGATGTGTATAGCAAGGACATTGAGTCCTCAGCACCGAGTCATTTGCTCTGCAAGTCTGCTTATGTTCAGCTTCTCTATTTGTTAATGCAGACACAGGGTAGCTCAGTCCTCACAGTTAGGTATACTTAGTCTGTTGTGGTCAGTGGAAAATTAATGTAAATCATCATTACATTATAATGAAGAAATATAAATTAATGATGCAAAGCAGAATATATTTAAAGTAGCCCACCACTGTGGGCTTGGCCAGAGGAAGAAAATTTTAAATGCAACTTGATGTTCCATTTCTCCTATTTCTTTGCTGATTTTCTGCTATGTCTATTCTTTCTCAGATTGTCCCCAACCATTTGGATCACTGAGATGACTTTGTATTCCAGTGGAACAAACACAGAAAACTGCTTCTAGTGACACAGTACTTCTTGGCTCTCTTTGGTCAAACCAGAGAACAAAATTATGTTACCATTGTCTGATGTCAAACAGCAGTAAAAGAGTCATGGTGAACGTCTCAATGTCCAAGTGGAGACCAGTCATGCGTGGTGTTCCACAGATATCAGTACTGGGACCAGTGCTATTTAACATCTTTGTTAGTGATATGGACATTGGAATTGAGTGCACCCTCAGCAAGCTTGCAGAAGACATCAAGCTGTGTGGTGTGGTCAACACACTGGAGAGAAGGGATGCCATCCAAAGGGATCTTGACAGGCTTCAGAGGTGGGTCTGTGCCAGTCTCATGAACTTCAAAAAGGCCAAGTGCAAGGTCCTGCACCTGGATCGGGGCAATCCCAAGCACAAATACAGGCTGGGAAATAAGTTGATTGAGAGCAGCCCTGAGGAGAGAGACTTGGGGTGCTGTTTGGTGAAAAAATCAACATGAGCCAGCAATACATATAGCAGCCCAGAAAGCTATATCCTAGGCTGCATCAAAAGAAGCATGGCCAGCAGATCAAGGGAGATTATTCTCCCTCTCTACTCTACACTTGTGAGACCTCACTTTGAGTACTGCATTCAGCTCTGGAGCCCTCAACACAAGAGGGATACAGATTAGTTGGAGCAGCTCCAGAGTCAGGCCACAAAGATGATCAGAGCTGTAACATCTCTTCTATGAGGACAAGCTGAGAG
>VZZY01024907.1:0-14152 GCA_013400335.1 Eurystomus gularis | reverse complement strand
ATGTGGGGCATGAGGGCCACCGTTATGGAGCATGAGCAGCACCTAGCTGGCCAAAGTGGCCCAAAGGAGGCCTGGTAAGGGGCTGTGCTCAATGCTGCAGAGGAAAAGAAGTAACTCCCGAGGAGCCCAGAAAGCCTCCCCGTCCCTGGGATTGTAGAAGGCTTCCTACCACTGGATTTGGGGCACAAGGACCACCTTCGTGGAGCACGAGCAGCAGGCACCTGGCCAAAGTGACCCAAAGGAGGCCTGGCAAGGGGCTGTGCTCAGTGCTGCAGAGGAAGGCAAAAANGCAAAAAACCCCCGTGGGCACTTGGTGTCCCACCGTGGGGGAAAAAAAAGCCTTCCTCTCCCCAGCTGCAGGGCATGAGAGGACATCTTGGTGGTGCAGGAGCAGCAGGCAGTGAGCCAGGCCAGAGGGAGCAGAGGAGCCCTACCCTTACAAGTGGCCATGCTCAATGTTGCAGAGGAAGACAAAAAACCCCTGGGGCCCAGGGGGAAAACTCCTTCGTGACCCCAACGCTGATACTCCCTGAGCATGTGAGCAAGACCTTCGCCGTGGTACCACAGGCTGGTCATGCCTGCATCTCTGGCAGCATCTCTGCATCCCACTTCTTACATCTGCTGCCCCAGGCTCCACAGGGGATGAGGATGGTGAGCTCTGCAGTGCTCCTCAAGAAGGCATTCCATAGCTCTTGCCACTGCTGAAAAAGAGCCTTGAGCACCTCTAGGGGTTGGTGGTTCTTCTCACATCCAGCTGCCTTGTCCAGCCTCCTACAGTCTTCCTCCCTCAGCCTTCTCCAAGTAGTTGCACCAGCTCCTCAAGTACTTCTCTCAAAAGTCTTTGGGGCTGCCCTCAGGTCAGCAATGGCAGTGGGACTTGGGAGGATGCTGCCTTTTGTCCTGCCCTGGGGAGTTGTGACTGCTGCGTTGCTGAGCGGTGGTCCCGTGATATGGGGGTGACAGGGCCCCCTCTGCACAGCCCCACCTGCTACCCTTCCACCCAGCATCTTTCAGAGGAAGGCCTTGGGGGTGCTAGCCCTGAGGCAGTCCCTGTGCCCAGGAGGCCCAGAGGGCCGTCCCTGCCCTTGGTGGCCATGCACTGGGAACAGCTGCTGGGTGTCCCTGACTTGTCCTCTGTTGTTCAGCTCCCAGGGACAAACATTGTGCTGTCACTCTTCTCTCAGGTCACGGCAGAAACCAATCCTGCAGCCCAGAGACCACCTCTATTAGCCATGACATTTCCCAGAATTCTGCTTTACATAGTCCTCCTCAGAAATATACCTAAATGCTTACTGTCTTAGCTTTTGTTTCAGCAAGTATTTATCATGAACAAATAATCCATTCGCCCTAGAAAATATTTCAGCAGCATGCATTTTTCATGATAGAAAGATGGATTAATATTTATTAAAGTTAAAATGATTATTTTTTTTTTTTTTTACCTCTCTCTGCAGAGTTTATCTAGGATTAAATACAAGACAAAGAACAACTGAGAATTTTGGAGATTTCAAAATATTTAGGCATCCAGCTACAAGACAATATATAACCCACAGAGTTACTTGAATGAGTCTCGTAAGAATGCTATTGACTTGTGACCTGTGTAATACCAGTCAAAGTAACTAAAGAAAAAAAACCCCAAACATTGCATAGGCATAAGCATAAAATATTGTTCAAACCATATGCATTGCAAAGTACTCTAACTTGCTTAAAAAGCTACTGATTACACTATTAAGTCATTTAACAGTGTGGGTCATTAGTCATACTGTTCCACAGAGGGAACCTCACACATTTTCTGCCTTCTGTCCATGCAGTCCTACTCCATCCCTTGGTGCTGCTTTTTTTTTGTGGAAGCTTCCACAATCTAATCAGCGTAATTTTCATTTCTTGATGTTTCTAAGCTCCATCATCCAGACTCTAAGGTGATTATAGACCTTGCTAAAGACTACAGAAAAGAAAGATCTTCCTTCTCTCACCCCTTCCATGGAAGAACATTTACAACCATTTCACATGTTTGTCCCCTGCACATACACCTGTTTCAAATTCTGTAAATTAACACTTTTTAGCATTTAAAGAAAGTAATACTTTCTTGTATTCCACTCACCTATCTTCACACAGAGTACAATGGTGATGAATCCTAAATGTCTGAAAAAACTATTGTTTTATTCCTCCTCAGGGTATTTGCTAGCTTTACTGACAATTAATTCAATAAACATTCCATAAAACGCCCCCCTTATTTATAACAGGAACTGTGCCCTTCCTTTTTTTTGTCCATTTCAGACTTGGTTAATTAGTTGGATGCAAAGAATTCTGACTATTTGAATGTCAAATATTATATCAATATTCAGCTTACATTAGATTGTTTTTGAATGACCTAGAATGGCCATTTTTGTGTTTAAAAAATTACTGCTCCATTGAAAAGAACTTGATTTTCCTTTACCGTAGAACTCAAGGACATGGTATAGCTCCAACTGATATAAGATTATGTTCCCCTTGCAAGATCAGAAAGGAGTACAGTGATCTCAGATGAAGAAGAATCAAGTGAAAAATACTTTTCTGAGGCAAGTTTATTATAAAGTCCATGCTATTATCATCACCAGTATGATCCAGTGAGTTTCCTGAGGATACCAAAGTGCTGCACAGACATCTTCAGTCGAGCAACTATTATTGTATCAGTATCTTATCTCTAAAATGACATATATTTTTATTCTCACTGGACTTGCTCTTTGTTAAGTTGTCCAAGTTATCCAAATTTTTCCAGCTGCATGCAAGGGAGAAACTTTGTGAACAAACGGAAAAACCCGATTTATTAAATTTGCTGGAGTTTCTCATGCCTCCTTTTTCCCTATTTATACAGTATTCTCTCCATTTTTTAATGTGACAGTAGAGATTTTCTCATAAAAAAAAAAAAAATTCTTACAGAAAGATAAGATACACTATGAAGAGAGAGGTAATTAAACCATTCCTATTTTGTGGCCAGCTATGTAGCATTTGTAACCTTCCAGCTGTCTACTGATCTGTGCTAAGTAATATGGCAGGAGTCACACTCTGTTAGACAGGGGACAAGTGCCACAGTATTAAAAGCACAGTTACTGTCACCTGAGCTATAATCTGTGTCTACAAAGTCATCTTTCTGGACCGAGATGGATTATAAAGTAAACACACTTGACTCTCTTGTTGAAAGGCAGCTTTCATCTTCATTTCCACATCAAAAATTTGCATGGTTCCAAAGAGAAGTGGGGAGAGGGAGAGAAGAGGAAAAAGGCACATGTAGGAAGTGGCTCCCAGCTATATGGCCAGGAACATCTGCAACCTGAAGTCATGATATGATTTCAGCTCTTCCCCAGTCCTATTTTACTTCCTTTTTCTGAATTTGTCTTAGGAACAACTCAACTGTAAAACAGGTTTTGTTTTCAGTCTGGACATTGATATATCATTTGCTTCTTATGCAGAGTTCAGGATTATATCTTTCTTATTCCTCGCTCTGGGCCTCACCACTGAACTGGCAGAGGGAGGGGGAGAACAGGGAGGAAGGCCAGAAACTTAAAAGTCCATGTAAAGAGCTGTAAGTGAAGAATTTGAAGACTATTTGCAATGATAGTTTTTAATTTCAAAGAAATTCTGTCTTGCTGCCACTTATATTGGTCATTTTCATGAACCAATATGCTTGCTGTGTTTTGTTATTTAAATGAATTATTTCAAATTTTGATTGGCAATCACTTAGTCTAGAGAATGTGGCTGTGCGGGATTAAACCTGAATGCTGGCACTCTGTCATACAGAGCGTATCACTACAGTGGGTGAGCAATAATCACCTAGGAATTTTCTGCCGCACATATCTGATTGCTTACATTAATTCATTAATGTGAAATTATTATCAAAAATTGGCACCTAATTCATCTCACTGTTTTAGAGGGAATCACACAGTTTACACATTCATTAAAACCACTAGAAGCTGGCACATGAAAATTCTTGGTACTGCATTTTTTTCCCCATTTCTGCCACTTCACCTCTTATGGTACACAGAGATTTTCATTAAAATTGCCGTATGTTCTGCATACTCTAAAACAATAGATTGGATGGTATATTTTGAAACAATTTTAGTATCTCCTCTTTGTGATTTTGTGATTAAAATCTGTAATTCTAGCCACAACAAATTCAGGCAAGCTTTAGAATTCTCCAAGATTGGCTGGGAGAAATTAGCTGTGAGTAATAATTCCTGTTCAATGTTCTGTGCTAAAATCCTGAAGTACAACTGTACCATCTGGGCTATAACAACAAGTCAGTCTGTTAATAAGTAAAGGAGGTGTAGAGAGACCTGTGCTGTCACAAACAGTTCAGCATATTGATCACTGTGACAACAATGCAACTTGCATTGCTAATACAATTGAAGTTAAGTAAGATACAGAAACGGGGATGATTATTTCTCAGTAGCATTTTAACTCCCTGTACTATATACCTGCATGAAATTTTATACACTGGTAAAAAGAAAATGTTCCTTAGCTTTGGTGTTCCCTTTTAATAAGATCTCGGCTTGTAGCGTTTGCAATAGCAAAATGCTCACATGAGGAGGGGAAGACTGAATGTAAAAAGACACTGAATCAATACTTGTATCACCCAAGTACAAGCACAATACTCTAATGCGACTATTCTTCTAATATCTTTAAAAAAATACTGCAACTAGAACTTAGAAACCCTTTCCATACAGGGCAGGTGTTCAGCTTAGCAGAACCTGAGACATTGAAAGCAATTACCTCCAGGTGGGTACAACACCAGAATTCGCCACTCTCTGGACCTTCTGTCATTTTCTTACAGAGTAAACTGTCCCCACCCTACTATCCGCTCTGGCTAATGATGAAAAATGCCACTGTTTACAACTTCAGGGTTTTTTCCCCAACCAAATGGCTGAAGTCTGCAGTAAGAATAATTCAATGTGACAGCTTATCTTCTTGACCAGTGGGGGTCTTCACTGAAGTGTAGCTATGAAAGCAATTTCCATGTTGATGATGATGGAAGCTTCTATGATTCAGAGCCAAACAAGATAAAAAAAAAGGAGGAGGATCCCAGTATCACAGCCACAAGTATCTGCCCGTTTCAGAGGAAATGAAATTAAGCTACTATATAGCACACATGGTACTTGGATTCTTTAAAAGAAACCACATTAAAAATGTTATGTATAGTGGCATATTGTAACAGAAGTGCTTGTGAACTCTTACGTGCAGATGCTAATAAGACAACCATGAAAATCCAGTCAGATCTAAAGCTTGGCATTATGACTTTTTAGACAAAGGGTTTGTTTTACATTGCAAACTACCAAGAAATAAACTTGATCATAGGAAAACAACATACTAGATCACATCTCAGTCCTTAAAAAACACCAAAACCAACCCTAACAAAATATTTGGATCCTATTCTAAATTCCTATGATTAAACAATTCTTACTTTGCTTGCAACACAATCTTCCAGTGCTTAGAAAGCATAAAGGTAAGGCACAGTTTTAATTTATATAATAAGGATGGTATCAGGGTCCAAGAAAGATAGAAACCTCTCTTATTTATATTACAATATGTTATTAATACAAATGTTATCTATATAAACTACGTAAAATAAATCTAATATATAATACATGTTAAATATATGAAGTATAATAATATTTTAATATAGTAAAAGGTATTTCATTTAATATAATGCATGACATGTCATTATAATATATTCAATATTTGAATACATATCATGATATGTAATTAAAATAAATACTTTATAAATAGTAACTTTTATATGAAGTTCACTTCAAAAGTATGCTGCTTGACACATGGGAAGCTTTAGGTCCTGTGTTTCAAAAATAGATCTGATTATAATTAACTTACATAGTAATTTAATTGTAATTACATTGTAATACATTGCAAAAGTCTAATTCTGATAAACTTCACTATGATGATGGAATTATTTCTAACAGACTGTGGAATAAGTGGGATCAATACAAACTGTCACATAAGCTTAGATTTACCCACTGGGGAAAAGGCAGAGACTTAATTAGGTGTATCTTCCCATCCTTTCTTCCAAGTCATTTTACATTTCCAAAATTAAAATTTCAAAGTAAAACAAAGCAAAGCAAATACTAACCATGGGAGGCCTTTCTAATTTCAGTTGCACATGAGGAAATAGAACAAACTTCTTCCCTATTACGGCAGCTCTTCACTTCCTTTTTTCATTATGAATTCAATCCTCAACAGGTCCATGAAACGTAGCAATCTAAAGTGGCCTGACATGCCAGAACAACTCACTGGTATGTCACAAAGCATGCTTCTTAACACTAACATTACTAGAATGGTATACTGGTTCTGGCTGGGGTGAAGTTACTAAGTTAATCTTCTTCATAGCAGCTCATATGGTACTGTGCTTCCCAGTTGCGGCTAAAACAGCATTGGCAACACCCCACTGTTTTGGCTACTGCTCAACAGGGCTTGCACATCATCAAGGATTTCTCTCCACACCTTCCTCCATAAAGGCCAGGAGTGAGCTAGAAGTTACGAGGGGACACAGCTGGGACAGCTTACCCAAACTGACCATAGGAATATCCCATGTTGTACAATCACAGAATCACAGAATGATAGGGGTTGGAAGGGACCTTCAAGCACTAACTGAAAAATAACTGGAAGGGACCTCTGGAGATCATCTAGTCCAACCCCCTTGCCAGAGCAGGTTCACCTAAAGCAGCTTGAACAGGACAGCATCCAGGTGGGTTTTGAATGTCTCCAGAGATGGAGACTCCACCACCTCTCTGGGCAGCCTCTTCCAGTACTCTGCCACCCTCAAAGTAGGCAGGTGCTTGGCTACTGGCCATGGTCAACCCACCACAACTTGTTTAGTGAGAACTGATGTCTACATCTCAGGAAGAGAAGGCATTTTCCAAGACCAAAGCAGTACACCATATTTAATTTTTTTACAGTAGCATTTATCTCTTTAAGATTCTCTTAACTTACAGTAGGAAATTAAAACCACATGCATTTCTTTACTGTAACTATGCAGATCTTTGCTGTTAATATCCAGAGTCACTCAGCCTCCAGAATCTCCATCCTTGGAGATACTAAAAACTCAACTGGACGTGGCCCTGAGCAACCTGACAGCTTTGAAGTTGGCCCTGTGTTGAGAAGGGCTTGGACTACATGAACTGCAATGGTTGCTTGTTACCTGAATCATTCTAGGGTTCTATGATCTTGTAATCTTTGCTTCTTTCAAGGTAGCATTCTAAAAGCCATTTTCAGCTTTCCAGCAGACTTGCAATGAGTTTAATATGTAGGCAATTTTCATGATAAGCCAAGCTGCCTCCATTTAGGACTTTGGCTATTTGCTCTTTCCTAGTCTTTCCTAGTATTTTCTTTTCTGCCAGCCAAGAAGAAACTACTAAATAGGAGCAACAGAAGTTACAACAGGTAAGTAGCTGAAAAGGTAGGGTTCAAAGCAAAAGCCTGCCATAATTTTTAATTACTTTTCTCAGCTGGGAAATAACC
The DNA here is from genome assembly GCA_013400335.1 of Eurystomus gularis. Lineage (NCBI taxonomy): Eukaryota > Metazoa > Chordata > Aves > Coraciiformes > Coraciidae > Eurystomus > Eurystomus gularis. The sequence continues at coordinate 6,649 of VZZY01024907.1, read as the reverse complement.
AGACCACTAAGCATTACTTTAATAAAGTTTGAGTATTTATCACATGCACAGTTGTGCAATCATGTGGACCTATTTTAGTTCTCCGAGGAATTCAGAGAACCCAGAAGGCACTGAGGCCAGGAAGCACAACTTCCAGTTGCAAAAAGATCTCCATAACAGTTATCTAAGAAACAGACTCCTTTCTGGAGGAGTTCCCTCTATTCAAAGCATCCATATTACTGACTCATGGGTTGAATTTGACTTACAAGAGCTTTTCACCTCCTCTTCTGCCTGAGAGTGGAGAGATTGGAAATATGCTTTCCACTGCAGCCTGCACAATCTACAACTTAAAGCCATCATCTCCATCATGTAAGCATAGTTATCACTGCTAAAAAGGTAGGACTGACTTGACATGAGCACTAGCAGTGTCAGAACCACTTTTTCTGTATCAATGTATATTTTCAGAATATGCAGGACACGTATCAATATATCAGAGTATCAGTGATGTCTCCACAACTTACCTGTCAATAATGGCACACATGTCAATGGTGACATTGGCAAAGCTTCCCAGCTGGCCTTGCTCCACTGCATGCAAATCCACCAGCTGATCATCCACATGAATAAACTGCATACATCCTTGAAATGAATGCTGAAATAGCGAGTGATCTGAATCATTCATCTGTATAGGAAACCCTGTAAAGCAGTAGAATAAAGAGCATTATTGACCTCTTATACTAGCCAGTATATTTTTCACAGGAAAAGACATTTTTCTAGATAGGGGAAGAAAAAGGCAAGGTGGGAAGGAAATATTATAGAGTTGCTAGATTACATTACAACGTTACTGATTTAAGTAATTGGCAACTACCTGCAAGAATTTATATAGTACAGCTGATGATTCTTTCATTAATTTTTGTCTACAGAATGGAAGTCTTCTGTGCCCTTCTCCTCCCCCAGTCCTCTATTGCTGTTTCTCATTACCTCTGCCATTACATTAGTTCTCTGCCATTATGTTAGTTCTCTCTTCTCACAGAGATTAAGGGAATAGGAGAAGGATTCATCTCCTTGCTATATTTTAGGAATCACATTCCCACTTCTCAGATTTTTCTGAGGAAAATATATTCTATGTATTCCATGAAGTGAATTTCCAGTTCAGCTTTTTCTAGAACTAGGTTTCCTGGGCAATGAATACTTGTGCTGGAAACTTTCTGCAAACTTAAAACTAGCTGCAAAATCTAATGCCCCAGCCCACTTATGAGGAAGGGACATTCTGTAGTATTTTCATTTTTGCTCTGAATATGTTCATTTGCCTGTCTTTCTGGAGGTGGTTTATAAGAGATGAGAATGAATTAGTGTCTTGACTCAGGCTAAAAAGGCAGGGAGACGAAGGATGTTTGTATGTAATTGTTTAACTGAATGCCCTTCAGAAGTGAATGCGTCAATTTACCTTGAGAAAAATGTCCTCAATAAGACAGTGTAGAGCATCATTCACTACTTATAAATCTTTAACAATGAACTCCTTGAAAAAGCTTCAAGAAAATAATTTAGACAGAATCTGTTTAAGAAGAGACCAGGAAGGGAAGAGCTAATGACAGCTTATTCATAAAGAAGTTTAAAAGTCTGAAAAATGCATAATGGTTTTGCAGATTTCAGCTAGAAAAATGACTAGCCACACAGTTCTTGACAAAGAAGGATAAAGAAACCCCACAGACATCGGTTTTGGTAGCTATGTCAGGTTGTACAGCTCCCGTTCCTTCTTCCACTTTCCTACCAACTTCCAATCCCCGATGCCTTACTGTCTTCTTCAGTAACATTGAAATAGATGTTTGTGGAGACAGAGGAGTGGATTATCAAACTGATATTGTTTGAATGGCAGCAGGAAAAAGGAACAAACGTCATTTTAAATTCTGTTCCTGAATATAGCTTACCATGAGCCACACGAACAGTTGGACTGGCTAAGAGAGAAGGCAGTGAATAGAAGGCAGAAACAAGAAAATGAGGCTTGAGGACAGATGCTGCTTAATATGGTATCTGTTAATAAAATAACCCCAGATACATGTAAGTCTTCCCCCAAATGTAATTAAGACCCATTTTAACTGAAAGGCTTTGCCAGAAATATGTGGCCAGAAATCATGTGGCTGGTAATGTTTTTAAAAATTTTCTGAAAGTCCTGCTCATCAAGCTAAAATTACTGCTGGTAAGTCCTAAATTTCCCTGAGTCACTTCAGTAAGCACTCACTGCAGGGGTCACTGGTGGTGCCACAGAATTAATCAGGAATGTTATAGTCATTAAGCAGTGACCATGCTAAAAGGTAGCTCTGACAGGCATTTAATGAAATTAGGCAAAGGCTTGTCCTGAGGTCATATCACCTTTGGAGAAAAATTGGGACATTATGGCAGGGAGTCATAAATTGCTATGAGAAAGAAAAACAACCCCCTCTCACTAATACACATCAGATGGAGAAGGAAAAACTCCTAGGGATCCCCAAACTAGTGCATAACAACCGAAAAGACAACACAACTTTCAGAAACCTGCCTCCTACTTTTGTTTAAGTTGTTCTTTCCATTGACTGATTAAACTGATTCATCTGAGGCTTTACAGACAACAGAACACAAAGAGAGAAAGTGCAAGTTAATTCTCTGTTGTTTGGTGCATGCAAGCACGTATTTGCAGGTTCCTATCAGATGCTTTCTCCAATTATATTTGAACAGTTCACTCTGTCAGTATAATTGTGTGCTTTTCAAACTGCCACTGAAACTACCCTGTAACACCTTTGCAGCAAGAACCCCAAAGTAACACCAAGCACATGGTCTTTTAGATCTGCAGTGTATTAGCAGAGCTGTGCAGGAAACCTATGTATCATCTTCCAGTTCAAAGCACTTCCACAATTTCTTCGCTTTAAATAATAAATTCAAGGTTACCAACACTGAGGTAAACTCTGACTAACATTCATGTAAACCCAGCAAAGCTGAGGGCATTATATGGGTATATCTGAATATAATGAAAGATTTTCTACCATCCTTCAAGTACTAACTGAAAAACAAGATCAAAACCTAGAGCCACAATTCATTCTTCACATCAAAAGGTGTATGATCCAAATAACAAAGCCACAAATGTATTATTAGATTCAGGAATATATTCCAACAAATTACTACCAACATTTGATAGCATTTGAGAATCAACTGCAGAGGCATTTCAGTATGTGATTCTCAGATGCAACGGAAGCACCAGTTCTTGACCTATACTATTTTAGCACACAGTATTATTGGTCTCTGGCATACATTCTCAGCTTTGCTACTGGTTGAACCTGCACAGAGGACAGTAGCAGCTGGGTCCCTCAGCCTGGGCATAACCTAACTACATAAATCAAGCTTTCTTCTATTATCCAAGAGAGTGGCGTACACTGAGCACTTGTCAGTTTGGGATTCTGCATTTTACTGTACCTATCAATGGATGATACTATAACTCAGTCATATGTCACTGTGTGTCTTTCTGCAACACTCTTGCTGTTTCGAGTCATGTAAGGAGCTGGAATATGAGCTGGTTTTATGCACTTGTACAGCACCTTGCATAAATTGTCTGTGAGGCTGACTGGATGTCCCAGCATTTCAGTCATGCTATTAATGTAACAGATAGTTAGGCAAAGATATTTCCAAAAACCATTCACTATCCATAAGGAATGGAAGAATAGTGGGTTTTTTGAACCAGTCTCCTCTAACACCAGTTTCCTTTTGCTTTAAAATTGCTGTCATAGCTTAGACAAACTTTTCAGAATGCAGTTAATGAACATATTGTTATGTAAAGAGTTTAGCATATGAGAAAGCAACTAGGTAAGCCTTGTATATAATGCCTACATTGACCTATTAGCTATACAGTCTAATGCCCATTAATTCTGGTGGGACCTGGATATTTTAGAGAACTCCAGTTTGAGTCATCGCAGGTAGAGCTTCTGCCTCAAATGGAAACCTGGAATTGACCTAGCACCTTGCGGTTGTTATTTCAATAGACACGACAATGCCTTCCCCTTCCAGATTTCCATTACTGAGACATGATTCACTTCCTTATCCTTCCTACAGCGAATGAAACTTTAATTAAATGAAGTTCTATAACCAAGGCTGACTAATACTGCCACTTGAAAGGCTAAGTAATGGATGAACAAGTGGGACAGCACTGTATTGATCTTTTTAATGACAGGAAAATATGTACACTTTCAAAATGCACATAAAATGCAGTTTGGACAGTCTAAAACAATGTTCACGTTTACGATTAAAAATGCACCTTAAAGTCAGGTAGACCCCCTTATCCTGTAATTTCTACATCTTTCTGACTTTTTTTCTGTAGAAAATCTGAATCTTACCATTTTAATTTTCACATTTTAAGCACGCAAAGAGATTATACTGCAAAGGTCAGATAAGGATATTCCCCAGAGTTCAAGGAAATTTGTTTCCAAGACTTCATTCTGACCACAGAACAGCCAAAATTCTAGATGCAGCTCCTGATCTTAATTCAAACTTGCAAGAAAAAATATAAAATCTATAGTATTGATTCATGCTCTTATCTACATTAAAAGTCACTTTAATATAATAGACATAATAATTTATAACATGGATAATAAAATACCCATGAAATAAAAACAATATTTTATTTTCCATTGTCAAGATCTATTATGTCTCTCTTCCAGTCACCTGAGTAAGGCTCTAGCAAAGGCTTTCTGTAAGAAAGGAAGTTGAAGGAAGAATATATTCAGGTTCGTAGTATACTAATGAAAGAACATACAGTGAGATAGCAACTCACTGCCATTAGGCATATGATGCAGAACTTCTTACCTAAGAATGAAATATCATACTAGACTCTGAATACAAAATCAGAAATTATTTTGTATCCTTATGTGAAACACTCAGATTTTCTTTGAAAAATAATGCAAATTCTAATGTGACAAGAAGACAGTTTTTCTCCACAGCTTGTAAGAACACCTCATCATTCTATTTTTATTTTTCCTTTTGTTTTATTTTTAAGGTAGTAATGGGCTGATCTTTGTATACAGATGGTACTTGGCATTTGCCTTCTTAAATGAAAAAATACACCTAATTAAAAAAAAATAGGTAACTATTCTCTTAGATATCTAACTGTTAGTCCATATTATCTTCAGCTAGTTGCATGGGTAGCTGCAAAACCTAGTAATCAATAGGAAAATTGACTGATCTCAAGTCTGACAATGATTTTTATCAGCATGGTATTTCAAGTATATGTCCTGGATCTTTGCTATGCAGAATGAGAGGAAGGAAACAAAATTCTTTATTTGCCACAATAAATAGCAGCACAGTATCATTCAAGGGTCACGTAATCTTCAAATTTTCTATACATACCATACAGAGTTAAAAGATGTTATTCTGAACCCACAGAACAAAACTCAAATTCAGTGTGTAAGAAAGTATTTAGAATGAAGATATAGCTGGTGTTTCACATATGAACAGGAAAAGACACTCAAAGAAAAGCTCAATACACCTGCCTACCCAAATTCACTGCAGTATTTTTATGCTTGTTTCAGTCAGACCAGAATGTTTCCACTTAGTGTGAAGTGGAACACAGACAATAACTCTGGAAAACTAGAAGTTTCCTGCTCCAAGAGCATGAAATAAACTGAAGTAAACAAGCTTAAGAAGGGATGAACAGCATGAGTTAAAACTGAATGGTTTTTCATTGCATTGCATCTCCATAAAGCTACAGAACTGCTCAAAAATGCACACATGTAATGTATAGTATTTGAAGGAATAAGGGACCAGTACTGGACGTTTCAACAGAGTCATGAATTTTTAACTCCAGTCATAATTCTGTATTAAGGAATATGAGGACTTATGGATCAGGTTTGTCCAGGCATTTGGATCCCAAGTCTAGCAACTGCGTGAACTGGTCTGAAAAGAAACATGACTTCAGAATTTCCCAGCTCAGTTGAGTGCAAAAAGGCAAACCAGAATTCTGTGTGTGTTTGCTAAGAAGGTCTCCAACTTCTTGAATGAGGCATTTTCTAATAAACTGATCTTTACTTCTGCCTTTATTGTTTTATTTACAGAAACACAGAGGTTGAATGCAAAGTAGCACATTCTTTCCCCACTAATGTAAATTGCTAACCTAAAAAACCCAAATGTGTCTATATACTGAGAGAAAAGCACATTTTACTAATGCTAGAGCTTAAAACAAGAGGGTGTTGTACTTCTAGCACTCCTGGGGTACTCATGAGCCCTCTAGGTAAAACAGGCTAGCATTACTGAAGTCTCCAGTGGACTTCACAGAATCTTCTTTGTACATGTCATTCATACTATGATGAAAAAGTTCAACCAGATCCCTCTCAGGACTTGGTAGCATTTGCTACCAGCAGCACAACTCCCAAGTTGTTTTTCCCCCTCTGGAAATCTGGTCTTCAGCCAGACCGTCTTCCCTAAAAATATTTTATTGCCAGTTGTCTGTTCATTAATCAAAGCCAGTTCTGGAAAAGCACTGAGATTTTTCAGTCTCTCTATATACTATAATTCCTTAACCCTCAGTTAGATTTCACTTCAGTGTATTAACACTGATTCAGTACCTACCTGTTCTTGATGGGACTGAATTTTTTAAAAAGTAGCTTCTACTTGAGGTACGAATAATACCAATACAGTACTAGAGTTGTCCTTTACC
>VZZY01024904.1:127230-197888 GCA_013400335.1 Eurystomus gularis | reverse complement strand
TTGCTCAGTACCGGGCGCTGCTGCAGGAGGGGCAGCAAGACATTGGGTACGGATTCTCTTTGCGAAGTCGGGCATAAATTCTATCACAATCTTTTCTCTCACACTAGACAGAGTAGAACATTTTTCCAGCCTGTAGCTGAAATCTAAATACACCAGCTTTTTCCACAGCATCTGCATTGCAACATCTAGATCATAGACTTCATTAGCACATCAAACACAGGGGAACACGGAGCCCACAGGTACCGACCGATTCCCGGTTGGTCAGCTCCTCCTGGCCTGGGTGTGCAGAGTGGGTTCCACCAGAGGAACCACCGTGCAGGACCAAGCTGTGACTTGCTGCCGTCCATCAGCAGACGAGCAAGTCCTGCAGGACTCTGAGAGTAAATTACACTTCTACAGCCTTTTGTTATTTCTGCTTCTACAGCTTTCTAGGAAAATGCAGCTGAAGGGAATGAAATAAAAAAAATATAAAGAAATATTTGCAAGGTCCAGGCCAAGCTGAGCTATTATCTGCGCTGCACATGATGGCACACTATGTCTCTTTATGAATGAATTTATCATTCCCTTTATTAAAACTCCTTTCCTTGCACAGAACATCTCAAGGAGCTCTCCAAGGAGGCGGAATATCCTCCCACTCTTATTCTTCCACTTCCTACTCTCACGGTCAATCTGGTGACAAGTCAGGTAAGAAACATCTTCCAAGAGGATCCTAATTTATCTTGTCCCCACGGCTTTCACACCTTGTGTTTCCTTCATTTTCCTGTTAATAGTGTCCCCTCAGTTATGACTTCCACATCTGCAATGGCAACAGGGCTTAAACCATCCACATCAAATCTCTTAATTTCAAGGTGTCTTCAGTTCCAGAACTGGGCTGAGCTCCTTTCCCATGCGGGACATTTAAATAATGGATACATCTGGGATGTCAGTGCTGCAGCAGACTCTTGACTTCCCCATCAGAGTAATGGATTCTTCTTCCATTCCACAGGGCAGTCAAGAGTGTGTTAAGATAAACCCGATGGACTGGTCTTCCCTGATCTACCAACGGCCACCCGGGCAGCCTGGCCTGCACCGCGAGACGCCGCGCACCCACCTGACAGACAGATTGCTCTACAAAGATTATTCATGAAGTGGAGATGAATCATTTCTAGCACTCTCTGAAAATCATCTACTTTTCCCTTTTTATACTGTTCTTCACACGCAGTCACGGTATCTACATACACTTATCTGCAGCGCGACTGGTGACCTACTTTCTGCTGACAACAACACCTCTAATAAAACTTTACTTTTCTGCAATGCAAACTGTGTCCAGTGTCCTATCTGGTGTATTAATCTCGTATTTAAATTTAGGTGGAACAAGTGAGATAGACCTTCACACAGACATGAAAACTGGGTGTATTATGTAACATGGCCCCAAAGAAGATCATGTGTCTGGAGTGACCAATGGTGTCTGGACACAACCCGGGAGATGAACCGACACCTTCCCATGTCAACTCAAGAGTGACACCTACAGGGAAGAACAGAAGGAGGAGCGAAGCCCTTTGATGGCGTTACCTTGCAAGGGATGTGCAAGCAGCTGAACTGAAACAATCAGGATTAATTAACCACCAAGTGTCATGAAAATCTGGCCAAATCAAAACCATCTCCTTTGGGTCAGTGACCCAGAACTCAGTCCCCACCAGGCAGCCCCCTCTCCCAGCTTTCAGACCTGGGCTCTGGCTAATCTTGTCCAGTAAAGGCAAGGGGTTGGATCAGTAAATGAGTGACGAGTATGGAAAGAAGTTCTCCCTGTGACACAAAGTTCAACTCTTACGATTATTCCTCCTGACATGTTGGAAGATCTGGGCCCAGGTCTTTTATCTGATGGTTCCAACTTAAGGAAGTGTGTTCTCATATTTCCCAGCCCCACGGCGTATGGGTGGACGGGGGACGCCGGGTCCGGGCAAGGTTCAACCTCTCCTACTAAAACCACGCCACTCCATGTAACACGCTGACAGTGTTTGGGTTTGACAGACAAAGAAAAATAGGTGAAATATCTCATTTAAAACTGAGTCTGCATTTCAGCCTTGGTTTTGCAGCGGGCCGAGAAAGCGGCTGAGCAGGGTCTGCTGCATCCCAGGGCAGGGATTCAGCTGCCGCCCAGGAACAAGCAAGGGTGGGTCTCACAAGCCTCCATTGTTCTCGGAACAGCCCAGAAATCATTCACATTTTTTACTCTGTCAACAGCTTTGCACTTGCACTTTGGTTTGCAACCAGATTCAGGTCAGGTAAAATACCATCTTTTTGGATAACACGCGCTATTTGAAAGGGCATTAAACGACCTCAGTGTCACCATCTAAAGCTGATTTCTCAGCAGAAAAAAACATGAGTCAGATAAACTATTTCTCTAGGAAACAAAGGAGATTTGTGAAGTCAAGGCAAAAACACCTCACTGCTGAGTCACAACAGGACGCTCCTGTAGGAGCTAAGGAAGACTCAGTTCTTCCTCGGGCTCTATTTTACCTCCCATATCAATCAGTGCTGGCCACTCCAAAAAACAAAGGTCTAAGCCTCAGCATATAACGGCCTGAAAATCTGAAATACTTTATCTGACCACAGTTTAAACAGAATGTTTCTGATCCCAGAAAGGAGCCAGTCATGTTCTGGGCTGTCAGGAACATTCCCATGTCTCCTGCTTCCCTTCTGCAGTCTCTCTGAAGCGGGAACGGGGCGAATCCTCGGTGCACGGAGAGCTGCCCTCAGCCCTGCAGAGCATTTCCAGGGTGCTGAGCTGGGGGTTTGTCCAGCGCTGAGCTGAGCTGCCTTTCCTTTGGCTTTGCTGGATGGAGTGACGAGGCAGGACTTAGCAGAGCATCATTGGCCCACGGTAACACCAAAGGCAATGCAAGGCGGGCGTGAGCTGCGATGGTTCCACGCTGGCAGTGCCAGTACGAGGGGACATGGTGCTGTGCTCCTGGGCAGCTCTGCTCTCCCGGCGCAGAAACGCGTCCTGCCACGGGGACGGGGACGGGGACAGGGACGGGCTGCTGTGGAAGCAGCTCAGTCCTCAGCGGGGGCTTCACGCAGCAGCCTCCTCTGGCAAACTCCGAAACTATCCAGTAGGATTTGTGACAGAAACAGTTCAATGTCGTCTCAAAATTAAATTCAAGCCTCCAGACCTGCAGTTAGGCCAAGGAAAGAACAGCTTAAGCAATAAAATCAATATGTTTTTCCCAGGGGTAATAATGTGATACCAGGGGGAATAATCATGCAAATTAATAGACAGTAGAAAGGTTAGAAGTTAATTCATTATGAAGGGTAGGGAAGAGAGGAAGTGTCTCCTTCACATGATTCTGCCCGAAGGTTTTGAGGCAATTCCAGATGAAATCGGCAAATTCAGATCAAGTCCAAACCTCCTGGATGGTTCTTGCATGTGTTTAACTAGTGCTGAAGTCGTTTTGTCTCCGTTTTCAGCCCATTTAGAAGCAACAGCGGCTGCCGCAGACAGGCAGGGAGCCTGGCAGCACCAAGAGAAGAGAAGAAGACTTTACTGGGGTTAACGGGGCTGTGCTTAGAGCACAGACCTGCAGGGGGGACTGTGGAGGCACCGACACTTCCTACGGCTGCTATTTCCAAAGGTATCATGAACTATAATCTTTGGGTGTGTTTGAGTTTGTTAATTCTGGAAGTGAATCATCTCCACCTGCACTGTATAACATTTTCAGGAGCCTAGATGAAGATGAGAGGGAAAAAGCTGGGTAGAGAAGAATCCACAACACGAACCCGAAGTGAGTGGACTGAATTCTCTGAGGGCTCCACTGGCCAGGACCACCATGTACCTGCTGGATCTAGACTCACAGCTCATGTTTTCGTTTCCCAAGGTGGCTGCCCGGTGTGCACGGGTACAACAGCCCGTCGCTCCGAAGTCTTGCAGCCTTGTGCCCACTCTTCCCAGGCTCTCGTGCTCTGGGTCACAAGATGTCCGTGAGGCAGCGGCTGCTGCGGGCAGCCTGGCCAGCCCCGGCTGCAGGGTCAGTGTCCCGCTTGGCCCCACCTCTCTCTCAAGCAATGAGAGAAGGAAACCTGTGAGTCGCCGTGTCTCTGACAGAACATTGGGTGAAAGGAATCTACTTTTGTATTTCTCCCATTTACCAGCCTACCATAATAATGAAAAGCAGTAGCGGTCGAGTAAAGCGAGTACAAAACTCCTTGTAGGAGAATCCATTCCTTCTGAATTCCATGCAACATATTTCTATGAATTTTTGTGTCATACACAACATTCTGGAGTCAATCCCAACAAACTCCTGAATTTCTTTGAGTATCCTCACACTATGACAGCCATCGAGGGCAAACACTCTCACGGTTCATACAGTGAACGGGCAATTTCAGGTGCTCTGGAGCCGACTTTCACAACCGACTTAGCACTGCCTCAAGAGAAGTCTGCGCACGCTGCAATTACTGCTAATAACCCCTGATTTACGAGCCCACGCTCAGAATGGGTTGCCAAGACTGGCTGCAGGGAACACCTTTCCATTGGCACCCGCTGCTCTGCTCCACCGGCCCTGGCAGCAGGAGCGCGACTGGATCAAAGGCGCTTCCAGCCTCATTATTCAACGTTTTCTTACAACCCTCCTCAGTTCAGCTCTTTCCCACCACTCGGTATCAGACTGACAAAAATGGCAGCAGTACCAAAAAGCCCAGAGTGATCACCCACACGTAAGGATGTTAAACAAATGCTGACGACTCCTTTCTGTCGAAAACGCTGTTAGAAATCACGGCACCAGAATCTTACCGGTTTTATTGGTTTTTAAAGCTGACTCTGTTAGAATGAGTGAAAGGCACTCAGCAAGTATTCCAGGCTGCTTGCTTCGGTGGTGGGGGCTGCCCAGAATGTCTAGAGAGCCAGAGCAGATCTTGGTGTTCAAAGGAAAGAAGATTCAAAGCTGAATACAAGTGTCAGAGGCTGGTGCAAAGCCACGGCTCCTGGTCACGGTTCACAGCCAGGACTGTCGGGGAGGGAACCCACCCGAGACACACAAATCCCGTGGAATTTGCCTATAAACAACTTATTTTTTTAAATGGAGCGAACTGTTAGAAATACCCTTTCCTTTCCCTGAAGGTGTGCATTCACTCTGGGCAGGCACCAGGGCTGCGGAACGTGTTTCCACGAGCTGATAGTTGCCATGAGCACAAGCTGTTTTAAAAACCCCTCCCTGGCAGTAGCTCCAAAAACTCTACAGGCCACAGGGCTTGCCTCGTGGAGAGTTTGATTTTCCCACTGAGCCAAGCAGAGATCTGGAGACCTGAGAATTTCTCTCAAGCAAAAAAACCAGCATGAAACCACGTGTAGGATCAGGGAAGCCCAAATCCAGTTGACAGGATCCATCCACAGCGTGCAAAGAGAGCTCCTTGCTTTCTAATTTGATCCAGAACATGCCTGCCCAGTAAAACCTCTACCCTGACTGGGAGCCCTGTCACTATGATTGGAATATGTTCTTATAAAATTAGCATGAGAAATAATAATAGAAGTCTATAAATGCAGATATATAAATCTACACATATAAACACAAACATAAAGAACACAATTGCAGCTATGCTCTCCAAATGTCCTACAACCATGAGCAGAACGTAACAGCTCACCTCCCTGTGCTATCAAACCCATCGACTCGGTGTTTCTACCAAGTCTTGGGGTGGCAGTTGGGTAGGAATTTTCCATGTGGGCTGTGGGAAATGCCCCCTGAAGAGCTCTGGGCCTCCTCCGCCAGCGTGAATCACGGCGGAACGGCAGCTGCCAGCGCCAGCGCTCCACGGGGACTTGGCTCCCTCACAGCCGGGGACAGGTTTGGTCTATTTGGTTTTGGCGGTGGCCTCTCCGTTGCTTATTGCTGCTGCCTGCAGAAACCTGACTGTTGGAACGCAGCCTCTTGGCAGTTAGATGTTTGACTCGTAATAAGAGTTTCCAGCCCCATCACACATTGCTGCGATTTACCAGCCAGATAACAGGTTAAAAGGAAGTGTAAAAATAAATCCAGGGCTTCGTCTTTCACTCATCAGGGCTCCGGGTCCCAACTGATTCTTTCTTCCCACACAATTTTTAACCACACTATAAGAGAATCTATTTTATTTTTCTATCTCACGTACTTCACTCCCTGATGTGCATTATCATCACCATTCTGGATTGATGGAGAGGTCAAGAGTCTAAAGTTATTGAAGTTTCTCAGGGAAACGGGGACAATAATGAGGTATTTCCAAAAGTACACACCACACCAGTGTCAAGTATTTCCCGAGTATTTACATTGCTGCCGGTTAAGTGTTTGAGTTCTTCATGATCTTTTCTGTAGTTTCTTCAGGCTATTCAAAATTATATAAATGATGAAAACTGAGAAATTAAATATGTCCCCAAATGGCCAAAGAAGCCCGTAGCCGAACAGGAATCCAGCTCTTCCAAGGGCAGCTCAAATCACTGAATCATTGATTCTTTTCTGCCATGGAAGAGCCAGACCCCTGGACAAAAATTAATCATTCTGTGTCTTCCTCTCGTAGTCTTTTAAAAGTGAACCCCTACTTGACATCATTTCTCATCTCTTGCAGTGCAGAAATTGGGGTTCCCATGTGCATTTCTCTTCTCCAAATCACATTCCCTCAACTTTGCAAAAGTAGTAATTTGGAGAAAGGTAACAGTGCCCTTATCTCTGCTCTTATCTCCCCTCTCCTCAGGCTGCCAGCAGCTCTGTGTGCATGTGCTCGGACCTGCCTCGCCTGCATGCAAACATTCTTGTCTCTGAATCTGTTGGCACATCCAGCGTGTATGTGGCAATGCAAGGTTTGGGAGGATTTAAAAAAAAAAAAGATGAATGATGGGATATGAGAGCAAGAAAGCTGGGAATTGTATCTTAGGCAGACACTCAAAACAGCCATTTCAGGACCAGCTGCAGGTCAGTTCTTGTTATCACTGCTTCTTCCCACAAGGAAGTTTAAAGAAAAAATAGAAAAATTTGTGTTTGAATTAAAGAGATTCAGAAACTTCATGCCCCTGATCTTCAATAGGAGAGAAAACCACACAAAGCTGTGATTGTAAGAGGGCAGCGGATGTGATCAGTAGGGTGGGGTGGCAAAGATGGATCAGCAAGAGAAGAGACGAAGACCAAAAATGTCCTTACAGAAGAGACAAGAAGCGAAAATTCACTGAGAGAAGCAGAGGTAGAGTTATGAGAAGGGGCAAAGGTAAAATCAGAATAATAACCTGACTTTGCTCATTTGTCCACAGAAGCACCTGGTGAATTGCAGAAACAGGTTAAAATGTTCCCGGAGTTCATTTAATTGTAGTTGCATTAGCAATCCCCGGGAGCAAATTTAGCAGGACGTGAGAAGAGTGAAGTATAAGCCAGCCTCTCTAAAGGGCAATGAAAATGGGTTACTAGACAATTAATAAATATTCCCTGAAACAATACGAAGGGATTTATAAAGCAGGGGTGACTAGTAAAGCAGAGCAGATAAAGGTAAAGCGGAACCAGGCCTCAGCCAGGAGCTGGGGCGTGGATGTTACCACCAGCCACTGGATGACTTCACTTAATAAACGTGTCTCCCTTACCCTCAGATAAGTGGCAGATAAAGGAAATTCCTTTGTCGGCCATTCCTTATATTTCCTTTAATGAAACGCTGCTCGTACAATAAATAAGGTTCATTGTGCTGGGAGGAAAAAAGGCCCACACAGAATGACAAAAACACCTTCTTTCTCGAGCAAACACTTTGCCATAGTAAAGGCTTTTCCAAGCATTGAAGTAAATGTTATCACCCTAAACGAGTTCCGACAAAACCAAACACATGCAGCCACTGAGGTAAAAGAGAGATGGAAACTTAAAAGAAAAAAAAACCCAACTTTTCTGGAAACTTAGAAGGTGCTTTTAGTTAGAATGCAGCAAGAGGGACTGATTTGATACTAGAAGCTTGTGATGTATTTGGTAGTATAAATAAGATTAAATTGTGATTGCATTTGACAGTGTCTCCCAAGTGTTTCCTCTCCCGACACTTTCAGATGCGCTTCCAAACTGCCCTGAGGAATCGCAGTTCATCCTTGGTGTCGAAGCAAACCTACCCCGCGTGAGGAACATTGTCAACATTCTAACGGTGTAACGTGTGGCGACTGCTGCTTTCACTCAGGGGGTTTCGGAGGGAATGCAGAGGCCTTCCCATACCCCAGTTTTCATCAACTGGATCATAAAATATGATGTAGCAACATAAATGTGCATTTTATTTGGTAAAACCCCAAAATACACTGCTCTGGGGTCCTGACACGGGCGTCTAGGCAATGATGAAGGAGTACCTAGAGAGCAGGATGCTCCTCTCTCCTTGCAGCAGCAGAGCCCAGAATACGCCGGTATTTGAGCTCCATTAAGCTTCTTGCATTTCTGTTCAGTCAAGGAAAGCACAAGGGCTTATGTTCTTTATGCCACAATTATGGTCTTTAATATTCAACAATAAAATAACTGTTGTTGCGCAGCTTCCCTTTTGTCTGCAGGCAGACCGTAGCCTACTGATACTATTATTTCTCCTGTTCCCAGGGCTTGGAGCTGTTTCCTGCTGGGCAGGTTTTTCCTACCCAGGACTAAGCAGGACTTTCAGTTCCACAGAAGGAATGACCAGGGTGTCTTTGGCAGACAGAAGTGTCCTCCAGAGCTCTTTGGGAAGGCTGGATGGTTTTACTGCGCGAGCTGAGAGCTGTGTGAACACAGCAAACTCCACAGACAGATGAGAACTCGGCGGGGATGTCCCTGGGCCACGGCGTCACGGCCAGGCAGTGCCTGGGACACACAATGTATGTACGGAGTGATCTACCACGGGCCCAAGCCATTGCAGAATTCCTCTGACACAGCCTCCTCCCCAGACACGGACCCCGGGGGCTGTTGGTGCAGGTGCCGTGGCCAGCTCCCAGGGTCTATATTTGCTCTTTTACCTTCCCCGTGTTTGCTCTACAGTTTGACGTTCCTCTCTGGATGAAGCGAGGGCAGCACCAACATCAGGTCTAAAATACCCTGAAAGACTAGACAGGCCCTCGCACAGAGTACGCCTTTCCTTCGGCTTACCTCGAATTCTTCATTCTGGTATGAAGTGGATTTCCCACAGACATTTAGAGCAGTTCTCCTGGGGAGTCCCAGGGGCTTGCAAGGACTGGAGGGTGGCAAGTGAGGGGCAGAGAATGGAAGCAAAGATGTGAGTCCGCTCGTACAGTAGGGATGCTCACGGAGGAGCTTGCAGCAACAAAAGCACATGGCTTTTGAGAACCCATCTTGGACAACAGAGGACTTGTACATTCTAGAAAGAACATTTTCCTGAATCTCAAAGACCAGAAGACTGAGTGATTATGTTTCTCCTGTTTACTTCTCTCTTTCAGCAGCAATGAAAGGACCAAAGGTACAATCAGGCCCTTGTTCCTGCCGTTGCTCGCTCCCCAGGTACTCGTTCCTACGATCACACGAAGCAAGCGGCTCTGAGATCTCGCTGTGGACGCTGTTGGCTGCAGCAGGGCTGGGCACTCCCAGCCCTTTTGTTTCCACCGAGGTAAACTCTACATAGATTTATGAATGCTCCCCTCGGCAGGCTGACGCCTCCCCTGAATCCCACCTTTTGCTTCAAGAGGGGACGGTCGGGGGGGGAGGAGGGGAATCAGGTCCTGTGGGTGAAGGTATGTGGGGAAGAAACAGCCCACTTCAGAGCAACTGACCAATAAGAGGAATTGCCGTGTTGGCAGAAGGCTTTAGGCTGATAAATTCCACGGGTCTCAGATAACACATTCTGGAGACAACTCCCATTGTCACAAAGTATAAAAGAGGTGCGGTGGGGGAACAGAGCACACGCTCCAGCCACAGGATCAGACCGTGGGAGCTGCACCTTGGGTTGGGTCCTTGGCATTTCTTAGCATGGCCAGCTACAGCTTCAGGCAAACCACCTCTTCTGTGGCAGGGGGACCTGGTGGCTCCTCGGCCCGTTTCGGGGGAGGCTGCTTTAGGGCTCCAAGCATCCATGGGGGATCTGGTGGCAGGGGTGTGTCAGTCTCTTCTGCCAGATTTGTCTCTTCTGGCCTGGGAAGCGGCCTGGGTGGTGGATACGGAGGCAGTTTTAGCAGCAGCTTTAGTGGTGGCTATGGTGGTGGCTTGGGTAGCGGTGATGGCCTGCTCTCAGGAAATGAAAAGGCAACCATGCAGAGCCTGAACGAACGCCTCGCCTCTTACCTGGAGAAAGTGCGAGCGCTGGAAGAGGCAAACTCGGATCTTGAAACTAAAATCCGAGACTGGTACCAAAAGCAAGGACCAGGCCCTGCTCGGGACTACAGCGCTTATTACAAGACTATTGAAGACCTTCGAGACAAGGTAGGTGTTACATTTATTAAAATTCACCTTAGATTTGCACTTAAGAAGGAAGCATAAAAACCCAAGGAGAAAAACTTCACCAGGAAAGTGCCCAGAAGGCAGGAAAAATAAGGGTCGGTTCAGTACAGTTTTGTCAGCGTGAAGGTAGCAGCTCAAGATTTCATCACCACACATTTATTTTTATTTCACATTTCACTCACTTAAGCCTGGAATTGAAATAAGAGTGCAGAAACATTTGGCTTGTGGAAAAAGGAAGTAGCAGACGTGAAGTAATCGATCCCATATATAAATGCAGGATTTGCCCCAACAGCCCATGGGTACCTGATAAGAGATTACTCTGAGATGATACACACCCAGAAAACACAGCGAGCAGCTGATTAAACTATGTAAATAAACGAAAGAAAACTTGAGGTTTAGCTTTAGCAGTTCAGCCTGGAGTTCACGACCGCTCCCACGCAGGTTATTCCCTCCCCACTTCACCCCACTCCCATTCTCGGCAGATTTCAGACTGAGCTCCGGTGAAGGCACAACTGGCAATTCAATCTTCTCTTTTCAGCATTCTTTTCTCTCCTCCCTAGTTAGGGGACAGAAAATGCTGTTCCAGCTGGTTTTGGGGGTGGCCTTTTGAGTTTTAAAAGTGGTAGGCAAAAAAAGACATGCTTTCTGGGTAAAAATTAACAGGGCTTACTTCTAAATAAACAACATTTCCTTTAGAGGCTTTCCTGATGCATTAGAAAAATCAATAAACACTGTCCTGGATATTCTAGGAAAAAAAAAAACATGTTCAAAGACTATACAAATGCAATATGAACCCACATGGTTCACAAAACACAAAGATGTCATTTATTTTAAAATCCTACAGCCCTTGTAGGCACTTCCCCCTGTTAAGCAAACGTGGAATGAGAACAAGTTCTGCCAGGAGGGCTCTGCAGACTTTGCTTCCTTTGCATCTCTCCAGGAAACAGGTTCCTTGCCTCAGCCCTAAAACGTCACCCACCCCCGGCTCCCCACAGTCCTCTCCCTCCAAGACAGGACAGAGTTTTGTCTCACTGGGGCACTTCCAGCTAAAAGCCACTTCACAGGCCAGACAAGGGTAAGAGGGTCTACCCATAAGTGCCAACAGCACCAAAAGCACTCGGGTGAATCCGTGCGATGTGTTTGCTACAGAGCATTGACACCTTCCTCCTGAGACCAAATGAAACACGCTTTTACTTGGGGTAGCCACAGATGGAATAGAACCTTAACTCCTTCTCTTCAGATCAGGACAGAAGAGAGCAGAGTTGTTTCAGCCTCAGCAATGAGCTCTCATTGTTTGTAGATCCTTGATGCCACCATCGACAACTCGAAGATTGTCTTGCAGATTGACAATGCCAGGCTGGCTGCTGACGACTTCAAAACCAAGTGAGTAATTTCCGAAAGGAAAAAGGTCTCTTGAGCAGACAAAAATCCCTGCTGAGCCAAAGGGGGTGGCTGTGGAAAAGGAAAGGAATGCCTATAAAATTGCTGTATGAACAGTAGTTCAAGCCTGTTATCGCAGTTCAGCCCTTTATGTATTTGCTGCGCTACGGAAAATGTTGTTTTGTAAAGTATGTGGAGAAAAGTGTAATGCTGGAGAACGCTGGCTACCTCATAAATCCTGCAAACCCAGACACATCTAGAGCAAGTGATGGTGGGCTGGCTTAATCGGCTAACCTGGAGAATTTTCTTTCACTTCTTGAAGGTTTGAAACAGAGCAGGCTCTGCGCATGAGCGTGGAGGCCGACATCAACGGCCTGCGCAGAGTCCTGGATGAGCTGACCCTGGCCAGAGCTGACCTGGAGATGCAGATTGAAAACCTGAAGGAGGAGCTGGCCTACCTCAAGAAGAACCATGAGGAGGTAAAAAAAGCCCCAAGAAACAAGCTTGATGGTGACATTAGAAAAAGAGCGTGTGGAAGTGAGGAGTCCCTCCAGATTGCCCCGGACTCTCCAACAGTGAAGAAAAGATTCCTTTGTAGACTGGGAGACTAAAGTCTCCACCTGAAAGGATTTAAGGGGAGTCAGTCAGACCTTAGCCCTTGAAGAAAGAACGGAAGGTTCATGTTTTCAGTTTCTGATCGTACCCTCTTTTGTTTTCCTCTGCCATGTCCACATAGGAAATGAGCGCCCTGGGAGGACAAGTGGCTGGGCAGGTCAATGTCGAACTGGACTCTGCTCCAGGCATTGACCTGTCCAAGATCCTGGCTGATATGAGAGACCAGTACGAACACATGGCTGAGAAGAACAGGAAGGATGCTGAGGCCTGGTTCCACAACAAGGTAGAAAAAACTCCACGCTAGACAAACACTAACCAAAAAATGCATGAAAGAAACAAAATTACTATTAAAACACACAGAAAATTGCTGCGAAAGCCTTATGGCCTCTACTGAGAGGCTCCGTATTTCTCATGTGGTGTTTCCCCATTTCAGACCGAGGAGCTGAACCGCGAGGTCGCTGTCAACACCGAACAACTGCAGAGCAGCAGGTCCGAAGTCACCGACCTGAGACGCACCGTCCAAGGGCTGGAAATAGAGCTCCAGTCCCAGCTCAGCACGGTACGTGAGATCCTGCACTGCATGTTCCCCCCCAGAACGGGTGCATGTTCCCCTCCCTGCATCAGGCAGCAACCTCTTTGTGGTTCCCCTCCACCCCCTGTGCCTCAGAAAGCGGCGCTGGAAGGCACCCTGGCCGACACGGAAGCGCGGTACGGAGCCCAGCTGGCGCAGATCCAGGGCCTCATCGGCGGCATCGAGGCGCAGCTGGCTGAGCTCCGGGCTGACATGGAGCGCCAGAACAGCGAATACATGATCCTCATGGATATCAAGACTCGACTGGAGCAAGAGATCGCGACTTACCGACAGCTCCTGGAAGGCCAGGAGTCCCAGTAAGGAACTCTGCTCGCTGCAGAAAACCCTTTTGCTTTGCTCCCTGAAGTCTGACGGTGCCACGATGCCCGTCGGCCACAGCACCACAGTAAACACAATGTCAAACACTCCCGGGGTTCTAAAAGTTTTAACAAATTCTATTTTCTGGACCAGGGTGGAGCTAGAAAAGTTACAATTCCCATGTACATGAAGTGAGTACCTCAGAGTTTCTAAACTGATGAGCAGTGCAAGAGATTAAACGCAACCGGTTCGAGTGATAACTAATCATCGACGCCTGAGGAACCGGGGTGCAGTCAGGAACGCTTACACAGTATAAGGACTAACACCAAACTCCCATGAACTGCCTGTTGCCAGTTAAGCAGCTCTTGCCCCCTAGGAATCAGGGTAGAAGGAAATTCTGAGATGAGAAGTGAGGGCAGAGAAACCAGCTGCTTTCAGACAGCCCTTGAGTGGACCCCTCGTGTGGGAGCAGAGCTCTCGGTCATTTCACGTTGAGCTTTAAGGAGGAAAATATCTTGTAGCCTTGTGGGAGTTGAAAGGGTTTGATTTCCTTTATTCCTTCTTTTCCTTTTTCTCACTGCAGTTGTTTAAAAATGTATTTTTGACAACAATTCCCTCTCCTGAGCTGAGAGGGAGAGCAAGGAGATGATCATCTCTCCTCTGGCCATGTACAAATGTTCCTGATCGATAGAGAATTTGTTTTTGTACGTCCACATCTCACTCAGCATTCGATATGTTACCTCTCCTTTCAACCATTCTCTCTTTGTTCTACAGGATGTTTGGCTCCCTTTCTGGAACTGCCGGTAAGAATTCTCTCTTTCAGGAAAACTTTAGGAGTCAAAGACATTTTGTTTTCTCGAAGGAAATGTATTTACCTTCCAGTACTTGTGTCCTGGAGCCTGGGCTGCTGCACTGCTTTGTGTCACAGAAAAAAAAAAACGCTAATATGTAAGAAATGATGACTCCGGCTGGAATTTAACAGATTTCAGCCATTAGAAGATGTCAAACATCTGAAAAAAATCTCAGACTATGCTACAGTAAAGGCTAAGTAAAGCACAAGTGCTTCATCATTCCCCAGATGAAAGGATACAGGAAATTTAAGCTTGGCCAGCTCAGGGAATTGTACGAACACGCCAGTAAACTTGCCTTGAGCTTTTAAAGGTCAGCTGCGTTGTAAAAGTGATGTATGATTCCAAGCAGTGCTATAAAGAAGAAAACTTCTGAGAGAAGGGAATGAGAGGCGAGACATGAACTGAACTCAGTGCCCAGTGCAGCGTGGTCTCGTGTGTTACCCCTGAGTAACTGCTGTTCCTTCTCTCCATATTGTTGTAGACAAAAGAGAGAAGGTGAAAGATGGGAACTAGGACAGAAGTCCTCCAGAGGTCATCTTCCCAATGGGAAAAAATGAGACAACACACAGGAACTGAAGCGAAGAAGAATCACGCTGAACTGCTGGAAATGACTGTCTCAAAGCACAGAAAACTCTCGGCCACACAATGTTTAGGTGGATTCATCTATTTAGTGGTGATTAATTTGCAAACTGGGTTGGCTTTTCAATCATTTCTAGTTCTTCCATGTACCGAATTGCTCTATCTACTCTAATAAAGATGATCTTCTTGCAGTCTTAGCTTCTCTTGGGTTCTTGTGATGTTGTTCCTGAAGATTGGCTTTAACTGTGCAGGCAATCGCCAGCCAGGCTCCCCGACAGGTACTGCTCACGGTGTCTGTGGGTGGCTTCAGCTCCAGCTCTGAGTCCTTCCAGCTCCTCTTGCTGGCAGGAGCTCTGACCAGGGAGGCAAGAGCATCCTCAGCCCCTCAGAGCAGGGAACACAGGAGTGAGGGATGCTGCTGGGCACGCTGAAGCAGCAGCGAGATGTTGAGTGATTCTGGTAAGAAGCAAGAGCTGGGACGTGTTTTGTTAGGGTAAAACGTAAAGCTGTTAAAACAGCTTGAAGAGAACTCCTGCAGGAACCAGGAGTGAGAAACAGTTGTGAGCTTCCTTCACTCACTTCCCCAGCTCATACAGAGGTAACAAACCTTTAGCACCCATTTTAGCCACCTTCCTTCTCATGCCATTGAAAGGACATTATCCTGGCTGAAATTCCAAACGTAATCATTTTTAGTTCCAGCCCCCAGCAGTGAGGCTTTTCCTTGTCAACCATTCCTCTGCAAGCTTACAGCCGAGGAAACTCTTCAGGGCTTGTGCGAGAAGAAAATCCTGGCTCTAGCCCCAGTAGCCCATTCCCACCCACTCCTCATTGGAGTCGGAACGGAACCGACCGCATGCCCAGACTACAAACGCCCCAGAGCAGGCTGCCCAGCAGCCTGTGCTTCAGAGGGACATAATCAAATCCTTCAGCAATTCTCTCCTTGGACCTGGGAGGGAATTACTGTTTCACTCTTGTTCATAACTAGATGTTCGTAACAGATTAAGGGAGCGTTTGCGTAGCAAGGAGCATCCCAAAGCTATGGAGCTCCCCCATCGAGGCTGGGCAATCCTCTTCAGTCAAGAGGTGCTGGAGCTGGGCTCTGGCTCAGAAGTGACCCAGATGACCTGTCAACATCTGTCGTCCAGTACGGACAGAGACAATCTCAGCTCAGCCTCCGGCAACCTCGCAGGACAGTGTTAGGCAGTGGCTTCACTGTGAAAGTGCCGAGAACTAGGAGAAGGTTGGACTTGATGACCCCGGAGGTCCTTTCCAACCATAACGATTCTGTGATTCTGTGAACTGAGTGAGTTCATAAACCCTGCTAAAGAAATGGGGGCTTCAGAGACTCGAAAGAATCTTAACAAGGTTAGAATTCTTGGGCTTATAGCCTAATTTTACTTTTTTTCATAATTTTATTGATTTTGTGCCATATTTGTGGGGCAATGAAGGATTTCTGGTGAAATGTTTAATATAAGATCATTCACAGACTATAATTTTAGAGTGTGATTCAGAAAAAAAGTTTCTTCTAAGGGCATGTAAAGTCTGAGCGATGGTTTAATCAGCAAAGACTGGTGAGAAACAAGCTGCTTCTTGAATGGAACTCTGTCCTCCTGAAAGGAGAGGCCAGAGTGTGTCAACTCCGCTAATCCCGTCACAGAAGTAATAAAAGCATTTGCACAGCACAGACATGTCAGGGAATGTCGTCCAGGAAAGTGCTGGGGGGGCTCAACAAACCAGGGAGCTTGTGCATCACACGCACAACACCGAGCACCGTGCGAAGGAGCCACTGTCAGACACCGGGTGAGGAATCTTGGGGTGAGATGTGAGCACAGAACAAAGGCGTTAGCTTGAAATAGCTTTTTTTTTTTTTTTCTTCACTTCAGCAGGTGATCGGCTTCTATTTCCTTGTCTAGACTATAAGGGGAAAAATTTGTAGATAGAAGCTCAGGTTCCAGCTGCAGAAAAGAGCTGAACGAAGAATGAGCAGAGAACACAGCTCTGTCCCAGCACCGACTGGAGCTGCTCGTTTAAAGTCCTTGGAGGTTATGAAGCCAAACCTCATGAATTTAGAGAAGTGTAACTGACTCTTTTTTTTATGATAGACAGAGCATAGCTAAAATGCAGAACTAATAACAGAAAGGAAGAACATGGCCGTATCCAGAGTTACACCCGGCTCTAGAGCGGAGCTAAACACAGACGGCTTTCAGAGAGCCAAGCTCGGTTCCGTGCAAGCTTTGCCGCAGCCTGCTCTCGGCGTGGAGGCACAGACACATTCACCATTTCTCTTTCACCACAGGAGCCAACATTCATAAGCAAGCTCTAAAAAGTGCCGGTTCTTCCTCTTTAGGGAAATACCTGTGGAGCCCAGCAACTGAGGCAAGCTGCAAAAAAACCATCCCTACGTGACCACCTCCAAAGATCACCGTGCTTCGCTGAGGCGCCTTCCCTTGGACTCAGCACTACCAACAATTTCTAGTAAATTATTAGGAACTATTTAGAAGCAATTGTTTCATATGAAAGAACAAATAGAGAAGAGGGTGAAGGCAGGGACAAGCGGCAGGTCTGCAAGCACCGTGTTCAGCATTCACAGCTTTTTATCGTGGGGCACACCCTGAGGTTGGTGGTTTACAGAAAATTGAGAAAGCCACAGAACCCCCACCACTGTTTTTCTGAACTACATTATGGGACGTAATCTGTGTTGGGTGCTTAATTTATTTTTATTTTTCCAAATGACAAATATTCTACAGGAAAAAAACCCCAGCTTTGTATCTGCTGCCTGGTTTTTGCAAGTGCTAACAATCTAGAATCACGCAGAGGGCACTTCAAAAAGCACCCACTTGTATTTCACCAGCAAGCCTCCACAGAAGTGATGAAGGCTGGCTGGAAGAAGACAACGAAAAATCCCCAAAGTTTCCTGTTAAAGTTTATGGTGCTTTCTAGAAGTGCTTGGGCTTTTTAAATGGAATTTGATGCTGCTTATTGTGGGATCACTTGGAGTTAAACAGACCCCAGCAGCGTGCACACCTCGGGATATTTACATTACAGGGGTCTTAAAGAAACTTCTTTCTCTTTAGGAGAGTTTGTCTGAACTTGTTCCCTGAGATACCAACTCTTGGAGATGACAGACAGACTTGGCAAGCGACAAAGAACCATTAATCTGCCCTAGAGCAAAACTGAGCTGCTGTGGCAAAGGTCCAGGTTCAGTTGGAAACATGTTTCCACAGCAGTGAAACACCCTGTCCCTGCCAAGCAGGAGTGGACAGGCGCAGAGCCCGGCTGCTGGCCGCGGAGCACGGCTGGATCTTTGATGTTCCTTTCCTCCCACCTCTTCTCCTAGGCAAAACCCTTCGCATTTCCCTGAGGCTGCATTAAAGTCTCAGCTGTAACTTCCAGCAAACCCCGCCGGTTATTCCAACTGGTCTGAGGCTCAGTTTATCTGAAATGGCCCATCCTGAAAGCCAAGCTCATTTTCTGCCTATAAGCGCCGTCACAAACCAGGCTAGAACAACGCTCTCCCTGTTATGTTGTTAGCAAACATCATTTTTCTTCTCCACTTCAAGGTTTTGTTTTAACATAATGTTGGTGGTTCTGAACTAGAGACCGGAGAAAGTCCCTCCCATCTTCACCTCACCCCCGTTTTTCCCCTCAGTGCCTCGGTACCATTTTTTGTCTCACCATACCCCTACTTCTTCAGCCACAACTTGTGCCCTTCATCCGAAGAATGCCACCGTGTTGTGCAAAGAGGATGGGGCTCTTTCTTCCAACGCCACGCTATTGCCACACTCCCCACACACACTATCCCCGCTGACACATCCCACCAGGGTAAACAAGCAGTTAATGCTCCTTGAAAGCCTCCCAGACCTGTCCTGCCCCAGCTCCGTGGATTGCCAGGAGTTGAGTCCTGGGTTAGTGCCTTCTGAAGGCCACCAGCAGATCTTCCATCAGAAACCGACGGGTGCAGCAGGGTCCCACTTCACGTGAAGGATTAAGACAACTCTTCTCAGTGCTTCTCAAACCTTATCTTCAAGCACGATTTCATTTCGTAGTGCATACTGGCATTAAACACATTTATCACTCTCTGAAACATTTCATCTTAAACCCAATTTGTTTGCATTTTCCAAAAGTACAGGAACTTCTCCCACATTTCTTCTTTTAACTGAATTCTTTCAATCTTGTATTACCCTTCATGACTATTTCACAAACATTAGTAAATTAACTGTGCCCGCTTGTCCTTGCACATGGATGGGTGTTAACTGTTCCTCACACAGCGCTATGGTTATATGCCTTTTGTACTAAAAATTCAGACTCCAAAATCTAAGTATTAGTTCCAAGCAAAGAACAAGGAATAAGAACAGATCAAATTCCATACCAGACTTCTAATGGGAAAAAATATGGATAGTAAAGAAGATATAACGGGGAGATGCACTGATGATTGTACACTCTTCAATGAAAGGAGAATTTCACTTAAACTTCATTTTGGAAGAAGTTGGTTTTCTCCAAATAGCCACAGTGACTGCTGTCAACGGGCAAGAGGGTGTGGCTGAACTCACTTTGTTTTTCCATTCTTAAATGTCAGAGAAGTAAACTCCAAGTTTCAGAACTATAGCCTGGAGAAAAAACACTAATCTGAATCATCGCTTTTGTTTAATTAAAAAAGAAATCCCAGCCCTAGCCCCTGAGATGTGCAGCCAGCTCTGTTGGTGAGGAATGTCATCATAATTGGCCTCACCTCTAGGGAGGAGAAATTCTGGAGGGAGGGCTGCAGCTTGGGTTTGTCTCCCAACACCCTGTCTGGAGGATATAAAAGAAGCTCCAGGGCAGTGAAGGCACACACTCTCCTCTTCTCCACCAGCAGCCGACCTTAGCACCTTCTTGTGCTGCAGCCATGGCTACTTCCTTCCTGCAGAGCTCTTCTTCTACCTACGGGGGTGGCTTTGGGGGTGGTGGAAGCAGCAGCTCTCGCCTTTCCTCTGTCCGAGTAGGAGGAACCTGCCGAGCTCCAAGCATACATGGAGGATCTGGTGGCAGGGGTGTCTCCATCTCTTCAGCTAGGTATGTCTCCTCTGTAGGAGGTGGATATGGTGGTGGCTTGTCTTCTGGGTTTGGTAGTGGTTATGGAGGAGGCTACAGTGGCTTTGGTGGTGGTGCAGCCTGTGGCTTTGGCAATGAAAAGATAACTATGCAGAATCTGAACGACCGTCTGGCTTCGTACCTGGACAAGGTACGGGCACTGGAAGAGGCAAACTCTGATTTAGAAGTTAAGATCCGAGATTGGTATCAGAAGCAAGCTCCCACCAGCCCAGCCCGGGACTACAGTAACTATTACAAGATAATTGAAGATCTCCGAGACAAGGTACGACATTCATACGTGGAGGAGTTGTAAGAATGCATTAGAGTTGGGGAACTGCATATTCCACTCCTTTAGAACAAGCTAAAATAACTACAGAATAAATACTGAATTCCCCAACCCAAATCTATTGAGGTTATGAGCACTCTAGCAGAAAAGAGTAGCTATTTCTCCAATTTAAAACCCAAATTACGTTATCCTGAAAATGTGAGGTTTGTTGAAATTAAAATGATTGCACTAAAAGTTAGCAAAATGTGGCAAAATGTGTTTAGAATTATCAGTAGATTTGTTCAGTAAAGAATGTGGCAGGTAGGCCTCAAAGGCTGAGAAAATAATCCTCCCAGCTACAGATAAGATCAGGTGTTGTACAAACATATTTTCTAATTATGTTTCTGATTCATGTTACACAAGAGTGTAAGAGCTCTCTGATCTGCACGTGGAATGTGGGAAGAGCTTAGCATTTGGGGATTTTCTCTGTAAAAGCCGTACGAGTCACACCGTGAGCAAAGAGCAGCAGAATGAATGGAGGTGGCTATCGCATCCCCAAGGCACGTCCAACCAGGGACACCACAGCAGAGTTCCATTCTGCTCCACCTTCTGTCATGGTTTCCAGGCTCAGGAACGACCTGCACTGTACTCGGGACCCTGACATTTCTCCGTGATTCACAGGAACCTTTTTCTGTGTCTTTTAACTGACAGATCCTTGCAGCCACCATTGACAACTCCAGAGTCATTCTGGAGATCGACAATGCCCGGCTGGCTGCAGACGACTTCAGACTGAAGTAAGTTTACCTGGAGCACATTTTTCTCCTCTCCCTTGTCTCTCTCCCTCAAAAAAAAAGTTTTCTGAAGTTCAGTTTTACTTTTTATCTAGAAAATAAAGTTCTTCAGTGACTGAAGGGCACATTTTGAAATTATGAACAGGTATTTTTCCTTGACATGCTCTGATGAAAAAAACCCTGGCAAAGAGAATCAATGTGACAAAGGATCAGTTCAGAATATCAGCCTGGTAGGACCGAGTACCCAGGTCACTGAGGTTACATAGCAAAGTGTAGCTCGTGTCTCCCCTTTTTAGTGAGGCTCTATAACTGTTTTTACTGGCCTCAGTCACAGGAGAAAAGAAGACAAGAATAGGTCGGGATTTTCCCTTGAAAGGCACCGTGAAGAGATGGCTGTTCCACTGCAGCAGTTCTCTCTCAAAGGGTCTGACATGTAGAAAAGACAGACAGAGAGTAATTTGGGGCTTACCCAGCTCATGGACTCAGCAGGACATGAGGCACTGCGGGAAAGATAAAGATACTTCCACAACTGATGCCCTTGCAGCGATGTACCTGCAGGACTCTATCTTCTCCTCTCATGTCCCAGGCAGAACCGGGCAGTCTGGGCTTTCCCAGTTTCACCGAGTCTGAGAGGACACGGGACCGTCCTGGGTGACAACTTGCCTGTTGATGCTGATGATCATTAGTAGGTTCAGCCAAGCGACATGTCTTGTTCTCCTCAAGGATGAAATGGCAATCCATGCCCGGACATATGTCACAGCTGGATGTTGGAAAAACCATCTTTACTCCCTTTACACTCCTTTTCAGCATATATCTTTCCATTTATAGCCCACTGCTCCTTCTGCATTCAAGACAAAATTTCATAGTTTGACAGCTCTGCTGGAGACAAACTCGCACATATCCCAGCGCTTGTTTCTGTTCTGAACCGCAGATATGAGAATGAGCTGTTCCTGCGCCAGAGCGTAGAGTCCGACATCAACGGCCTGCGCAGAGTCCTGGATGAGCTGACCCTGGCCAGAGCTGACCTGGAGATGCAGATTGAAAACCTGAAGGAGGAGCTGGCCTACCTCAAGAAGAACCATGAGGAGGTGAGAGCCCGTAACAGCACAGAGAGGAAATTACTCCCCTTTGGAATATATGCCTTGGGTGGGGAGGGGGAAATCCAAACAGAAAAACCAGAGTGACAACTTTACAGCTCAGTGTCCTGAGAAGCACTTCTCTGATTCCAAACAGTTCAGTCCCATTAGTTTGTCTCACATTCATAAGCACAAGTCACTGAGATAGTGAAGCCGAGTAAAAGAAACACACGTGTGGGTTACACATAAATACCTGTGTTGTGTGCACAGTGAGGAGAGCCTGTGTGATGAGACAGAAAAACTGATAACCCTGCGGGTTCCGCCTATGGTACTCGACAATAAGAGCATAGCAAAGCACTGCACGGACTGCTGACGGGAGAGCCTCCTCCTTTCTGTGTCCCCTGCTCTCTGCCCATGCAGGAAATGAAGGAGTTTTCAAACCAGCTCAGCGGAACCGTCAATGTGGAAATGGACGCGGCTCCTGGCATCGACCTGACCAGGATTCTCGCTGAGATGAGGGAACAGTATGAAGCTCTGGCTGAGAAGAACCGTAAAGATGCCGAGGCCTGGTTCTTCACTCAGGTAGTTACGCCAGTGAGCAGCAGACGGAGGCACTGCCGCGTTATCACGGCCCCGGCGGAAGGGACGGGCCCTCCCCTTCTCAATCGGAATTGTTTCATACATGATTTCACTGGTTTGTTTTCTTCTTTCAGACCGATGAGCTGAACCGCGAAGTAGCCACCCATACAAAAGAGATACAGACCAGCAAGTCCGAGATCACGGAACTGAGGCGCACGGTCCAGGGTCTGGAGATCGAGCTCCAGTCGCAGCTCAGCATGGTATGGAGCGGTCCCAGTCCCATCCCGAGTCACCGCGAGTACCCGCTGCCCTTCCTCCCTCTCTGCCCTGCCTCTCCCTAGACCCCGCGCTCTGTGGGACCACATTGACCTATTCTGGTGTTACTGTGCTCCAGAAAGCCGGACTGGAAGCCAACCTGCGGGACACAGAAGGCCGATACTGCGCGCAGCTGGCGCAGATTCAGGCCCTCATCACCAGCGTCGAGGAGCAACTGAGCGAACTGCGCTGCGACATGGAGCGTCAGAACCAGGAGTACCGAATGCTCATGGACATCAAAAGTCGCCTGGAGCAGGAGATCGCCACGTACCGCCAGTTGCTGGAGGGCCAGGACTCTCAGTACGTTCCTGCACCCCTCCTGTGATGCTTAGATAAGGTTACTCGCGTGACACATTGTAAAGCAGTAATTTGTGGTTGCCAGGCTGGCTCCAGATTACTAAACGACATTCACTGCATACGTAGCCTTTGGAGCACTGGCAAACGCTCGGCAAAATCCCGGGCGTTGCTATAACTCGAGCTAAACCTCCAGATAAATTGTGTGGATGATTGGAAAATATAAATGCAACCAATTCCAACAAATTATAGAAGGCACCAGGCACCATATGTAGGGCTGACATAACCTCCTGTTGCACTGGAATAATGCCCTTCAGCCCGAAATAACCTAGAAAAGCCTCTTCTCAGTATTTCTTTAGCTCTTGCTTTTTTATACTTGTGCGCAGAAGTGAAAATATTCCCCAGCACCCACCAGTACTCCCAACTAGAAAAGACACTGGTACAGCCCACAGCTTACTTTAGTAAAATCTACATTTTAGTGCCCATTTCTCATCCCTGGTCCACACATGGAATTAGTTTTTATTTCTGAGGAGGAATGAACTCTTTATATTGTTTCTAGATTATGATATTTTGAGAAGGGGAGAAGTATGTAGGGACAGGGCAGGACCAAGAACGGGTCTGACCGCGGCTCGTATTTCCTTCCAAGTACGTAGGAGAGGCCTTCAAAGCAGAAAACACCTTAACAACAACAGCATCCCTGAGAAGGAATCACGGCTAGTCACGCACAGTGGATCCCAAAGGGATCAAGTGGTTTCAGGGGACGGGGTCAGTGACGATCATTAATCAAATATTCCTTCTTTTCTACAGGCTGTCGGGAGTGATCCCGAAGGATGGTAAGAAAAATTTTGCTTTAAGGAGGGGCTGAAATGACTTGACAAAATAGGATTAAACAAATCTATCTTTTCGATAGGACTTCTTCTTACTAACCCAGATTATACTCTCTCTGCAAGGACCACACTCTTTAGCGTTTAGAGACAAAATTATAATACTTTATGTTATTTTGTGTGCACTTTGGAAACCAGTAGCTTGCCAAAATGATTGCATGAACGCTTCATGGGATTCTGAAATACCCAAAGCTGCCAAAGATCCCCAAGTTCCTCTGCTGATTCACACAACCTCCCAGACACATCCAGATCTGACTCCAGATTCCCTGGCTGAGGAGCCGCAGGGAGAGGAGATGTAAAGGCAGTTCTCCCCTTGACATGTGAAAAGACCAACAGGCCCAACCCCTCGTGCTGCTCGCCGGTGTATTAGCACTGCTTTTTGTTATTCCCTAGTTGAATTTCTTTGTTTTCTCCTACAACAGGAACTCTGAGCAGTGGAAGACTTCGCTCGGGCATAGATGATGACGGAAAATCTGCTTCGACTCGCGACAGAAGATTCTAACAAAGAAACAGCGAATCCCCTCTCGCATACGGCACCGCCGGGCACCGGCTACTGCTCGGAGAAACAGCCCTCTGCTCCCGCCAGGACTCCAGGATGTGCCACAGCCTGGGGTCTTTCCTTGCACTGCTCTCCCTTTTCGCAGCATCCTTTGGCTCTACGGGTCAGCGATGACAGCCTTGTTTCCCGCCAGCAGTGACATAGTTTCCTTACGAAAACCTACATAATAAAGTTTCTGTTCTGCTTGTGCAAATACTCCCCGTCTGATGTCGTTATTTTTGAATAATGGTGTTGCCATGAGCGAGCACCCTGCCTGCCACAGAGCCTCCGGTACCCAAGAGGTGCTCAGTGGATAGCAACAATAACAATCACAACCTTAACAACCATAATAAAGATGATGAGGAATGGACAGCCATAAAACGACATTGTAAGTGACATTATAAGTGACGTCATAAGTGGCATTATAAGTGACATCATAAGTGGCACATCTCTCAGGAATCTGGGAGGTACGGTCAGTATGAAACTGAGAAGAGAATGCAAACAACCCGTAAATTCTTTGTTCTGAATCCAAAGTGCGCGACACAACTACAACTCATGCATGAATAAAATGCACCTCAGAAAAAGAAATCGGTATTTTTTCCATAGGTATATTTACGTTGCTGCACTTCCTTCAGCAAAAAGGCAAATGGCCTCGGCTGCTGAGGACAGGGCACGGTCCGGGGGAGGTGAATTCCTGGGGCAGAGCCTGCTGTGACTGTCCTGGTTTTCATACACCAGGAATAAACTCACCAGCCGGTGTCATTCCTGGGGCTGTCGCACGAGCAGAGCTGCCTTTTCCCCGCAGGACGGGAGCCTGCAAACCCGCACTGCTGTCACTCGGGAGAGATGCTCACAAAGATGTAAGAGGTTCGTCAACCTCAACTTCGGAAGCGTGGAGGGCATTTCCAGAAATGCTGTGTTTTCCTAACATCACCTGCTTGGAAAATTTGTTGTTGTCCTCCTCACTGGGTATTTCAATCCACGGAATAATAGCTACAAAAATGGTATCATTTCTAGAATTACGTGTTTTATTTTCCCTCTAACCTCCTTAGAGCCACTATTTTTCTGTCTTTTATTTTCTGACATTAAAAGAATAAATCTCTGCACTGCTGGCAGCAGCCCCACAGCTCAGCCGTGGGGGAGGCTGCAGGAACGCTGGTGTGGCACTGTCGGAGACACGCGTCCTGCTGGTGTTCTCAGGGGAAGGAAATGAGAAGAGGTTCCTCCAAACTCCAGCAAAGGAACACCACAATCTACCAGAACAGAAAAACCAAAGAGTACAAACGATGTTTTTCCTGACCCAGATGACTCCGACACGTATCGCCCAGACAGCAAGAGAGAGAATTTCTGCAGCCCGGGGCAGCTTGGACCTCAGAGGGAGGAGCTGAGCCACCAAGGGAGGGTCGCAGGGTGTTCCCCTGTGCGATGCAGGTGTCAGAACACTCTGCCTATACTGAAACTGCAGCCTCGAAAGTCTCTTCGGTTTGCTTTTCATCTGCCAACTCAGTAAAACCAGGACGATTCCCAAACAAAGCAGCTGGGGACTGCGCGCTCCCAGTCCTCGCTAGCCTGGGCCTGCCCAGCAGCTCCCCAGCTTGGAGAGCACTTTGGACAAGCACCGAGAAGTCACCATCTCGTGGTGCCATCTGCTGACCGTGGTTTATCTTCTCCCTCTGATCACTGCTTCCCTTCTGCGCGCTCAGGACCGAACCCCTGAGTGCAGCCAAGCCCCGTCGCGCCGGCCTGACCAAGCAGAGCCGTGTCTGGGGTTGAGGGAAGTTCTCTGGTCTTCTCCACAGCCCCTCAACGTGTGTTGATGGAAACTGCGTGGCACCTTTTCCAGCTCGGGAAGGCTGAGCTGCAGAGGAAACACTTCCCATGTGCCAGGTCACCTTTGTTTTCTAGTACTTGTCAGAAAAGGTCCAATGCTGTTTTTCACAGTGACGTGATGCTCCGTGGAACATCAGGGAGCAAGACAGAGGCTGCTCTGTCTCACGAGCTGTCAACCCCACTGCCAGCAAGTGGGGAATCCACTCAGAATTGCACAGGGAACAAAGGATTCCTTTTTTTTTTCACATTACGTACACATATATATATTTCTATCTCGATGTAATATTTCGTGGAACATTAACTTGCTGAACTGCCAGGCTAGAAAATTCAGTCTGGCACAAACCTCTGGCGAGCTGAGCTGAGCAGCAGGATATCATTGGCTCTATCATCATTTGACTTTTCTAAATTAGTCCTTCATTTTTTCTGTCTGGCGCTCCAAGCTCTTCTCTTTCTGAACTCAAGCAGCAGGGCTGGCACGTATGGGCAGCAGGTAACAGGAGCTGTTAGCAGAATATTTCACGACAGCCTCACCTTGTGCTTACTGGCCAAGTGTATATTCAGTGATTAATTTCCCCAAACAATTAACAATGGCAGCATTTCTCTACAGCGAAGTGCACCAGGAATGAGAAGGAATATTGTCCCCAGTGGAAACGTAACTGGTAGGAAGCAAATCAGCAGGTGCTGAGCAGAGTGAGACGGAGCCACGAGGAGGAGCTCAAAACCCGCCCGACCCAGCGCCCGGGCCGAGGAGCCATCCCTGGAAAGGATGAACTGCAGCGATCCTTTATGACGGAAAACTTCCAAATGAAACAAACACGGAAAAAAAGATTCCCTCGGGTTTCTCCCAGGACGGTGCAGCTCTGGCTTGTCCAGTCTCCCCGACCCCACCGCTCAGAACCACGGTGCTAAGGGAGGTCTTGGTGAAGAGCTGAGCCTCCAGCCGCTCGGAGGAGAAGCAGCTGTCCCGACTGGGAGAGCCCATGGCCTTCCCACCGCTTCCCAAAGCCCCATCCTCTATCCTACCCCTCGGTCGCGGTCTAGAACCGCTCTGAAGGAGAAGCCAATAACCCCCGCTGTTGCCACGGGAACGCTGTCACAATTTACCCCAGCATGAGGAATGGGGAGCTCTGCAGAAGCCAGACCTGCCTGTTCTGTGTTTGAGGGACGTGTTTGACAGCAGGTCACTGAAACTTCTGAGAAAGGCTATTTTTGCATGGTCGCCAGGTCAGTTCAGGGCTGGTAGCTTTACATAATCACCTGAATTTTTTGAGTGTTGTTATGAACTCATATTCTAAGTATTTTCTATAGCTAAACTTATAAATATTTTACTCGTATGAACACTAATAACAGCAAGATGTCCTGCTTGGCAGGGGGGTTGGACTCCCATCTCCAGAGGTCCCTTCCAACCCCTCACATTCTATGATTCTAAGATATCCCTTCATTACCATCCACTTCAACAGGACTGTTCAAATATGGCTGCACCTCAAATCATGAAAAGATCAGTGGAAAGGGTTGTTAATTACCCAGTTCTCAGGTATTTCACCCGGACACGGGCAGCCGAAGGAGAGGTCCCGGCTTCTCCTTGCGCTGGGGTCGCAGCCCAACGGCAGAGCACAGAGAACCCCACTACAGCCCAGCTCGCACACAGGCGGACGCTGCTTGGAACGTTCGTGACAGCTTGAGAGGACACGCTGCATTTCGGGGCTGTCCTTCTAAAGCCTGAGAACTGCAACAAAAAGGAAGTATTCTGAGAGACCCAGCTCTGGGTTTATTCTCTACAGGACAAAACTCTTCCCTTTGTAAGCAGCAAAATGTAACGTATTAACTGCAGGTTGGAAAAAAAGTCCGAGGCATCGCTGAGCCTGTTCCACACCTACTGATTTTAGCCACACCTCGCTATTACAATATGAAAAGAAAAAGAGAAGAAAAAAAAAAAGAACAAAACCAACACAAACCCAAAACAAGCGAAGGGAAAGGAGAGCAATCTGGTACGCGGCTGTGACTCCAAATAACAACAACGGTGTGTGCAGGCTCGTAAATGCCTCCGAATTGACCAAGAGGAAGCACGTTTCATGATGACACAATCTTGTTGCTGTAGTCATTCATCGAAGGGAAACTCCCACAGGAAAAGGCATAAAGCTGCTCAGGGAAGGCTACGGAGCTGCTCAGTGCTAGGCAGTCAAACATTGGGTGAGATCCACAACAGAGCTAAACATGAGCACCAGCCAAGGCCCTTTTCATTTTTTTTCTGGGTCCCTCAGGGGTAGTTCAGGGTGTGGTTTGGCCCAGCAAGGACCTTCTTTCAGACCTTCAGGTGCAGATGGTGGTGCCAGCAGCACACACACCTCCTTCTCCTCTGCCAGACCCTTCTGGCTGGCTACTGGAGGAGGGGCTCCCTGGGGAGGCTTCGGCGAGCACCATGGGGAAAGCATCTTCCTGGGTGGGAATGAGAAACAGACCATGCAAAACCTGAATGACCGTTTGGCTGCCTATCTGGACAAGGTCCGCGCCTTAGAAGCAGCCAACGCTCAGCTGGAAAGCTGCATCCTAGAGTGGCACAAGACAAACTCTCATGGAACGAGGCATGACTTCAACCAGTACGAGCAAAACGTCACTGACATGCAAAGACAGGTAAGTCAGAGCTCCAAGTGACTCTGTCATTCTGTGCTCTTTTAGGGAGTCTGGGTACTCATTTGTGCTGATGGCTTTACTTTAAAGGAGGTTAAAGAAAACCTTTTACATGTAGAAATCCTAATGGAAGTGGTGACAGGAGCTGGGCATAAACATTCTCTGTGTTCGCAAGGAGGAGAAGGGGTGGCAGGAAGAAGGGCTGGAAGGAGACACGGGGGATTCTGCAAAGACTGGCAGTATAAGGTTTGTGAGCTGGCAGGAGTTCGGTTCTTTACACGAAACTGTGGTTTCAGTAACTACGTCTGGCAGAATTTGGTCTTTTGGGCTGCACAAGTACTCGCACAAATTACAAAGCAGGCAGACCGAGGAGCCAGCTGCTTTCATGCAGGCTCTCTTTAGACATCCTGCTGCATCTCATTTCTTTGATTCCTGTGGTAGCAGACAATGAAACTACAGGAGTTTTGGGTCCAAGGAGCTTATGTAATCAGATGGAAAAATACTTCATTGTAATTAAGAAAATAGCAGTGACAAATTCCTTGTGGATGCTTTCACTATAATTAAAAGGAGAATTTCTGGTTCCTGCCAGTAGTTAATATTAACGTTCAACAGTAAGTCTTTCAATCTCCCAAACTCACGTGTCTTCACGTTAAGCACAACACTAGTCTGTGCTCATGCTGGGCATACCTACCCCCGCAGCCACCCGTGTGACTAAGCAGTGCCATCCACTGCACTCAGCCACACCGGGCAAGCCCCCAGGCCGTGCCCAACGCCGGCGTGTCGTTTTCCCTCCACGTTTTATAACATGGTCCCTTGACATTCTCCAGACCCTGAGAAATTTTTTTTCCAAAGGCCCTGGGAATGGTATTAACCCCATCTTTGCTGACCGAGGCCAGGGACTTGATCAGCTCCCTGCTCACTGTTGAATGTGTTGCCTCCAGGCAGAAGCTGCGGCACTCTGACCACAGGCAGCGTGTGAGGAGAGCCGGGATTGTCATCCCCGAGTTCTGTGTTGAGGATAAAGGTGCCCAGAACCTGAGCACTTCTTCTTCTAACCGATCCAGAGATAAAAACTTGTTCGTCAGAAATATAAATGTGTTCGCATTGATTCAGAGTTAATAAATCAGAAAGACTTAAGAAGATAGTAAGACTAAAAACATGATGCTGTCTGGGGCAGAGCCCTCGCTTCGGAACTGCTTGTACCCAAACCGCTTATTTTCAACATTCACCACCCGAACAGCGATTGCTGGTACTGGTACCAGTCAGACCAAGGGCTGCCTCGGCCAGTCCGTGCCAAATGTGGGGCTCACCCTGGCCAGGACAGGAGATTAAAGATTATTCACAGGCGACAGTTCAGTGTTTTAACCCAGAATTTTTACTTTCTCTATAAATTATTGCAATTAGCACCATGGCTGCTAATGTAAAATGAGTGAAAATATAGCATCTCATTATTAACCATCATTAAATTAATTAACCATGAATTAAAAAGGTGAAACTAATTTAGCACCTAAAATGAAATTTAGACAAAATTTAGGATCCCCTGTCCAATAACCCAGAAAGTCTATGATGTACTGGCTGTCCAAACTTGGAGGCATATAATCATTTGGGTTCTACCCTTTGGGCCACACTCTTCCCTGGATGCCTGAATGCTGGATGAACACGCCAGACAGAGCCACGAGTGGCCTCGCTCCAGCCTGAACCCAATGTAAAGTAAATAAAACACCGCTTCTTCGGGTAAACGTCTCATTCAAACATCTCGTACTGCCAGATAAGCAAAGCGATTCACAGAGCACCCGAGGGGACAGGAGCAGTGCTGCTGGACACAGACAGGCTGAGGAAGAAGTCAGGCGCAAGAAGCCTTCTGGAAAAATACCTGTTTTGAGACGGAATTTGAGTGCATTTTGTACATAGCAGAGCTATATACAAACTATATACAGTTCTCTCGAATTCTGCCCATGTTTGACAGACGTGGCAGCAACCAGGCAGTGGGCACAACACCAGCAACCCTTCAGGCTGCACCGAGAGAGGCATGAAGCTTCCTACCAACGTGTGCCATGGTTGGGAAATGGCCCAAAGCTGAGGAACTCCTACGTTGCCTTCTTGTCGCCTTACTACCCTCCATAGTAAAAGTCACCGTTCTCAAAGGGTGGATTCAAGAATTACCTCTTCTCTGACAACAGGCTCCAGGCAGCAGCACACTCAGGGTATTGTTACACCTCCTCGCTGGCCCCGATCCTGTCCCAGGGCAGTATCCGAGGTGTGCTGCTAATTGCTCAAGAATGCACAATCCCTTAAGAGATTAGTTAAAACGTTCCACAGGCACCTTCTTTTTCATGAGGAGAGGTAAACTTTTGACACTTGAAGACAATTTTGTCATTTCCTTGTTTCTCTGTGATTCATTTCAGTGTGGGAGGTTTTACTTCAAGGTGCTGAGAGCTCTGGAAGCGGCTCATGATTTCTGTGCAGGGACCTTGTCCAGCTCTGTAAGCGCTGAGCGAAGGTAGCTGTTGGAACATCAGCCCCGCTTCTCTGCCCTCTTTGACATGACATCCCACAATTATTAGCTCCTGCTAATTATATATGAGCTCCTGCTAGAATTCTTTCGAACATTTTGAGTGGAATACTGAGTTTCACCCTCAGATCGACAGTTCAAATCTACTTCATGTTAGCAGGGACATACAAGGCTCCTCCGTGCATGCAGAGCACACAAAACGAACGATGTGCTGCACTTTCTCCTGCACCTTTAAGGGCAACTTTCAACATCCCAAAGCAAAATCAGAAACATGAATTAATCCCTCCATGCTCTTTAGTCTGGAGAAGAGGAGGCCAAGAGGAGACCTTATTGCTCTCTACATCTACCTAAAAGGAGGTTGTAGTGAGGCTGGTGTTGGTCTCTTCTCCCAGATTACTAATGACAGAACGAGAGGAGATGGCCTCAAGTTGCATCAGGGGAGGTTTAGATTAGACATTAGGACGAAATTCTTCAGCGAGAGAGTGGTTGGGCACTGGAACAGGCTGCCCAGGGAGGTGGTGGAGTCACCATCCCTGGAGGGGTTTAAAAAATGAGTAGATGTAGCACTTGAGGCTATGGTCTAGTGGCTAGAGAGATGTTAGGATGAAGGTTGGACTTGATGATCCTGGTGGCCCCTTCCAACCATAATGATTCTATGATTCTATGCTGCTGGACGTTCACTACAGTTCCAGGTGAATGACCAGATTGACCATGACAACCACATGCCAAGGTTGTTCTCAAAACAACCAAAGCACATGGTGGGCTTGAGGGGTCCTGCCCAGGAGCTGCTGCCACCACCATGGTTATGCACCACAACCTGACTCGGGGAGCTGTGTATGCACACGCTCACCCTGTAGCACGCAACACCGGCACTGGGGTCGTGCTGAGACAGCTCAAGGGCTCCTTCTGAAATCTGCCCTAACGACCACCAAGGCGGCTTTTCCAGCAACGCTGAACAGAGTCCAAATCAGTCCACAGGAAAGGAGGAAGGCAGTGATTGTTATTGTGTAACATTATCCATATCCTCTGGCTGACCAGGATAAGGACACTCCTGCTTCACACCCAGAAAAGTAGGACAAAAGTAGGATTATGGACAAAACATGCAGAAACACCTAAGTGAACCAGAAACTAAGCTTCCTTCATTCATGTGCTCTCCTTAACATGGCAATTCTACTATTTAGGTGCTTCCTCCAAGCAGCAGAGAGCCTGAGCCAGCCCAGGTTCTTCACCAGCACCATACGGCACCCCTGAGTCTCCTCTTGGCTTCTCTGTTTTCCAGATTGAGGACGGGAAGATCACCAATGCCAGTATCCTTCTACAGATTGACAATGCTAACATGGCATCTGAAGACTTCAGGCTCAAGTAAGCTCTTCTTTGGTTTCCTGATTAAGTTTGAAAGAGGATTAAGCTTTTTCTTGATAATCAATATGAAACATTTTCCTGAGGTTTTCTGGTGATATTGGATAAATAAAACCAATGTAGAATAGACAAAAAAAAAAAAAAAAAGACAACCCAGAAAGGATAAAAAGGATGTAAAAACCACAAATGATTGGTGAACGATCTTGAGTCACCCTGTTTATGATACCTGTTCAGGTCCTGAAGAGCAGGTTTAGCAGCAGACACTTGATACGTGTGACAAAAGGCAGTTAAAACTGTCACCGGGAATACAGATTAACCCTTCTCGGCACTCTGCTTCCTTCGTCCAGCCCAAATCGGTTTCCTGTACTTATCACCTCCTCCGCCCAGCTCCGCGGGAAATACTCGTCCATCAGTATCTTCCGCTTTGGAGCCTCAGTTTTGGCACAGGAATCGGGCCGGCGCTTCCCTGGCTGCCTGCGCACGGCTTGGTTGGTCAGTCCGTTGGTGAACGATAGTTCTCAGACCACAGCTAAAAAGCCAAAATGCTTGGACAGAAAACTTCCAGGCAGATGTTTCCAACGGAAAAGAATTTTGCATTTCTGTGAGTTAGATTTCTTAGGAATCACAAAGATTTCTCTTAATTTCAACAGATGATGATCAGCTATTAAAAAAAGCTCTCAGCTTTTGGTAATATGTAACAAACATAAAGACTCTGACCACTGTGGGCCTCACCTTGCCCTGCCTTCCCTTCTTCACCCGTCAATAGCGGCACAAAGAGCTAAAGGTGGAACTACTTTGAGAGCCTGGAATCATCGAGAGAGTCTGACTGAATGTAGGAGCATCAATAGGGCCCAAAAAAGGAAGTAAAGGAAGAGATCTTTCCTCGGTGGTTTTTTCTTCTCTCTAGTTCCCTACCCAGAGGACTTCAGCAAGTCTACTTCTCTTTGATACTCCTTCTCCAGGAGGCTAGAAGGGGCCTGTTCTCGACACGCGTGCTTTATCTCCTCTTTCCTCACAAAGGTACGAAGCAGAGAAGGCTCGCAGGCAGGGAGTGCAGCTTGACGTGGAGAACCTACGTAAGGAGCTCGACGGCCTGACCATTGTTACAACAGATCTGGAAATGGAAATCGAAGGCCTGAGAGAAGAGCACATCCTCAGGAGGAAAGACCATGAGGAGGTAGGAAACGTTGCACTTGGTAAAACCCTATCACACGAATCTTCACTGCCATGTAATTAACTTTGCATGAGACCCACAATCTATAAATGGGATTGATGATTCAGAACCTAATCGTGTTTCTAAAGAAGCCAAGGAGAGGCAGATGAGGAACAAAGTTTGTGTCAAACCGTAGCAATTAAATGAGGATTTCAGAAAGGATAACAAATTGCTGTATTTTCTCTCTAAAAACTTTCTGGTTTTAGTCACCGACCCATCCGTCACACACAGCTAATAACAACTTACACACTCACAGAAACGTTCTCAGAAACAGCTATAATCAGCTTTCTCAGCTATAAGCACACAGAGGTCCCAGGTAAATAGGTAACATTTCTGGCTGCTGTTGATTTTTACTCATCGCAGACCTTTCCCCAACTCTGGATATATCATTTCACAGAACCTCAGAAGCAGGGAGCGGTTGAGGTTGGAAGGGACCTCCTGAGGTCACCTTGTCCACCCTCACAGCTCAAGCAGGGTCACCTTGAGCAGACATGAACTAAACAGGCTTGGAATTCTTAAAGGATCAAAACTGGAAAGAATGGTTGGCAAAGTTAATTATTCTTGCAAAATCCCAAGCACAGTAATTACCTAATACTAATAACTGTCAAAATCACGCTGCTCTGAACTCTTCCAGAGCGGTACCTCAGCGGTCTCTGCTATTCCCACGCATACTGCTGACATCCTGTTTCCGTCTCGCCTGATCTGATGATGTTTTCAGTCAGTACCTGCTGCAGAACCAACCCCCTGCTCAGCGCCTGTGGAGCATTAAGATGGGGAATAGGAACACGGGTTAGGCAGCAGAAGGTGCGGCTTTCTCTGGCTGACCCTGACAGCCAAGGGTGCTGCTCAACAGCTACAGGGAAGCGGTTCCTGGGAGCAGGGGAACCCACAGAGCCGTCTGTCTGTCCAGCTGGTCCGCAGGCCGTGATGTCATACCCCGGAATGCTACTTCACTTGGGTGCTTTGGTACCTGGCACAGGAGACTGCTGCCCCAAAAGGAATGTTCCCAAACCTGCCTGACTTGTCCTGTAATTATGTTGTTTACACAGTAATTATATGCTTTAATCCAATTATTCCTTTAACAATTACATAGAACTTTTACATTACTCTCCCGTAAACTTAGTTATAGTCCCATAAATACGAACATACAGGGTAAGAAGGATGGAATTACTGTTAGATTTTCATCAAAGGTTTTGGGTTCCTAATCTAAAACTAAATAAAAAATGTCAGTGCTTCTTCATTAAGCGTCTATCTTCCAGAAGCATTATATGGAAAGATGTCCCATGTTTTTTATGGATTTCTCTTGCACAGTTCTGCCACAGAAGCAGATCAAAGTTTAAGCCACCTCGTAGCATTATCTATATATAAATTTTCCAGTGTTAACTGAATAACAATTAACCT
Organism: Eurystomus gularis; assembly: GCA_013400335.1. Taxonomy (NCBI): domain Eukaryota; kingdom Metazoa; phylum Chordata; class Aves; order Coraciiformes; family Coraciidae; genus Eurystomus; species Eurystomus gularis. Next base: position 162,458 of record VZZY01024904.1, on the reverse strand, counting down.
TCCACAATGAAAAGAAAATATTTTGATTGTTGTGAGAGGATGGAACTGAAAACGACAAGCTGGGAACGGAAATCTTCCACTTCCATAAACAAGTTTGCTTGTTTCCTCTGCTAATGCATGACTAGGATATGGAAGCAAATCGCTCATCGCAAGACTTCAAAGTCAACGTAAAAGTAAACGCAGCACCTCCTGAAGACTTAGCCAAGATTCTGGCAGAAATAAGGGAAGATTATGAAGCCATAATTGAAAAGAATCGCCAGAGCCTGGACAGCTGGTACAAGGAACAGGTAACAGCTATTTTCTGTTCATTTCCAAGGTCCCTGTTGCTGTACGTGACTGCCCAGCAGCACAAAGCTTTTCTCCTGATTTCCCCGCAGAGCGCAGCCGTGACTCTGGCAGCGAGCCCCAATCCAGAGCAGATACAGCGCAACGAGAACGAGATCAAGGACCTGACACGTACTTTACAGTCGCTGGACATCGAGCTGCAGGCGCAGATGAGTAAGGTACCTACCACAGACACCCCTGGCCGGTCACTGCTCATTCACACGTTCTCAGAAATTGCCGTGGACCAATTCTTCATTTAAATCCGTAGCCTAGTGTAGCTGTAGTGTAGTTATTAAAGTATCGATGAAATTGGAATTTGGACCGTGCTTGACTTTGTAGAATAGATTGAGCAACCATCGCCAAGAAGCGATAAACTGATGTCTCTCCTTAGAACAAACTATGGGGAGAAGGAAAAGAAGAGATGGGGCAGCAGGCTGCATGAGCTAGAACGGAAACACATCCAGGAAGACAGATAGTAACACAAATTTCACATGAACAACCCCGGTTCTAACGCATGAAATATACGAACTGTGAGCAATGTTGGTGAGGAATCTTCAAAACCATGACTCAGCTCTGTGCAGGTGAAAGCTCACACACCCAGGGCTTGCAGACTTTGGAGCGATTCTGGACAGTAAATGCAGAGCTGCCGAAAGAGCCGACAGCTCCAGGAGCTCAGCTGCTGAGCAGAAAGAACACGCTAGGGACAAATCACTCAGTCTTTCCCTCTCGTTGTGCACACACGGCCCGGCCTCATGGGTCTGCTCTCCATAGCTGTGCAAAGGCACAAGGGTTTCATTACCACGGTCCAAATTTTACAGTCTCCTAGCCAGGGAGCGAGCTTGCTGCCACTTCTGCATCGTATCTACCACCTAAACACTGATCCCAGTATTGTATTGCCTGCTCTGACAGAAACATATGCTGGAAGACACCTTGGCTGACACTCGGAAATACTACGCGGCTGCGCTTCAAAACATGCAGCAGATCATCTCCAAATGTGAGGAAGAGCTAAGCCAGGTTCGTCAGGACATTAAGCAGCAAAATAACCAATACAAGGTTCTTCTTGGGATCAAAACCCGCCTGGAGAAGGAAATTTCCACTTACCGCCTGCTGCTGGAAGGGAATGTTGATGGGTAAGGCAAAGCTGCCCTGACTGGAATAGATGAGAAGAGAGTTCTCATATTCGGGTTATTTATTTGTTTGTTTGTTTATGCTTAATCAAAGCTTCTGAGTTCCATCCTACATCAAGGGTTGGTATTTTAATGTGACGGAGCATAATAAAAAGCTTGAGCCGCTTAGTATACAGAGAAACTTGCACCCATGTAATTTGGATTACCTAAATTAATATAACTTTTTATTAAAAAAAAAATAATTAATTCTACATTCCCACAGCATGCTGAGCTCAGCATAGGGGAAAAAAAATGCCGATTTCAGTAAAATTCATAGGCATTTCTTATCCTCAAAACAAGCTCTAGGTCAAAAAGAAGCTTGGAGACGAGTTTAGCTCATTTTTGGCCAGTCAGCTGCGGTTCCAAAGGCGACAAACTGCGCGGGGCAGCTCTGCCCACGGTGCTTTGCTTGCCCCAGAGCCTGTCTGAAATCTCCGCGTTCAGAGATCTTTGGGCCTCTGCTCTTTATTCTCTTATACCCAGAGCGTGTCTTATACAAACTCAGAAAACAGACCATTGGCAGCCTTTGTAACAGCAGATCTCAGGGAGGCCCCAAGTCTGGGGTTATTTGTCAGAAGCCAAAACGGGATCAGAACATCTGAAACAAGGCAACTGTCCCCAGGGGAAGCGCTGAGGAGGGGGCCGGGGCCAGCGCGAGCTGAGAGCGTCGGAGGCTACCAAAGAGGAGAAGCTCTTGTGCTAGAAAAGCATCATTCCATTTTTTTCTATTTCATCTCTTTTCCTAGTGGTATGATATCTCCTTAGAACCCATGAGAAGAAGGGGATGAGTAACTTCTCGAAAGGAGTATAAAAATTATTTGTTCTCTCTTTTATTATCTTTACAGGATAGCAAGAAAACCTGAATCAAAAGCTAAAGGTAAAAGCCCCTTATTTTGTTCTCTTTTAATTATCGTCATTTCCAATCAAGTTTTACTCAGAACAACTTTAACCCTACAAGAACGAGGCGGGAAGGGTCTGGGTGGCAGCTCGCTGTGGCCTGGGCCATATTTGAGAACAATGTCGGTGACTCATCGGCCTCTGCCCGCTCGCAGCCCGTCTCCAGCCCGACCTCCGCCAGTCTAACGCGTCGGGCGAAGCCACACTCAAGACCAAAGCTTTCATGAGGAGGCCGAGACTCCACTGGGTGACTAAAACAGTGTGAGGGCTTGAGAGCAAACAGAAAATCTGCATGTCTGGGAACTGCTGCTCTGGCGCGAGCGTGACCTCCAGCCATTTCGGGTGATCTGCTCTGAAGCCGGATCAGCATCGCCTGGATTGTGGCTGTGTTACTCATCTGCCCTGACCCGGACAGGACTCAGGGTCACTTTTATACGCAGCGCATTTCACAAAGAGCAATAATAAGGACTGACTTAAAGGGAGGCATGTAAAGATAAATCAGCAGAGGAGGCGGCTGGTAAATGACTGTAAACGAAGCTTTCCCTGCATCATCTTGTCTCAGCATTGCTTCTTGTCTAACAAACCTTTCTTTTTTCTTTCAGAACATGCTGGGCTGACCAATCGAAAGATCAAAGCAATTGTCCATGACAGTGTGGACGGGCAGGTGGTGTCCTCCACCGTCAACGAGATCCAGCAGCACGCGTGAAGCAGAGCTGTGCTGCGCGCGGGCTTTCCTCGCGGGCTGGGCTCTGGAACCCTTCTGTGCAACTATGTGCTGGGTGCTGTAAAACGGGCACTTTGGGGAACTCTCTCCTGAAGTGGTTTGCAGCCTAATAATGAGAAGTGCCACACAGAGCTAGGTAGAGCTGATACTGGTAGTTTAAAGAGCTGTTAGTCATCAAAATGCAGAAGAAAAGCTGCGGAAATGACTGGCTGAGCTGGTAAGAGATGGGCTACACATCTCACTGGGGCATGAATCCCCACCCGTGATTCGGCCATTGCTCTGCAAATTAACTGTTATTTAAAGTGAATAACCTCTCGACTTTTCTCCTGGTCTTCTGTCTCCCATCACATACCTCACTGCAGCCAATAAATTCTTTTCCATTACTTGTTTTGGTCATTGGAATTGCTGGGTTTGCTTTCTCTCACCTACACAAGGGCCCAAAGAGGCAGCTGTACCCACACGGGTCGAGACTGCAACAGCCTCATTGCTCCAGGAGCTATAAAACTGGAGGGACACAATGAAGAGGAAAAGAGGTGGCACAAGTTACAGGTGACATTTACATAGGCAAAACTATTAGACTTCCCTGTATAAGCTTTCCACTGTCGCCGTTTAGAACAGTGCTATAGTAGGGCTGTTGTAAAGTACACTTTATTCAAATAGTCACCCTAGAGACATTTCCTTATTCTTCAGCTTTAGAGACATTTTCTTTACCTGCCTTTAGACACTTCCCTTCAAAGACTGGAAGTACTTTTCCAAGTAGAATAATAGAATCATAGAATGTGAGAGGTTGGAAGGGACCTCTGGAGATCATTGAGTCCAACCCCCCTGCCAAGCAGGACCAGAGAATCTAGAGCAGGTCACACAGGAACGCATCCAGACGGGTCTTGAAAGTCTCCAGAGAAGGAGACTCCACAACATCTCCAGGGAGCCTGTTCCAGTGCTCTGGAACCCTCACAGTCAAGAAGCTCCTCCTCATGTTGAGGTAGAACTTCCTGTGATCTCGCTTGCACCCATTGCCCTTGTCCTATCACAGGGCACAAGTAGTCTCATTCTTCCTCAGTGACCCATTTGAGTTGAAGAACCATTTCAGTTATTTGCTTTCATAACAGTGTTCACGGCTGTTGAGGAGGAGAATCGCCACTGATACGGAAAAGCTAAAAACTGAGTAAGGGCAAGAGGAGTGTTATTAGGGCTGTTCAGACAAGGAAGATTGTAAAGCAGAAGGAAGAGAGACAAAATGGAATGTGCTGAGCGTCTGGACAGATTTGCACTCCAAAGTCAATGTCTGCATGTAAAACTGTGTGCTTGGGGCAGTCTCGTACTCCTGAGCAAAGTTGTCTTTCTCCCCTTTTTTACCTACTCATACGGGACTCGCATAAAGGATTCCTGTGACTTCCTTTGCTTTGAAACACGGCTCACAAAAGAAAGGGAACATTTCAACCGGAATGCAGTTTTTAAATACGCCGAGTCCATCTCCATGATACGATGTTTTCTCACTGGCGTGTTAGGACCAGTTCACGATTCCCCTTCGCCCCCCACCCCCCAACTCTCCACCCTTGTTGCACACGGATCCCCAAAGCACTCAATAGATTACCTAATGGTTCCTTTAAATTGGGTAAAACTTGTAATACAGGACTAGTAACTCTTGACTAATTAACGATGTCCTTCCTTATGGCTTACCAGACCCAACACCCAGACCTGGTGTCTGTAGCATCCGGACAAAACATGCCCAAGTTTTCTCAAACCATTTTCTCTGTTATTTAAAGCTCCAACCCCTTCTCACATTTGCAGAGTGTAACCACACTGCTGCGATACAAATAATTTTTTAAACTTTGAAGTATTTCCAAGTCAGAGGCAAGTATCTATGCTTTGAGCTAGGTTCTGATCATGCTAAACTACAAGGAAAGAAGAAGGAAACAAGTAATTGTGGTGCCTCACAGGCCACGCCTGTCCTTCTCGCACATTCTTGAGCAATGTGTGGGCTTTACCCGTGTCCTGGTGTCCTCCTGCGTGGGGGGAGACACAGTCCCTGCAGCCTGGGGTGACACCCGGCTTGGGGCCCACGTGGCACTGGCCAAGGTGCAGCAGAGCTCCTGTTCCACCACTCTGAGGACCTTCACCTCCTCTTGCAGCCGTGTCATTGCCTCCTGCAGTGCTCAGACCAGAGCAGCTCACAACGCCCACCCCAGAGTTCTCTCCGTTTGCGAACATCATCGCACAACCCATTCGAGTTGCTGTCTTTTAACAAATGAGGTAAAACAATTAGTCCTCAAACATACAAATACTAGTTACGCTGCATTCTGCTTCCTGAAGGAAAGCAAGTATTGAAGGGCAAAAATTCCTTATTTCTTGAGTTTTTCATGGCTTTAGGAGACTACGTGTCATTTGCAATTCCTGGTGCCAAACAGCCTGTGACAGTCACCAGCTGCATGTGGCCTTTATCTAGTGGTTATTCACTCCTGAATTTGTGTTCTGGGAGATAAGCTACACGTTTCTGAATGTATTTAGGGTACGGCTGCACCCTGAATAGTAAATAATGATACTGTATTTTTGCCACTTGCACACGCTTACTCTCACAACAGGCTGAGAGATGAAGTTGGGGAGATAATGAATGGGGAGAGTATTATTGTTCCCATTTTATTGCTTGGGAAACTGGAAAAAGAGATGACACAACTTGCTCAAGGCTGCAGAGAAAGTCACTGATAGCGACGAAATTAGAATTCATCACTTCACAGCTTCTACTTACCCCAGCTATGAGATAACACAACACCCGCGAAGAGCCGCTCTCCAGTTACAGCAATCCTCTCTGGATCTGACCACACTGCAGGGAGAACTTCCCTGATTCATTTCCGGGGTGTGCTGCCGGCCAGGACCCTGCCCACACTTTGATGATGTTCCCCAGCTGACCAGTGCCAATAGCCCCAGCAAAATTATCTGAGGACAGAGCATGTTGTCTGGTGGCCTCGGTGATTTTGCAGTATTTGTGTCACTTTAAGAGGTGGCACGCGTGCTTCTTTCTCGTAGGGTCTGGTCAGTGGCTTGGAGGAAACGAAACCTTCAAGAGTGTGACGCTTGAAAAGTTATCTTACTAATTCATTGTATAAAAACTGATGGAATGCTGCTAGCCGGTATTTATTCAGCATCAACAATACACAGAAGTGCTGCTTCAACACCAAGGGAACGGCTGACCCAGGCTCAAAGAAACTAATTTTAAAAATTTGAAGTGTCATAACAAATAACACGCTCGAAGTGAGTACATTCTATTTCCCATAAATGGAATAGGAGAGTGAAAAATATCAGGAGGAGAGAATGTAATCTCTAAGTCTGAGGGAGTGATGTAACAATACCTTTGCAAAGCAGCAAGACAGAGGAACTCGGAGCCTATAAAAGGAGGCTGAAACCACCAGCATCCTCAAAGCACCTCGCGCAGTTTCACCTGCCATTTAAGGAAGTCCTGCGCTAAATCATCCTGCACCGTGATTTCGGACAGACTTGACTGCGCTCCAGAACGCGGGTGACTCATCCCTCGTTTCACTTGCAGAACGTTCAGACTTAGGAAGGTGGATCACAGCGCGCAGCTTTGGTAGGTGAATTGTTGATCCTCTGGAAGAAGTTTGCCATGAGGTAATGCACGGATGGTTTGTGCTATTCGTCACACCTTCTTCTGGGGGACGCGGCCACACGCTGGCAGGATTCTTCCTTATTTATGAACACGGTATTTTGGTAGAATGCAACATTTTTGCTCGCTGCCTCGTTAGTACAGCTGCACAACTAATGAAGTCGTTTCAGAAAGAGAAGGAAAGAAAACCTTGCCTTTAGAACGGCGCTAAAAACAGTTTGCACGCTCTTACTGAAGTGAGAGAACAGGCAGAAGAGCCGGTAAAACATTTCACAATGTCCACACCCTGACCTATAAAGGTTTCTGAAGTTTTGCTGGGAGATGCCTGTTCCTGTGCGTGAGTCATTTAGAAAAGGATCTATAAACAGGGAAGGGTGCGAGGCCTGCACCCCCCGGCCTCCCCACGTCCCAAATTACACTGCAAAAGCATCTTAATTATTGACTCGACTGGTGCATTTGGCTTCGTGAAATCGCAAGTAATTTTTCGCCACGCATTCCTTCCTCAGTAAAATTTTCCATTTCTTTTCAAGTGGTATTTTGAAGATATCTTTAATTGTACGGCTATACTGAACTGACCGACTTGAGCCACACGCCCAGGGGTGGCCATAAAAGAATTGTTTGCACAAATATCCAATTAAACATAAGCATCAACGTTCTGCCAGTCGGGAGGCCCTCACGGCAGGAGCTCAGCCAAAGCACGAGACATGACCTAATGGTGAAGGAGGTGTGTGGCTGCTGCTCCTGGACACGTTAATTTGCCTTTTGAAAGCCTGAATATGCATCAGAAGCTTAAAGGCACAAAATCATAACCCCAGCTGTGGTAGAGACACTTCCAATAACTATCTGCACTTCAGGGGTACGGGTTTTTTTGCCTTCCAACATCCTGAGGACAAGTCAAAAGGAGTTCATTTGATAGGCTGTTATTAGGCTCTATAGCAAGCAACAAAAATGAGGAACGTAATTAGAGAAAATGTAATTCCAGTTAGAGGAATAATTATTTGGAGCAGGCGGGGGAACGAAGGAGAAGCAAACAAGCGGAAGAAGCTGACAAGCTGCAGAGAGCTCCTGCAGAACAGACGGGAACAGGCTCAAGAAAACGTGCCCGAAAATGGGGAGAAAATGGCCCCAAATCACACACGTCAGGAAGTAAAGCATGAAACGCACAAAACCAACACCCTGGAAGCAACGGCAAAGAGGGACACAGGTAACGCTGCTGCCAGCAGCCAGAAACGGCGATTCCAGGGGTACCGGTGAGGCAAAAAGCCCTTTTTCACTCCCTAGGCGTGAGACAAACGAGCAGTTTTTGGAAGCCTGGCAGTGCCCAGCTCCGGATCCTGGTGAATCTCAGCACGGCCAGTCTGGAGCCGGGTACCAGGACCTTCTGTGAACAGGCGTGTTCTGCTGGAAACAGCCTCACTGCCGTGCGGGAGAAAAACACGAAAACAACCCAAAGAAGCTTTTCTTTAATGCCTGGAGTTTATTGCTGCCTGAAAACTAAGATACTCAGGCACCAGTTATGAAGAAAGAGGCAAAATTCCACGGGATAATGAACATTCCTGTCCTCAGAAACCCAGCTGTCGAGGTGCAGAAAGCCAGACAACGCTCGTTCCCATTGCTTACGAGCCCACGGCCGCGTGCGGCGCCGCACGCTGCTAATTGCACCTTGTGGCCGTCGGGATTAAAGATTCCTTTAAACATCTGGCCACGGGAGTTATGCAAAAAACTTTTCTTCTGGATACAAGACCAGGAAAGTGGGTAATATGTGAAATCCTGTTATGTAACACGTGAAGCAGGCTCAGGCTCCCGCAGAGGCTCCCCACTGCGCGGGCGATGCGCCCGCAGCCGTTAAGAAGGCATGGGGTGGCCTCTAGTGACAAACCTGCACATGCCCAGGTGGCAACTGCTGCTCCCAGTGCCACGGAGCTGGGGCTGTCATGGCACAGAGCCCTTCTCGCCCGCAGCTCCGGGGCAGAAAGAGCGCCTGGTGCCGTGTCCGTGTGGGGACACTCCCGAGGGTGCCCAGCCCTCTCCAGAGGAGCACTGGGACGTATTCGTGGCCTGTTCTCATTCTTTTGGTACCTGCTGGCTTGGCCCTGCAGCTGGGGGATATTTCAAGTTCCTTCTCTTCACACCTCAAGCAACTCGCAGTTTGCTCCTGGTTGTACCTGGATGTTCCGAAAGGACGATTTACCAGAGCGGTCCCGAACCGAGCGCCGCAGCCCCGGCAGCACCTGACAGCAGAGCAATTATACCCTTGACAAAGAAATCCCATTTTTCTCCCGGTTTGGGGATTAGAAGCATGACCCAAGTTAGGTCCATGAAGCCACAAGGATTATTTTTTTAAAGCTAGCAAAAAAAAAAAAACCTCCAGAAATGTGAACAGCTGCAGCACGGCGTGGCTGGACCTCCCGCGCTATCAGCGTGTGCAGGTATTTGCACAGGCCCGTGGAAATTGTGTTTGCTTATTGAGTCATGTAAATATGAAATATTTTCTGGTGGATACTGAACTATTCCAGCAGTATGGAACTGAGAAAATCAGCAAGCCGAAATGTTCTCCAGCTCATCGGTTTTCTCATTCCACTGACACCTCAGCTGCACATCATTTTTACGAGAGAAGGAGATCTCCCCGGTAGTCTTTCAGATTACGTTAGAGCTGATATTAAAGATACTTTTAGGGTAGAAAAAAAGGGAAGGTTCATTTGTATGGCCTGGAGCTGTTACTGTTGGCACTGAAATCTGCTAAGACAGGAAAGGCAGCTCCTGACTCTCATTTTCAACCTGTGGTTGGGAAGGATGTAACCAACACATTGTCTCATGCGCCCTCCAAGACCTGGAACACTTCATTAACTATCATACTATTTAAAGTAACACTTAAAATTTACCTCAAAAAAATAAAAGCTCAAAAGCTCAAAGCAGAAAGAAACAAGGTGCAGCGATAAGACGGTTAAGATATTTTCGTTGGAGAGAAGATAAAAAGGAGAGGGAAAGGAGGAAAAAGTACATGTGTGAGGAAGGCAGTGTAGGATCTCGCTGAGGGCTGAAGTGATCGCAGCCCAGTGGGTGACATCGCCCGGAGCCTTCTCTCCTCCGATCACATCCCGCAAAACACAGAACACCTTCGCTCCCCGGAGAGCACAGTCCTCAAGGGAGCAGCACTTGCATTAACAAACAGCGCAAAGAGGAGGTTGTTTTTAGTGGGGGAAATTGTCCTAAGTACTTTTTTTTCCACTCGTTCAGAAAAATCTTACTTTAAAATCGGCTGTTGACTCACATCTACATTAAAAACCCACTCTGAATATTGAAGAAGGGATTCTTCTCCCTTCAATGCGCTCTGTACAGCAGGAGTCCTTTCAGGACTGTATTGCAAGGGATCTTTCAGACTCAAATTCTTACAAACCCAAAATCCAAGCTGACATCGGCAACGTAGTGGCAGGGACTGATAAGCAGGCGCAGGATTTCACTCCTAGAACGGATCGTCGCTACAGACCAAACCAAAAGACTTTATTTAAATCTTTACATCCCAAAAGAAAAGCATGTGTTCCACCTAAAGGCAGCACAAGTGCAGAGCCAGCGCTGGGTGTGCCTTTTCTCCCTGAAATCTCCGGGCTGGTTTACCCTTGACTGCTCAGGGCCGGTGAGTAATGCCGAGTGGCACGCACGTGTTATCACAGCCCCGCACGACTTATCGTCATTGCTCTCTAATGTACATTCCACTGCTGTCACACAGGGTAGATTTCCTCGTTAAATCAATTTATTAGCGCTGCTATGACTGTTTTATTGTATGCACACACAAGCCATTCCGACCGAGCACGTCACTGGGAGGGAGCGTCACCCAGGGATCCACAGCCCGTCCTCCGCAGAGTATTCCCAACGGAGCCGGGAGTGGAACCTGCCCTGCTGAAGTAAAGCCTCAGCCAAGGGTTATCGGCACCTCTTCAGCATTCACCGCAGCTGCAGGTATCAGACGACAGATTTTTGGGTTGCTCAACGTCTGTTTAGATAACGTACTGTTATGACCAATAAAATAAAATTGAAAAATTAGAAATAAGGCAGCCCATGTTCTTGCAGGTAACACCCGGGCGTAGTTCAAGAGGTGGTGGAGGCTGACGGCCACTCCCGATGACAGCCGAGAGCTCTGAGATGGGAGCCACCACCAGCCACCCGCCCTTCAGCGAGCCCACGGGCCTTGCTTTTCTCTCCCTCTTGCACTTTCCAGTGCTTTATACCACTGCTCAAGTTACATTCTGTGAAAAAATGGTATTGAACCAAACAAGAGGAGCACAACCCACCTCTGGCTGAACGATACCTATCCTGACCTTGGTAAATATTCTTGCAAATATTCCAGCTTATTTCTGGAACAGAAGCACACCTACAATTATAAGACCAGAGAAACTGTCAGTGAATGATTTGGAGAAGAAAAGGAAAAGGCAACGGAAATTCAGCCCAGTGTCTTTTCACACTGGTCTGCGTGACGCTACTGCCCTGTGCTTCCAGCTGCTCCCGCCCTCAACACTTCTGCTTAATAGTCAAGAAAAACAACTGTGGAGGTTCAGCTTCACCTAAAGCAGCAGAGCCAGAACAGAGGCAAATGTCTGAGCTAATCCTGACGTCCACTTTAATTCAGGTCATTGTACAAGGTTAGAGAAAAGTTTGTAAGTTTTCATGTACCAGTAATTTTATTTCCCTACCGATCTGGGATGTATTTTTATGTTACTCTGACATTTCCAGTAGAATCCAGCTTCTGCAAATTTCAAACACCTCACGTTAATTTAACGACACACGCAATTAGCTTTGGATAGCTGAACTATGTAGCTGCTTCTCTAGTTACAAATACAAAGACAGTGGTGAATACAAAGATCAGGGATTTGACCCACAAAAGCCAGTCCAGACCAATGACATCTTTCTGCATTCACTGGCAAACACAAAAGCTAATGAAGAACCTCTGTCGTTTGAGAAAAAAATGGAGTCTTCAGGTGCTGTTTAGAAAAAATACCACCAAGGTTAACATGGAAACTCGTTTTAATGAACACTGAGAAGCCAAAGCAAACGGTTAAACCCACTGTGATAAAACAGTCCGAGATGTAGACAGTGAAATACAGAGCCAAGGGGTGTACCCGGAGCAGGACCTCCTGCTGCATCCCTCTTACAGCTTTGAAGGCATGAGCTCTGCCCTACCAACATGATCAATCCTTACTCAGCCTCAATCTTCTTAATGAACAAAAGACGACCCACCTTGAGTTTCCATAGTGACAGACCAAAAGATAGAGCAAGTGAACTTTGATTCAACCCCCATAAATGCTTTTCATTACCAGTTACACCCAAAGAAGTCCAAGGTGCAAAGAACCCACAGCATCCTCCCACAAAAAAATCCCTGCCTGGAACGCTGATCTCTTTGGTCTGGAAGACGCGTGTTTTCAGACAGCTTAACCCTGCCTTGATCCAGCACTGCTCGGACTCATCTGTGGCACAGCAACTCGGAAAACCTAGCAGTACTGAGTCCCCGATATCCCAGGACAGGTGTTCTCAGAAACCTGAAGATGCTTCCAACAGACAGTTTAGTGGCTCCAAAGCTCAGTGTCTCACCAGTTTCCTCACCCCAAGGCTGAAGATCAGCGTGTACAGCAGCTGTTTTCATCCATAAAGCCAGATGTGTTACGTGTCCCACCTGACCAGCCGCACACCAATCACACACCACAGCCCTGTCCGCGCCATGCCCAAGGACCTACACCTCCGCGCTGGCCCAAGCGCGCCTGCTGTCCTGCAGCACCAACAACCCCCAGCCCTCAGCTTCGTCCCTTGCTTTCCATTTTCTCTCTGCATTTGCTCTATCAAGAGTACGTGCCATAGTCAGCTTGGGAACCTCGGAGCAATTCCAGGTGGGATTGTTGGGTTTCCCCATGTGCTGAACAAAGGCAGCTGAGCTCCTACCAATGGAGGTAACAGGGGCTGGTGACAGAACCCGAGCAGTGGAACTCGTTAGCAGGTCGTCTCTTTGTCCAGAACACTGAGGAGGCAGGAGGGGTTCTTGTTTTGCTTTAACTCCAGCCACACAGGAGGGCTGGGAGCTAGCTGTGCTGGAAGCTTGATCTCACATCTCCTGTCCCGTATGGACCTCAGCATCTCATACGTCCAAAGTGGGCAACAATTCCCGGTATTCTTGTTCCTGTCACTTTATTTATGGACAAAGCAATACTCTTTCTGCTTCACGTCAACCGTATTGAAAGGTAGAGTTCAACGTGTAGTGGTTTCCTAACAGCAAATGAACGCGGATACCGTGCGAGCGAGCTACACCAACGGTCACGTTCCAGCTACAGCACGAATATCGGTTTGTGCTCACTCTGAAATGAAAGAACACGGTACTCACAGGTGCCTCCTTCCTAATCATTTATTCTCCACAGAAATATACACCTGATTGCAAATATAAATATTTTAAGGCTCTTGTCACAGATGGTTGGCCCTCATTTTCATTTCAAAGGCAGCAGCGTAAGAATCGGTTTGCTCAGAAGGCCCGTGGAAAGTACAGCTGCTGCTACACGGTTATAAATGATTCAACAGGTTCCTTGTGCTTTGTCTTTTATTCAAAAGAATAATGAAGCAAGCCAAACTACCCGAGGGGTTTTCCTTGGGCCCAGACGAGCAGACGCAGGCCCCCGACCGCGGCCTTTGTGCTGACACCCCTTACACCGTGTGTCAACAGAGGTGGGGTTCAGCACGGCTGCGCTTCCTCTTCGAAACACAGTATAAAGGTTGGCGGAGCACACGCCGCTCTTCACCCCGGCTGCTCTCCACCCGCGCAGGTTGAGCTGTTGCGTTTAGAAGGCAAAGAACACCAATGGCGTTCTCCAACCGCAGCTTTCAGTGGGGCACAAGCACCCACTTACAATCTACCGCACCCAGCATCAGCGGCTTCACCTCCAGGAGAGCAGCCATCCAGAAGATCCAGGCACCCAGCGTCTATGGGGGGGCTGGCGGCTCTGGTACCCGCATCTCCACCAGCACCAGCTATGGACAAGGCTTCCACGGGAGCTCCCAGCTCAGCCTTACGGACAGCGATGCGCTGCTCACTGGCAACGAAAAATCAACTATGCAGAATCTAAACGACCGCCTGGCTTCGTACCTGGAGAGGGTGCGCTCGCTGGAGAAGGCCAACTCCCTGATGGAGAAGCAGATCATGGAGTGGTACGAGAAGAACACCATAGCCGTAAGGCAGGACTACAGCTCCTACTTTAAAACGATTGAAGATCTCCAAAATAAGGTAAGATACCATAAAACCATCTATAAATACATAAACTGCAGTTATCGCAGAATAATCTGTTGTAGAAAATCACAGAATCGTAGAAAATGTACTGCTCCAAATTGAAGTTGCCTCAGCTAAGAGAAATAAAAGCTTTGCTTTGATTAGACACAAATTAGTGACAGTTTTTACTTAATTGGTAACACTAGCTGCAGATGTGAGTAACCTCATACATGGAAAACCTTTGAACCAAAATTGATTCTATTGCATTTGCCTTAGGTAATTTTAATTAGTGAAAGTACTGACGGTAATTTCCACATTTAAATATAGTTTAGCATTTGTCGATTTCAAAGTGTTTTTTTCTTAGAAAAGAATGCCAAATGCTCAGAAAAAGATTACTTGAAATAGCAAATTGCTGCTATAAACTATTTGCACAGCAATCATTTGTCCCATTGTTTCTATGAGCTTCCTGAAATGTTTCCCCTCTTCCTTTTCACCAGTTCTATTTCCCACCCCTTAAAGCAGATCCCTCCCCGAGAGGGGCTCACCCCGATTATTCTCTACACCTGTTTTACGACGGGGTAACTTGCCTTTTGGAGAACCCCAACTCCTCCTCTGCACTTCCAAGGGAGCTCACCTCAAACCCGGGTGACGGACAACTAAAGCTAAGCGAGATGAAGCCCACACGTTGCATTGGTCTCCAGAAACAGATCGAGCGGGCACTTATGTGCCAAGATTTATTGCTTTCCAACCCTTCCTTTTTAGATCAGCGCGGCACAGCTGGACAACGCCAGGCTCGTCCTGCAGATCGACAACGCCAAACTGGCTGCTGATGATTTCAGACTGAAGTAAGTTCCATGATCATTTAATAAATGCTCTTTCATGCTTTTTCCATGAAAGCTTCTAGTTATCAGTATCCAAACTGAGAAGTAAACATTTTCTAACATAAAGTTTAATAAAAACTGTACACGCAAGGCTGTAGCGGTTCCTGCATTTCCCATTGACAGAACAAGCCTCGTTCCACAGGTATGAGAACGAGCTCCTGCTCCGGCAAAGCGTCGAGGGGGACATCCAAGGACTGCTCCGGGTTCGGGATGACTTGACTCTGACAAAATCTGATTTGGAGTCGCAGATTGAGAGCATGAAAGAAGAACTAGTTTTTCTTAAGAAGAGCCATGAGGAGGTGAGAGCAGCCGGTCGCTGTCAGGGAGAGGGTTTTTCTGAAGTGCCACAGAAACTCAGCCTCAGCAGGAATAATAAATCTCCATGTTAATCTGAAAGTGTACCACTCAGCTCCAGATTAGCTCACCAAAACAGAGGTACCTGTGCATATATCACCTACATGAACGCGCCCACGGTTCTGTTACCACCAGGGGAGGGGCAGCCCATAAACCAGAGCGAGCCCAGGGAGCGGCCGAGCTCCCTGCAGAGCAAACCCAGCGGCCAGGAAGCAGGGACAATCTCTGGTCTCCGCTGGTTCTAACAGCAGCTCTGGCTCACACAGAGGTACCTGCAAGTTAGATATGTGTGCTCAGTGTCTTTAGGAGTCCAAGCTCAACCTGAACCCCACCCTTAGCATTACTTCTATATTTTCAAAGTCCTGCAAGGGTAGGAACTTTACCCAACTGTTCTTTATTCCCCTTTTCAAGTAAAGGCACAAATGGTGATCCTAAACTCAAAGTGACTGCTCGCAAAATCTGTTACAGCCCATGCCCAAGCTTTCCTCGCTGTCATATGATCAACTTCAAGCGCGTAAACTCCTTGTCACATTGCAGAAAATACGTTCTTTGAGCTTATTGAGCATCAGAAAGATACAACCCAGAAAAACAGCCAACCTGGGCACCCACGTAGAACTGTGCTGTGCAGGACTGAAGTGGTTGTACCAGCGCTGGACACAGTGTGACTGTGTGGCACTGACACCCAAACCATGAGCTACCAACAGCTGAACAGCTCCAGCAACTCCGGAGTGAAAGTTCTCTTCAAGAGTAGTTTGTGGTTTAGGATCTGCTGCCCCACAAAAGTATACAAGGGAACCATGACGTCTACACTCATTCCATAGATGCGGTCCTGAGGAAATCATCTTTTTATAAGATGTTTCTCTATGACATAGCATTTATTGCTACAAAATAAGTAAAATGTTCTAGCATGAGGTGCAATAAACAGCGTTTACAAGGTGGTAAAGTTATCTTGCCCTGCGGTGCTGTTTAGAGAATTACTTCTATGTCTGTAGATTTTGATTTGCTTCCAATATTCCGGACTGGAAGCTCCCTGTGGCTGATACTAATCAATCCTCCTTGCTGCAGGAGGTTGACAGACTGCGCAAACAGGTGGGCGGCTCAGTTAACGTAGAGGTGGACGCTGCTCCAGGTATTGATCTTGCAACTACTATGGAAAAAATGAGGCAGCAATACGAAGCAATGGCAGAAAAGAACCGTCAA
Source organism: Eurystomus gularis (assembly GCA_013400335.1). Classification (NCBI taxonomy): domain Eukaryota; kingdom Metazoa; phylum Chordata; class Aves; order Coraciiformes; family Coraciidae; genus Eurystomus; species Eurystomus gularis. The sequence goes on along the minus strand of VZZY01024904.1, from coordinate 146,056 downwards.
GAGGCCAAAGAACAGTTTGAGAAGCAGGTAAGGCCAATCACCCAAACACCCACAAGAACCTCCGCCACGTCCGGCTGCAGTTTACAGCCCCTCCACCTTTGCATTTCAGACAGAAGAACTGAACCAGGAAGTAGCGATCAACGTGGAGCAGCTGCAAGTCCAAAGGAGAGAGGTCACTGACCGGAGACAGATCTTCCAGGGCCTGGAGCTGGAACTACAGTCCCACTTAGGCATGGTAAGTAACCCAGGGCACTCGAAACAAGGACTGCGCTTAGCAGACAGCTACACGGATAAACACAGAAACCGAGCGGTGGTTCAATCAAGATGTTATCTGAACACAAAAATGCCTCCCCTTGAACAACACACTTCTGCTCTCCCCATTGCCTGTAGAAAAAGTCGTTAGAAGACACCCTTGCTGAAACAGAAGCACGTTACCGTTACCAGCTAGCCCAAGTGCAGGAAGCAGTTGCCCACGTCGAGGCTCAGCTGCGGCAACTCCGGGCTGACATGGAGGGTCAGAACAACGAGTACAGCGTGTTGCTGGACATCAAGACTCGCCTGGAAATGGAGATCGCCACGTACCGCAGGCTGCTGGAGGGAGAGGACAGCGGGTGAGGGACACGCACACCTCGCTTTCTGGCTTAGTCGCGTAGGGCAGCCGACAACGCTGCAAACACGGCCGACCCCCACGGGAGGGGAAGGTGTAAAATCTGCCACGTTCCTACAGGGCTGAGGGCGGGGGGAGTCTGGTTAAATGTCCTGATGAAAGGACATGGCCTGTCTTGATTAGTAAACAAACACACAGGACGCATACAAGGATGGTTCCTCAATCTGTTAGGTGCCACATACTGATATTTTTTAATTTATAATTTGAACAGGCATTTCCAAGTGGATGTCTCTACAGCAGAGCCCGAGAAAGGTATGGCACACCAACCCCCTTAGCCTCTGTGGCCACCCATTCAAATGCCATGGAACTAAGTAGCCTGAAAGGAACCAACAGGTTCAGAGCGAGTAACCAGCAGAATCCTACATCAGGAAAGCGGTCCCTTGTATGAGCAGATACCCCATGGGGACTGTACGCAGCCTGCGTTTCTGTGTATGATTCAGGGGCGCAGAGTAGAACCACAGACTCCACAAAGAGCCAAGAGAAGGACAGAGAGTTACTGGATCACCCTCCGGAGACAGCGGGAGCTGTCCCTGAGCACACAGCGAGAGGGCTCCCGCATAACCCACCTGCTTCCACCGCAGAAATAACCCCTTCCAGTGCGGCCCGCTCCCAGGCTTAGGGCTACACAGTTGTGCTAAACTGAAGTAAAACTATCAGGAGGAGTAGAGAGTTACACGACACAATGTCCACCATAGTATTATGGGTGACATCCGGGGTGTTCAAAGGAAGAGAAACCATCTCCTGCACACCCCAGAGGTCTATGTCACGTCAGGGCGCTGGGAGAAGCTGCCGTTCACTGTTTGCTCCCCAGCAGCACGTCTGACACCAGACACTGCATTTCATGGCTTCTCTGTTCCCTTTCATGACCAGAATCAACTAAAGTGAAGAAGATCAAGACAATTGTTGAAGAGGTGGTCGATGGCAAGGTGGTCTCCTCACAGACCAAGGAGATTGAAGAGAAGGTGTAAACGGCACCGGCAGAGGGGAGACGGCCTCTGAGCTTCCTGGAGCTGATGCCACACAGAAAAGATTAAATTTTATAAAGAGTCCAATCTAATCATTCCTAAGACACAGGAGGGTTGAAAACCGCATAGATCTGGTTTTAAAAATGCATCAAGATGTCAATTCCACGCACCTTTCCTGAACCTCAACTACCATTCAAATGTAATGCAGCTTCACTTCAATAAAAACTGATTTTCAAGGACATAAGTGTCGATTTGCACTTCATAATAAATTAAAATGAGTAAATAAATTGAAGAAGCTTATTCAATATTTTTCACTCTCTGGGACTGTTTATATCACCAGGGACTGCAGCAAGCAAAGAACGTGTTTTACCTTTTCATTCAGAAATAAAAAGGCCACCAACTCTGTTACACCAGGAACGGCACATTCCCCTCCCCGTTACGGTGCTGGGCTCCTGCGCCTCACCCAGACCCTCAGTCCAGGGACTCCGCGTTTTCCCCTTGACAACAGAAACACAAAAAACTGTTCCTTTTGAAGTCTCACCTGTCCAGCATGTTATTTACTGTACATAAACGGCTGCCAAGGAAAGCAATCCTCTGCTTTCCCGATCGCGAGTCACTCATCAACTCATTTTGACAGAAATGCTTCTCTCAGGTCTTTGATCTACTGCTCATAACGCAATTCTGCCCAAAAAAGCACCCGTGCTCCTGGATGCAGATCAATTAGAAATTACTACATGTCAGTTGACAAATCCAATGATAGAATTAAGCCAGGAGAAAGAACAGAACGTTTTCTGTTTACCAAAATAACTTCAGAATTAAAGCAGATTGGTTTTGAAGGGCTCCCATGCCTAAACCTGCAACAGAAGAGCTCTGTTCGATCTTTAGATTTATGGTATAAAACACACAAAATGCAGAAATAATGTTGCTTCTTTTCGGATAATAGCGAACTATTTAGAAGAAACAACGGTCAGTTTCCAGCTCAGAAATATAAACTCTCGGTCTGGGCCGTGCATTAGGGCAGGAAACACAATTACAAACTGTATTATGTAGACTCAAGTATATTTGTGTTTTCACAGGAACACTCACTCTGCAGATCACTGAATGTCCTCGTGTCTCTTCTTACCCGTTTCTTAATCACTTTTCTCACTCCCTAGTGAAGACCAGAGAGCACTAACCTGGCAGAGGCTCACGCCAGAGAAGCGTTATGAAAAGAACCGTGTTTCTGAGATGCGCCCTGGGAGGTGTGATATCAAAGGGCTCGCTCCAGCGACGGAAGCACGCTCCTTTCATAACAGCCCCCAAGCAAGAAAGCAATTAATATGGAACGACAAAAAAATTACTTAGGACGGATTTAAATGTGAGAAGAAGCTTTTCTGCTTCATTGCACATGGCAAAACACTTTCATGATGCCTTAGCTCTACCCCACCCATTTCCCTTCACACGGCAAATACCTGGAGGGCATCAGATTTCCAGGCTCATTGGCAACTGAGATGGGCACGGATCATTTTGCATGGTCAGGACACACTAAACTGCCCTTCCCTCAGACAACAGAGAGAGAGAGAATTAAAGATCTTCCGAGGAGGAGGGGACTGTCGCTGCAACACCCGCTGCCGCCCCTATAAAGGGGTGACCCGTTCTCGCTCCGCGCTGTTCACTTTGCGGCAGCGATCGCGCACCCCGAGCACCATGGCCCTCTCCGTGCGCTCGAGCGGGGGATCCCGGCAGTTCTCTTCCCGGAGCGGACTTGCCGGCGGATCTCTGAGAGTGGCTAGTTCCAGTGGTGGAGGAGGCTTTGGCGGCAGCGGACTGGGGTTCGGTGGCGGAGGTTTTGGTGCTGCTTCTATGCTCGGTTCAGGCTCTGGCTTCGGTGGGGGCTTTGGGAGTAGCTCAGGCGGAGGCTTTGCGAGCAGCTTAAGCGGTGGCTTTGGTGGAGGCTTTGGCAGTGGTTTAGGCGGTGGCTATGGAGGTGGCTTAGGCAGCGCTTTTGGTGCAGGCTTAGGAAGTGGTTTTGGCAGCAGCTCAGGCACTGGGTTTGGAGGCAGCTTTGGTGGCGGCTCAGGATCTGTTTTCGGAGGTGGTTTTGGCCCTGCTGGTGCTGGGGATGGTGGCCTTCTTTCTGGCTCAAAAAAAGAAACGATGCAGAACCTCAATGACCGCCTGGCTGCTTATCTGGACAAAGTACGATCTCTGGAGGACGCCAACACTGAGCTGGAGCGCAAAATCCGTGAGTGGTACGAGAAAAACGGCCCTGGCGCCGGCATCCCTGGACCTGGGAATGACTACAGTAAATACGCTCCGATAATTGAAGACCTTCGGAACAAGGTAGCGAAGCAACGTACTTAACCTATGTTTACATTTGCAATTCACCTAGTAATATTCGGGATAAAAAGAATAAATTCCGTGTTGAATTTTTCTTGTATCTCAACGTCAGTTCTGTAGCTACATCGCACAGTGCTGCGTGACTTGGTCTGATCTAAAGGCAGCAGCGATGGAATCCAGTTCTACAACCTCCTGTAGGTTAAAAAGTTTAAATTCTACTAAGTTTCGTATTTCTTCCATCACAGATTCAGTTCTGAAGCAGACAGACTACCTGGCAAGGTCCTCAGAGATTGTCAACGACCTTGTGGTAGCAGGCAATCCGGCACTCGACCGCTAACCGCGGCACGCCGACCTGCAGAGCTGGAAACTGCCCTGTGTGTTTCCGTAGCAAGTGACACCCGAGTCTGACAAACTGCACTGAATACGATAATTGCATTTAGGACTACAGCTACGTAAATAGCTATATTGAGCTGCAAAGCCATCGGGCTATAAAGCCACTCTCTGAACACTGATTGTTTTCCAGATCATCAACGCAACTATCGACAACGCCAGAATCATTCTGCAGGTCGATAATGCCAGGCTGGCTGCTGATGATTTCAGACTGAAGTAAGTGTGTCTTAGTAGTACAAAAACTCTTACGAATATTTTAAGAAAAAAAATAAATCTTTCCTATTTAAAAATATCTTTCCTTGTAGGATAACATAATTATTAAACAATATTACAACAATTATGTGTGTTAAGGTTTCTTAGTTATATCAGTGCATAGTAATAGTTTGCTTTTGACCTCACCAGCCACACAGAAAATCCTATTTAATGACTTTATTTCCAGATATGAGAATGAAGTGGCTCTTCACCAGAGCGTGGAAGCCGACATCAACGGTCTGCGCAGAGTCCTCGATGAGCTGACCTTGACAAGAGCTGATCTGGAGCTGCAGATCGAAAGCCTGAACGAAGAACTGGCATATCTCAAGAAGAATCATGAAGAGGTACTTTTTTCTTTTTGAATTCATAACAGGGCAGATGGAATTGTGAAATATCAAATTATTCCTCGGTTTCATTATTTGTTTTGTTTGCTGGTCTTTTCTGAGCTTACTAAGTGAACGAAATACACACACATGCTACGGATTCTTGCTGACACCGAATTCGTACCACATATATTTCCTTATATAATTTTTTTTAGGTAGAACTATTTTGCCTTTTATTAACAGAAACTATTCACCATCTTCTATCTCTCCAGGAGCTCCAGGGCATCCAAAGCAGCGCATGTGGCCAAGTCAGCGTTGAGATGGACGCTGCTCCAGGCACCGACCTGACCAAGCTGCTGAATGACATGAGGGGACAGTACGAAGTCATTGCTGAGCAAAATCGGAAAGAGGCTGAAGCATGGTTCAACGAAAAAGTAACCGCCAGAGATAGCAAATCCAGCGTAAAAACGTCAAACTCATGTAAAAATGAGTTAGAGATGCGGAACATGAAAATGACACTCTCTTCTTGTTGTTTCAGAGCGGGGAGCTGAAAAGGGAAATCTCCACCCACACTGAGCAGCTCCAGTCCGGGAAGAGCGAGATCACGGATTTGAAACGAACTCTCCAGAGCTTGGAAATCGAGCTGCAATCTCAGCTCGCCATGGTACGTTCTCAGGAAGCTGCTCACTAGTCAGGGTAACTCTTCCAGCCGCAGGAGCATGGTTAGATCTTACTCTGTTCCATAGGATTTAAGGTTTGCATTTATTGCCTCTTAAATCCTGCATTCCTTCCGTTCCTAAATACCAGCAATACATATAATTGGATTGCAAGTAGCACATTGTAAAGCAGATGATCTTTCATGCTCACATTCAGTGAGCCAGCAAAGGCCAGTTTTCAAACTGGCATTTCAAGAAAAACATTAAAAACCAAGTAACGAGGCTCTACTTACTCCCATTAAACTACCGCAGCTGATTTTGTCTTTGTAAAGAATTTTTTCTTCCTCAATCGGGAATTATTTAATATCCTTCCTACACAGAAAAAATCCCTTGAGGACACTCTCGCAGAAACAGAAGGAGGTTACTGTGCTCAGCTCTCCCAAATGCAGCTTCAGATCGGGAACCTGGAGTCTCAGCTCTTCCAGGTCAGGGCGGACATGGAGCGCCAGAACGCGGAGTACCAACAGCTCCTGGACATCAAGACTCGCCTGGAAATGGAGATTGAGACCTATCGTCGCTTGCTGGACGGCGAGTTTGTGTGAGTAACTAACTTAAGATATCTCCTTCATCTTACTTCCTGCAGCAACATCCTTGCCGGGAAAAAAAAAGTCAAACCAAGTGTAACGTTCACCAAAGGACATAAGGCCCACACAACCATTCTGGAGTAACACAGACACACCTCGCGTGAGGAGAGGGAACCTCTCTGCTCCGTGTTTGAAATAATCCGGCAACAGCAACTTGAAAAGGGAATTTCTCCCGATCCTGACAAACGTTCTGCAACATCTTGTGTCTCTGATTTGCTTTCAGGAGCGCAGGGCAGGGAGTTACGTTTGAAAGCTCATCCTTGACAGGGTCCAAGTCACAAACACAATCACTGGATTCTTCTCAAGGTAGGAAAAACTTGATTGAATAAAATTTTGTTTCTCAAATCTTCCTTATAAATAAAATAACACACGCCGCTCTGTTTAGCTACATCACGGAGTGTGTTCTGACACAAAGCCAGTTTGAAAGGAACAGGATGTAACCGTTCACACACAGGCTGCTCTGTTTTGTAAGGGTTAACACGCTGGGCAACATTTCTGTTTGCTTGTTTATCATGTTTAGATCCTAACAAAACCAGAAAGATCAAGACAATTGTTGAAGAGGTGGTAGATGGAAAAGTTGTTGCATCCCACGTTAAGGAAGTGGAAGAGAAGATATAAGGCATGACCTGATACTGCAAAGGACCCGTTCACTCCACGTTTTTCCAAAGCCAAAATGGATAAATGCTTCTGCTCTTGTGTATGACGAGATAAGAACAGCTCAGCTTTTTACTGACGTTCTTTCACATGCAGCAAACCTGCACTGTCATTCTTAGCAGCCGTGCAACGTGTTCTCTGCTTTGGTGTATCGGTATTACCTGTACTCTTTTCACAGCGTTCTTTAAACACAGCATCAATTCTTTGTCCAATAACTAGAAATATGGCACTTGATTAGACACGATTTTTAGTAACTTTTAGTAATTAACAGATAAAATAATGCTGCTATTCTAACGTCATTTTCCCATTTCCTTGACTAATAAAAAGGACTCAGCAAGCTTGACGGTGCTGGTCTCCCTTTACTCCTCGCTTGGGACGGTGCTCCCCAGGCGCCTGCCGCGCTGCCGGCCAGCTCGCCGTGCCACACGCGGCGTGGGCTGCTCCCCACGCGCTTCACCAAACCAAGCCAGCGCCGGGACATGTACATGTTAAAAAAAATGATTTAAATGTGGGATTAAAGGAATAGTTGCTAACTTATAATTAGAAGCTATCCATTTACCTGACTTTTACCTGACCGAGGTAGATGTCCCTACTTGTGTAGGGAGGCTGGACTAGATGACCTCTAGAGGTGCCTCCCAGCCTAAAACATGCTATGGTGCTATGATTTAAGAGAGACGTTTTTGCCGGCACAACAGCGCAGGGTAGCCGGCAGTCCAGCGGAGGCAGGGACCGCAGGCCGGAGGCCGGCAGCAGCCCTGGCCATGACGCAAGAGCTCGTGTCCCGGCTGCCATCTCGGGAGAGCACCACGAGATCCTCCGAAGCCAGATCTGGCTTCCAGAGGGTCAACTCAAACGCACTGCTGAAAGGAATCTCACCCACGACAAAACCACGAACCAAAATACAACCCACTGACGCTTCATACCTAAGCCTTTGCTCTTGAGCCAAAACGCTGACATTTTTGTGTGATTCCCAGAGAAGAGAAGTTACAGGGAGCACTTAAGTGTGAGTGACTGTGTCTCTGGAACACAAACATTGTGCACGTTCTATCACATCTCTTCAACACTCGACCCAAACTGGAAGTTTAATGGGAGCACCAATTTCAGACTGTGCTTCCAGCTTGGTTTCCTAAAACCCGCTACCAGCGTTTTTTCTGCTTCCAGCTTCGAACCGGTAAAATCCAGGGTAACTAAAACCATCACCAAAAAACTAAATCAGCTAAGTAAAATCACAATATCATCTTTCTTTTGCATCCATCATTTTTTTCACATGTGGAAAATCTGAAACCACATCAACTTCCCCTCAATTGACAGCATCTCCATTTGGAACAGAAGAAGAGGTCTCCTTTGCCACCTTCTTCCAAAGACACATACACTTTCAGAGCAACACATGCCAAGAAATGTGAAATCGTGTAGTACCTTAGAGACTGCAACTGGTTGCTGCGAAATCGTCATTCCCTCCATCATTCCAGGTAGATTTCCACTGAATAATCACAATAGTTCACCTACACATTAATCCTGACTTTAACATTGTGATCTAAAAGACGACTTGGACCTGCCCAGGGTGCGGTCCTAATGTGTGTGAAATCCAGAGACCAGCACTTGTCTTGTGAGAAAGCACCAAGGGCCCAGCCAAGCAGCTTGCCAGCACGACGGCACCGTCAGGCTGCAGCTCAGAATCCAAACAGCAGTTGCACAGTAGCTGAACTACAACGTTAACTAAAATCTAACATCCATAACAAAGTATGAACATCGAAAGTAGCTAAAAGTCAAAACCACACAAATCCTAGTAAAGATGCAACTGCTTACACCCACCTACCTTTAGCCCCCAGGGATTGCGCAGCCAGACGTTCCCTTTACGCCTGAAAAATAGACAGAAAAAGAAAGCATTAGTGCCAATTTCTTTTTTAAAAGCTTTAAAAAATTGTATCAGCTGGCAAACACTTAGCTCCTGGTAATGCAAGGATTCATCCATAGATGCTTGCTGATGCATAAAGTTTGGTCTGTGGGACCAAATCCAGTATCCCTGCAGAGCTCCATATTATATTCTCAACTTAGACATCCCTGGATTCATTTCTGGACACTAGACAGCCTTGACTTCTCCTGACGTACAGAGAAGCAGTTCAGGGAACAGACAGCAAACTGTAAACAATCGGTGTTGCAATGCAAGGAAAAAGGAACATTCTCAATCACATTTCAAGTTCTTGCTTGCTGGAACAGACAGGCTTCCTAGCAATGAGTAGAGGTACAACATCTCACACTTGTTGGATGGATTCCGAACGCTTTTATTATGTGACTGTTCTCATACCACCAACGAAAAACACCACCAACATTTTGGTTTTAGAGCTAGATAAAACAACGATTAAGACACTTGTAGAGAAGATAGCGGCCAACAAAACACCCTCATCTGAGTCCAGGTCAGCTGAAAAACAGCCAGCTAAGAAAAATAAACCTAGAACACAGGATCCTTTGGCATGTGCCAGCAGACAGAGCCAAGGACAAGGAAGCCTGACGCACACCAGGGGACTTTCAAGTGCTATAATACTTCGACTTCGAAAAAGATGAGTGTCTTGTAAAAGTTCATTGCCTTTTTTTTTTCTTAACTCATTTTACTGAAGCATAGTCTTATTTGGAGCCTAAAAATGCATTCTATCTAGTGAATTTTTATTTTTTACTGTAATCTGGATTTTTTTACTAAATATCCAGTATTGTGCATTACTGAAAAAACTTTAGTCAAGAGCTGTCCTTAGCAGACAAGGCCATTGGGATGATACAACAGCTACAGAGAACCAGGAAACGACAAAGGACTTGCAGCAAATACAGCCCAGCAGACAACCTGTTCTTTCCACCTCCCTGGGAGCTGTCGGGAAAGGTGTCAGAGTCTCACAGGATCTGCACTCTGGGAAGTGACCGCCCCGAGCCAGGGCAGAGCCACCGCGGGACAGACCAGCCCATCAGCTCTGCCCGAGGGACTGACTGAGCAGCGCTCTGCAGAAGAGGGGCGAAATCCCTTGCACAAGGTCATTACCACTAGCTATGATGGCTCCTTTCCCTCTCCAAAACAACCTGTCCCTAAAACCACCGCGATGTTGGCTGGGAGGATGGCTGGGAGCCCAGCTCTGCTTCCAAATGTTGGGGACAGTCCCCAACACTAGATCAGGTGAGTGACCAGAGGCCTCGCCGAGCCTCATAAACCTCCAAGGATGGGAATTCCATAACAAATCCCTCGATAACCTGCTCCAGCGCCACACAACTCCCAGTGACGACACGTTCCAGCGCCAGCACCACCAATCCGGGTGCAACGCTGGGCAGCTGCTCCCCTCCAACCCCTGTGCCACCACTCTCACGGTGCACAGCTCACGTTCTGCCCGCTGCTTTGCATCTCTTCACCTCGCGTTTTCGGGGTCATAAAAACACAGGTGTAGCGTAACAAAACCACGCCGACGTTCCACGCATCCGCTTCAGCGCGTGACTTGGGAACGACTCTTTCAACCGCTGCAAAAGCGACAGACCTCTCCTTCACCAAGGCCAGCGTTCGGGAACCATTGGAAGCCTCCGAAACGCAGCTCTGTCGCTTTAAAGCCTGCCTGCGCGCTGCCTGCCCTGCCTGCGCTGCCTGCAGGCAGCCGGGCTCTGCAGCAGCCTCATCCTATCGCCACGGCCCGGGCAGCCAAGGTGGAGGATGGGAGGAGAACGGGACTGTCCCAGCTCCTCACGGAGAGCAGGGCCAAGTATGAAACGCTCCTCACCGGCCATCAGATAAAGACCCTCAGCTCCGCGCGGACCCAGGTAATGACCGCTCGCAGCCACGCACCTTCCATGGTGAGACCAGCCCTGCCTGCTCAGCTCCTCCCTCGGCCTCTCTGAGGTACCGTTATTTCCTTTTCAATGCAGCGTATTGTCGGGGAAGGGATCTGGATTTTACCGCAGTGAGATGCGCGCTAGAAGAGACGGAATAGACGGTGTTTGGGGCACGGAATCCGCGCGAACCCAAAGCCGTGTAATCCATCCGGATGGGGTTTTTTTTGCCGTACCTGCAACGGGGATATTGTTGGGATTTAAAAAGAAAATGCTGACGCGCCGTAATGTGGTAACCCCCGGCACCAGTCAGTCATCCCGGAGGGAAAGAGAACCTCGGAAATCAAAGGCGATGTGAAGAAGCCATTTGTGTACAGGAAGCGTTACCGGTTTTAGCACCTGTATTAAAACTGGACCTTTTCAGGAACCGCTTTATGTTCTCCACAGTAAAAGAGTGTTATGCTCCTCGGCAAATATTATTTGTTCTTTCCTACAGATTGATTACATGTTATCAACACACAATGCTACTGTAAATTACAGATTTACATACAAAACGGCTCTAAACCCAGCTGCCCTTTGAAATAAAGCAGCAAAATAATTCTCGACCATCAAACATCAAGAGATTCAGGGTAAAAATGAGGCGTTGAACCGTCTTGTTGCGCTCCTTTGGCACTGCAGAAATCCTGGAGGCTTGTTTTAACCCAGGCCAGACTAGAGCTGCAGTCTGGCTGCTCTACACGGCAACCCAATGACACACAGCAGCTATAAACCAGACAGTTAAGCCGAGTTTATATCCGCGTTTGGCACAAAGTGGCCAGTGTTATCTTTATAATCTTGTCACGTGAATTCTGCAGTGCCCAGGCAAAAGAGGGTAAGCAAAGACCATGGGGTGTTCACTTGTGGATTAGACAGCGGCCTGGTAAAATGACAGTAGGGTATTGGGGGGATGGAAAGGAACTTCTTTTACTCGCTTCACAGGGCCTGAATTACAGAGTTCGTTTGGCATCGTAAGAACCTAGATAAAGCCGTACAATGTGCAAAAGAGCATGTCTGAAGTGCTTACGGCTTCTTCACCGCCTGCAGTAAACCTCCGAAACACAAAGGAAAAATAACTTCTGGAACTTGAATTATCTCGAACAATATTTCGGATCAGGATTACGCTCAGAACAGGCACTTCACTTCTGAACGGTCCCATGTAACAGGGCTGACAGCATCTACTCAGGAAAAGTGCCATTTTTTCTTCCCTGCAATAGGTAAATCTTAAATAACCTGTCCTTAGAGGGCAAGGAAGAGCTGCAGGTTTGCCTACAGACGCCTTCCCAGTTAAACGAACGGCGGTGCCTGCTCTCAAATCACAGTGAAATCTCAGCAATGCCTGGATCAAAGCCTCAGTTACAGCCACTGTTGACTGAGACATTCCCGCAGCCGCTCAAACAGGCTCCCTCTCACCACAGCTGTTCTTAGAAATCAAAAATACGTTAAAAACAAAGAACCTTACTCAAACTGGAAGCTTGAACCGACTGCAATTACTCCCATTTCCACATTAAACCCATTTACTGTAGAAGAGAATACAGTTTCGATACAACCAGTTAATCTGTTTGGGAACTCCTCTATTACTAATACAGGAGAGGTAAAAATGTGGCCGACGACTGCCCCAAACACAGCAGGGTGAGGGCCTCCTGTCCGCACCGTACACAAAATACACATTCGTGGAAGCTACCAGTGAGGTGATGTGACTCTCAAACAACTCCAAGCAGGTATTTTATTGTCATGAGTTGAATACTTTAACGTCTCTGTCTTTTCTGCACCCCTTGTAGCTAGAAGGAGCCACAGTTAAAAGAATGGACAAAGATGCAGAAGCGCTGCAGGCAGCCAGAGCAGAACTCTGTGAGGCCAGACGGCAGTGGCACCACATGCAGATCGAAATCGAGTCTCTCCACGCTGTGGTAAGCATCGTAAAATGAAACTTAATCTCCTGGAGAAAGGTAAACCTTTTTCTCGCTGTAAACTATTCCACAATTCAGCTTCACACCCACCACGCCCCGGCAGCGTCTCCCGCCCTCGGCTCGCTGCGGTTCAGGACCCGCCGTTCCATAGACACCTATTTCCACGTTCTCACACCTGCCAAACATCGATTTTCGTGATACTCCCTCATCAGGGTCCCAGTCATTCTGCTTAACCAATTCACATTGGGTTCATAACTTCTTTTTTGAATGAGCGGACCACATTTATCAATTCATTCATGATAAAATACGTCAGGAGTTCAGTAATAAGCTCCAAGAGCAGAGACCACCGACCTGGGTATCACACAGGCACTATCGGAGGCCTGTGAAACCCGTGCTAGTGGATTGCTGCTACAAGGCAGCTATATTTTTTAATCCAATCTTAAATTATTACAGATTTTAGTGGAAAATTTCTCGGCACAACTATTCTCTTGAAAGCTTTGCCCCTGTTCCTAAAAACACAGTTAATGAGAAGTACGTGGAACATCTGTACCCATATACTTTCCGTATCTTAAAATATGAGTTAAATTTCACAGGAAAAGGGTTTGGAACGTTCGTTGCGTGCCACGGAGCAGCAGTACCACATGCAACTACAGAATTTAGAAGGTGAGATCGAATGCTTAGAGAAAGAGCTGCTGGAAGTGAGAAGAGGTATCGAGAAACAGCTTCAGGAGCATGAAATCCTCCTGAACACCAGGATGAAGCTGGAGGAGGAGATAGCGACGTACCGCAGTCTGCTGGAGCAGGAGGAGAGCAGGTACGCGGCCCCAGAGAGCAAGTGCTCAAAGTTGTCTTCCATTCCAGAGCCTCTCACTGAAATAATCATCACAACTGTAAATACGCGAACCAACCATTAAAAAATTAAATTATCAAATCCTTGGAAATTGTCTCATTGTGACTTAACTTCAGCACAAATTAAATAAGTCTTCCTGGCATGTACTGAACAGCCTAAAAACTGTCTGAAAATAACGAAGAAACGGCTCGGGTGTTTTCAGTAACGTCCTTCAGTTCTGTACTCGAGTGAGAAACCCAAACACAGAGTTACTACAATCAAAGAGGACTTCTCATGGTTCTCATGTTTTTACATTGTTCGTAGCTGCCAGTACATCAAGTTTGGGATTAAACTAAGTCAATATTATTAGACTACTGTAGTAATTTTCCTTTTTGCAGGTTTCGTTGCCCTGTACCCGAGCAGGAGGAAAGAAAGCCCACCACCAGCAAGACTGCCTTCACCCTGCCCGCCCGTGAGTTGTTAGACACGTCCCTAGTCTAGTTGTTAGACTACGGCCCCACGGGAGGTTCCCAACTACTGACACACGGGTGGATGTTAGAGAAGGATCTTCCCACAATGCAGCAGGAGGAAAAGTCCCCCTGGGTCCCGTGTCCTCACCCTCCTCCCCTTTGTACCTACTACACCTGCATTCTCTTTTACAGACGGGGCAAAGAAGCATGAAGCTGAGAAGGTGGAAGTGATGAGGAAACAGGCAATCCTAGATGGAAATATTATGAAGGAAAGTGCTGAAGCTCACGGCACTGTACAGTAAGATGAACATCAATTTAACAAAGTAACAGTTCAATACAAACCGTGGGCATTGCACCTCGGCAGCCTGGAGTTTTCCTCTGTTTAGTATCCGTTATATATCAGCCACAAAGCTCCAGAGCAACAGCGACAGCTCTTGAGGATACATACTGAATGGCATGTTTCATACATTAAATATTAACATTCTTTTTATTGGTATTTACTTCATAAGCTAATAACATCACGGTGATGCTTTCCATTTGTAATTTCTGTTTCTAAGAATGAAGTGATGAATAATTTATCCAGTTGAAGCTGGAAGGCAAAGAGCCCGTACCCTGTTTGTGCAGCCCCTCGGGGGCGGATTTACCCCCATCAGCTCAGGCTGGGCTGCTCTGACTTGATACTGGGAAACTCCCGCGTTTCACCAGTTACCGAACAGGGAACGCTCGGCTCCTAAGCGGGCACGTGAAAGCCTGGTAGTATCTGTTATTCACCTTAAATTAATATATTGGATTGCCTCATTCTTTCTGCTGCTCTTTAAGCTCTTCTGTAGACTCCCACTTCACGTTACAATTACAACAAAGTGCAGTGGGCTATGAAACCATCTCAAAATTGAGGTTCAAAGTGAATGCCACCACATCGCCCACCACACACACTCCCTCCCGATGCTTTATTTTGCCCCAAGAGCTCTGTCCACCTTGCCCAGCCTGACAGATCTGCACGGGCCGCTCTGCTGGGTGCAGTTCAGAGTCAGACCTTCAGAGCCAGATCCTGCCACCCACTCCGAGGATTAAAGCAACAGGATTTGGGTGTCTGAAGATGACTGAGTCAGCTGAGGCTTCAATTCTCCATATTTCACTTCTGCCCTTTTTTTTTTCTTTTTTAAAATTTAACAGATCTACATCGTGAGGTTTGGATCCGAGCAAAATTTTTCTCCTCCCCATTTCGAAGGCTTTCAGATGCAGGAATTCTACCCTGCCCACTGCAGTGCAAAGCTTTTGAGCTTGGGTTCCAAACTTTCACCTTGGAAACAAACTGCCTGATGTGTTTGGAGCAGTCGTTTTGGACCCGTGTCTGCTTAAAAGTACAAAAACGAGAATATAATGAGCCCTTTATTTAGCCTTTCTGGAGAGTGAACTTGTGGGAATCCAAAGAAAAATTCTGGTGTATCCATCTAAAAAACTAAACAACTAAAATAACTAAAAACATACCAAACAACTAAAACAACTAAAAACATACAAACAACTAAAACAACTAAAACCATACCAAACAACTAAAATAACTAAAACCATACCAAACAAATAACTAAAAACATACAAACAACTAAAACAACTTGACGCTACTGTGCAATTTCTCGCTACCTTTCCAAAGCCACCCCGAAGACAGATAATCCATATTACAGATACTTTCGCTTTCTTGTTTCAGGACAGAAAAAGTGGATGAAGTCATTAAAGAATGGGAAGGTTCTTTCTTTAAGGACAACCCTCGCTTGAGGAAAAAGTCCGTGTCGCTGCGCTTCGATCTCCACCTAGCAGCGACAGACGAAGGATGCTTACACACCAAAAAGAAAACTCTTCCCGACATCGAAGTCAGGCTGGTGATGAGGAGATCTTGCAGCATCCCTTCCATCAAACCCTGACCTCCAGCAGATCACCCACAGCTCGTCTCCACCAGGCTCTGGGGCAAACGGGGGACGGGCTCCCACCGCCCGCGGCCTGGCTGCAACCGCGACATCCCACCGAGCACTCGGATCACGCAGGAAAAACCTACAAGTCTTTTAAAAGGAAGCGAGAGGAGCAAGAGGGTTGAGATTCCAAGACCTGACTCCTACCAGTTTTATACTCTGGGTGCAGCCCTTTAATTTTCTCATTATTGCTGTTGTTTTGTAGAATTTCACCAGGTATTACAAAAACTAAACTGTAACTTTATACTTTGACATATTCTTTGTAAAAGAGATCTTGCTCTGGAAACGAGAGATGCATATTCCCTTCTCTTAATTATGACAAGGATTATCAGTCATTATAAGTAGGCAATATTGAATAATTTATATCACAGCTGTCATACTTCTGGAAATACATTTTAAAGTAACACTTTCTAACAGCAAAAAATTACAAAGATGCTCTTGAAACGCATAAATTGTTAACACAGCATTTTATTTTAAAAGTGGCTGGTATTTTTAAACTGGTTTTTTTTTTTTTAGGCAACAACTGAGCAAAAACGTCTTTCCCTTCCATAACTACACGCACATTTCTAGAGGTGTTGTAACAAACCAGGAATACTTCAGCCGTTGTTCCGCTGATTTTGAAGCAGTAATTCCCGCTGAAAATCCATCGCTGCCCACACAGATCCGTACCACTTTCTCAGCCACAGCAAGTAAAATTCTACTCTTTAAATTGTCCAACCGTAAGGAGTTAACCAACCATTTAAACGCTGGTATTTAATTGTGTTTATTTTAACAACGTGAATTAAAGTATCTTCAACAAATTCCTCTTCTGAAATATTATAGGTCAGTTACGCTCTGGATCTAGTTACGTGACAAGTCACTGTCATGCCGGGGTACAGCTGTTACTCCTCCAAATTAAATGGGCAATATAAGGGCTACACGTTCAAAGTAAGATGCTACCACACCCACTAAGTATCCCCCACTACTCCTCAAAGTAGCTACTGGAAAATACAGTAGATGATATTGTGTCTGTACACAGAAAAAAAACTCTGACATACTTCTTTAGAACATTATAAATCCAATCGCAAGCAAAACCTCAAACGAAACTGTATTAAAGACTATTGTCTGTGAGGATTTTTCCGAGGCACAGATGTCACAAATTCCCACCGAAGTCACTGGGCTTGCAGGGGCTCAGAACCCAGAAAAACCCCGAACCGTATTTGCTGGATCCACAGCAGCATGTAGAAGATTAATTAAAGTGTATTTGCCTTATGACTTACGGCATGTGTTACAAAAACAGAGACTACAAATACTGTCAGTGTTAATTTATGCTTCTATCTTTTGTTACCAGTAAGAACAACGCATTTATATTGCCCACGGGTCTGTATCTACTGTATGAAGCTGGCTAATTATCGTTAACCTTAATACTGATCTGGTGTTGTTAATACTTGAGTATTTGGCATCCTGAATGTATTCGCCTGCTCTAGTATTTTCACTATGCAGCTTTTTTTTTGTGCTTATACTCTGTACATTTTACAATACTTGAATTTAAACTAAGTTTTAACAGCTTCAAGGCACTTTAAGCAGGGATACAAATTTACCAAAGTAACTGATAGCACTACAATAAAAAAGGGTATTAAAATACAGTTTGCCTATGCATATTTTGTGATGTTTAACATGTGTACCTTAAAAGGAAAGAAATAACAAGAGAAATACAAAATAAAAGTTGCAGGTAAGAAAACCTGTGGTGCTGCAGCCCTGTTTTCAAAGCTCTCCTCTACAACTAGAAAGCACAAATTCCCCAAGAATCTTTAGTGTAACATCTGAGTGTCTTCCTGCTACAAAAATTTCTCCTGTTCTGGGAAATCCAGCAACCCTGAGTATGTCCTTTGTTCCAAGTAGGGCACAAGACAGCACAGGCAGCAGCTGGCACGCATAGATCGCAATCTTAAACTGGCAGGCAAAGATAAATATCAACCAAATATGTAACAGAAAGTTCGCTTTTCACCTAGATTTTTGCGCCAACCTCCCTCACGCAGCAAGAGCTTGCAGAGGCACATGAAAACGACCGTGCAAACACACGGAAGGTACTGACGTCTCTGCAGGGAACACTAACGGAGTATTTTCCTCACAGACACAGGTTTTTCTTTAGCCAGGGGGTGCTGGCTTATTCTCTGCCCTACAGTACTTCTTGGGGTATTATCCAGTGTAACCCCAGATTTCTATTCCCCCTCACGACAGAAACTTCGCAGGGCGCTCGCCTGACTTCGCCTTGCAAAACCACCTCCATATGAGAGGGTAAAAACTGCCGTGTGCCTACAGCAAACAGCCTGGGAACTGGAAAAAAAAAAATGACTTTATTCGGGTGTTATTTCACCCGTGTGAGGCCTGGCGGCTCCTGAGGCCTCCCCAGCCCCGCGCAGGGCCCTGCCCTCACCGCTCTCCCCTCACGGCCTCTCCGGGCCCTGAGGGCCCCAGAGCCCCCGGCCGCTCCCCGCCCGCCCGTTCTCCGCCTCAGATTCCTCCCGGGGCTGCCCGCCGGGAAGCGGGTGAGTCTCCCTATGGAAAAGTGCCGACGGGAACGTGAAGGCGGGAGGCTTCCCGCCCGCACCTTGCCCTCGCTGTCGTAGGGAAAAGGGGAGGATGAGCCCGGTGCTGGAGAGCCCGAGTCTGGGGCGGAGACCGCCCGGGAGCACCGGTAACGCCGCCCGGGAGCACCGGTAACGCCGCCCGGGAGCACCGGTAACGCCGCCCGTAATGGCGGGGCGGGGCCGCCCCCCGCATGGCCGCTGCCCTCCGCGTCCCGCAGATTCGCCACAACCCCTCCCGGCCCCCGCTGTCCCCAGGGGGGTACGGGGAAAGCCTGGGCCCGGCGGGAGCTCCAGGGCAAGCAGAGCCGGCACACCGCCTCCCCCCTACAAACCGGCCCCGCCACCGGCAGGAGGAGGCGGGCGAAGTGTCGAAAGTGCGGAGCCG
>VZZY01024904.1:77558-127129 GCA_013400335.1 Eurystomus gularis | reverse complement strand
CGGAGCTCCGGCCTGCCCCGGCGTCGGGAGCGCGGCCCCTGGGGAGGGGGCGGTGGGGCCGAGGAGCCCCCCAGCAGGCGGGGACAGCGGCCGTGGGGCTCCCCTGGAACCCCACGAGCATCCCCACGGTGAAAGCGTTAACGCGGGCCCGGAGCTGAGCACTTACCGGGAGTTTCCGAGGCAGGTCCCGCTTCTGTTGTAGCTTCGGTGGCGCGAAGGGAAGAGAAAGGCCGGAAAGTTCTTTGTTACGGGGCTTGTTCCACGCGGCCCGGGGGGTTGGTTGTGATGGGTTTCACCTGCGCCCACCCGGCCCGGGCTCTGCTGCCGCGCTGGGCGGGCGGCCCCCGGACCGCCTGAGGGAGAAAACTGCTTAATTGGGTCGTTTACGCGTAAATAGCAGTGTTCCGAAACAGGCAGTGTAAAATAATGAGGTATGTTCCTTTTGTTTCTTAAGGGGGAAAAAAACTTTTTTATATATATATATATATTCTTAAACGAAGATGACCTAAACCTGAGTGTTGTTGAACAGCTGCTTAAGGCCAGATTCCTTGGAAAGTGCGTTCATTTGTCAAAGAGACAACACCTGGGCCTTTAGAAGCTCATCTGTCCTCCTTTCAAAATCGGCAAGCCTTTTAGTAACCGGTGGTAATTGTTAGGAAACTTCAAACGTTTGGGGAAGCAAAGGCATGACGCTTAATAGCGCGGTATTCTTTTGTCTTTCAGAAGTACAAATATAATGTCAGGTGGCTGAAAATTTGCCTATCAAAATGTCAAGTAAGTTTTCAGATTTTTCTTCCTTTAACTTGATGAATTAAAGATCTGCTTCAGCAGAACCTGTTTGTGGACTAATCCCATTATTCCTTGCGTTAAAAGGAATAATACAACGAGCAAACTCTTGGCCTTAAATCCTGCTGTGGCTGATTTCTGGGCTGTTGTCTCCATAGGAAACCCAAATATCAGCCTCTCCTAAATCCTCTTTTGCTGCGTTTTTGCTCACCCTCATTTTAATTGATGTGCACATAAATGGATTTCATATTCTTCAGACTTAAATTTGTTTTTTCTCTTCTTTCTCTCGTGTTCTTTGCTTTATGCTCCTCGGTGGCAAAATGCAAAGTCTTTGAGAGCAGGATTTCAGTCTTGGTTTTGTAAATTACTTTGTTTGCCAAAGCAGATGCCTTGTAAAGAATTTGTTCAAATTTTCAAGAAAAAAAAAAATTGCTTACATTTATATCTTAACAGAAAGGCCATCTTATGCCCCACCTCCTACCCCAGCTCCTGCAACCGTAAGTATAGTGATTTTTCTCATTAACACTGAGCTGGTAAAACAGCCTTTAATAACTTAGCAGAGCAATAATTACAGAGTTCGTCACTTTCCTGTGTTGGAAACACAAACTAGTTCTGTTTCATTATTGATACCATACACACTGTTTAAATTAATCTGAACTTTTTAAAAGCAGTTGGCGAAAGAGAAAATGAGTAAATTTGTGTCGCCTTTAAGGCTGGATCCTGCAGATACTGAATTTTCTGGTCTGAAATTATTCATAGTGAGGTGCAACAGTACACTGGAATGTTTAAGAACAAATATATATTTAATGATACATTTAATTCTAAAACTTCCCACTCAGCTTGTGCCCAGATCATGGGCAAATGGTGCGTTTTCTTGCGTTCCTGTTGAACCCACCTGATTTTCAGTGGCCTGCAGGAGCACACAGAGTTCTCCCATGTTGGGTCAGAATAACGAAGTGCTCACGGTGCAAATCTTACTCCAATTTCCTGAAATCACTGGTACTTTGGAGTCTATGGCACGAGAAATATTTTACTTTCTAGTAAAATGGTATGAAATAACACCAAGGAAGACACGGACAGTAGCTTTGAGTCGTGTCCATCGCGCTCATGCCCGTATGGAAAGGTCCTGGAAGGTCCGTGTGCTGCGGTCAGAAGAGCGGCTGAAAGCACGTGAGCTTCTTGGGCAGCGTGCGTGTTTCTGGATAGCTTGTATTCTAGGAGTAACTTACAGGGGAAAACACAAATCTTCTGAAGGATGAGCAAAGATGCCGTAGTGACACTTTTTTACCAAAGCTGTTACCCTGCGGAGTGTCCCTGGTCTCGGCATCTGGGGCAGGATGGCAGTTAGGTGACATGCAATCCTTAAATTGATTGTGCCGTCCCTTAAAGAGGATTGAAAACTCCATGACGTGTAAGTTTTGTTCTTAAAGATTAACGCAAATAAAACGTTATCTGCGTAGTTTGTTCTCACTTTTCATTTTGCACACGATTAACTTGTGCCAGTATTAGACGGGACGCGGGCGAATCTGCTCCTACACCCGCCTCCCGCATCGAGAGCCGTGCGGGTTCCGTTGGGATGCAGATGTTGTCCAGTGGTGCTCACTGACGTGCTGCAGCCTTTAGTCAAGTTAGAAGTCTTCACAAGTGGACACGAAACACTTCAGAACTGTCACTAGTGACATGCATCACGTCCCAAAAGTAGACGAATAACCTGCTTGTTCTTCCCCAGCCAGCTCCGGTTCCCACAGCCAACAAAACACAGTAATTCTCGTAACTACGTGTTGCAGCTGGAGCAAAAATGATCCGTGTGGTGCAAGGTAGTTCCTGTGTAACATTTAAATCCTGTCTTGCAGAAATAAAGAACTAAGCAGGCGGCGATTACAATTGTCATCTGGTTTTATTGAAGAGCTGTAGTTCAACATATTCAAAACCTGTTGTTATGGTAATCCAGAAAAACGACAGTAAAATGGTGTCTTTAATAGTGGCTGTGTATCTCCTGGTCACAGGCTTGAGTCACGTCAGCTGCTGGGATCCAGTTTAAAATGATTGACAATAAAATATATTTGAAGCTGACTGTTAGAGGGTAATACTACTTTTTGTATGTTTAGAAACAGACTGACTGGAGTGTGTTTATACTTGAAAACTTCACAAGTTAATGTAATTTTGCTTACAGATTATTTTTGTACGGTGTTTGTATTTGTCAGACCTGGCTTCTTGGAGTCCTGAACCTACTTGGAGAATTTTTGGCACTGTCTAGAGCGGGTCCAGTCAGCAAATCACTTTTGAAATGGTTCCTTACTGGGGCCAGAGTGGTCACTAAAGCGTGGGACGCTGTGTGACACTGAGAGGACTAGAAATGCCAGAGGATGCCGTGAATCCTAATGGAGTGGTGGGACCACCACGGCCAGGATTTGATCACAATGACTATTAAATAGTTGATCCATTATTTTTTTTCCAACAAAATTCGATTGAGAAGCAAGGGATAATGGAAGAAGGCAGGAGAGAGATTTGTGTGAGGAGGGGAATACTGGGAACCTTGCGACACTTGGCTGTAGATGGTAGGTAAGGAGAAATTGTAAAGAAACTCGATTTTTCTCAATGTTTCTGAGGTGAGAACGAACCAATCCACTTTCAAGAAGGAATGAAGATGTATCGATTAAATTCTTAAATTGTCTTGGGTTCAGTGCTCTGTGAAGACTAGTGTCTCTTACCTCCACATCTCCCTGCAGCGGTTCCCAGCTCTGCCGGTCTGCAGCCCCCCTCGTGACCCGGGCTGTTCTCCTCTCCTGGCTTTACAATCCCCGTTCCACAAAACAGTTAATTTTTCAAACTACCAGGAAAGTTTTCAGATGCTTCTAGTGGTGCGCAGATGGTGCTTTGAGAGATTTATCTTTTTTTTTTTTTTTTTCCCCTCTGGTTTATTGACAGTGTGATGTTGGAAAGGAGGAACGGTGGGAGGAGCAGCAGACAGGGGTTGTCACTGGTGTAGTGAATGTTTACATGTGGGATTTCTGCCCCGTTACTGTGTGGCCTTATGTTGGAAAATTCTATGAGCCGTGAGCTGGATTTATAGAATAACTGTTTAAATGAGTTCCACACTTAATAGAAATAAAATCACCAGCTTCAGCCAGAAATTTGAAGTGACACGTTTGCTTAAAAATCCTCTTTCCTTAATAGGTTTATACTGGAGTAAGTTTTGTGTGTTGAGAAGATACCAAGTGCTACACCTCATTTGCTTGTTTAAATTCTGGTTGCTTTTGCATGCCATATTGCAGTTCATTTTCATTTCTGTGTTTTCCTCGTTTGAGCTCATTTCTCATTCGTGTTTTTGTCTCATTTGTTTCCATCAGCAAATGCCCAGCACACCAGGGTTTGTGGGATACAATCCATACAGCCATCTGGCCTACAACAACTACAGGCTGGGAGGGAACCCGGGCACCAACAGCCGGGTCACGGTAGGAGAATCAACTATTACATCATCCAGCAAACAGCAGGAATTGACCAGGAGTGGCTTTAGCGTTAGGTTCTTCTGAGTCTGCTGCTGCCTCGTCTTTATAAAACCAAAAAAAAATGACTTCTGATTCTTATTCCCCACCCCTACCCCCCTTCCCTTTTGCTCTGAAACCTCTTGCAGGAAAATGGACTTCTCCTCAGCAGAGGAACAAAGTGTGGTAATCGTGTATGATGCAGAGCTCCAAAAAGACAGACTTTGTGGTCTTCAGAGACCGCTGCATGCTTAGCGAAGGGTGCTGCCGCGTGGGCACAGACTGTGAGGGAGGGAACTGCTCGTTTTATGGAGGTTTATTGGCACAAAAATACGGAAGAACATTTTGCAAACTGGAGATAGTTGGTAGTAGTTGCATCATACTGTTGAGCCATGCAAGAGATGCAAGCTCTTCTTTTTCTTTGCAGTCTTAGTCTGGTAATCACAGCAAAGTCCCAAGCTCAGGAATTTATTTTTTCAACAAAAGCACGGTGATAATAATATAGAATTCTTTCAGATCTTAGGTACTCTGTTAGTGTGTGGAAAATGGATGTTACGTTCATTTTTCACGGAGCAGACACAGTGACGTGGAGTCAGGTGATGAGGAAGGTGCCATCAAATGCAGAGAAAGTCCTGGGCGTTGGATGTGGTTAGGAAACAAACACAGACTGTGGCAGTGTAACGTTTTCAGAACTAACACAACAGAAATAGAGAAAAATCCCTGATATTTTTTAAAGTTTCTGTAGTTCTCCTAAGGTTTTTCATGTAAAACTCTCTACCTCAAAACATCTGATTAGTTTGGAACGTGATCTACAGATTCCTCAAGGAGCAAATACGTGGCGCTTTTAATGAAGCGTTCCCTTTTTATGCCTCTCTTATTCAAACCTTCCTTCAAACTTCACCCACAAAGTTCATCTGGTTTGATAAAATGTTTACAGAAAAGACCTTCCCGGTACAAGAGCTTGGCCTGAACAGACACTTTTGTCCTTAGACAAGAATAAGTCAGGTTTTGTCTGAGAACTTCATTGTTTCTGTATGTCACAAGCACACGCAGCCTCCTGCCATGCATATATCGGTATATGTATGGTGTCTTTAAATTCCTGTTAATTTAAAAGCATTGAACAGTTTCCGTTAATGTTTTTTCAAATCCATCTGTATGTGTATATATGTATACATTTTGGTAACGCATATACCTCATGCACATTATTTATACACAGTTCTGTATGCATTGTTTCATGGAGCTCTATAAATTCAGCAGAACAGACACCGAGCCTACAAAAAATGGGAAGCTGAATCCCGAGCATGAGCCTTGGCCAGATACAAGTAGCTGCTGATCTGTGGCCGTAGCCCTGAAAAATCTTGACACTGCTTTACATTTTTATGGAAATGCTCCCACTTAATCCCGCAGAACTCCTGGCATGTGTAAGTGCTCGAAGAGAGGTTTCCAGAACCTGCGGGTGACAGGGACTGCGACGTCACTGCGCTGGCTTAGGAGAAAACCCCTTTGTAGGTGGAGGGGACACAAGGGGACGCAGCAGCTTCCCCTCAGCATCCCCGTACAGCCCCGAAGGGGAGAAGAGCACAGGGAGGAACAGGCTAATCCGGGCAGTGAAGTGCAGCTCGGTGCCCGCTGGGACAGCTCAGTGGTGTAGGGGTGGTTTTCTTTTTGCAGTGAGTGGTTTAACTGGCTCCAAATTACCACTGACAAATTTTGCAGGCAAATTTATTGCTAACGTGATTTGAAAATGAAAATACGTCTCTAGCTTAATGATTTTTGAAAGTTTCTCCTTATCTTTGGTCACCTGGACAGTAGCCATGTTGAGTTTGTCAAAACAGGTAAAACAAATTGCTCCTTAGAAGGGAGAAAAGCGACCTGCTGGGGTTGGTGTTTCCACGTGAACGTCTCAGCTGGTCAGTTCCAGGAACACAGAGCCCTTTTGGGGGTTGATCTAGTTACTGCTCTCTAGACTTGCAGATGAAAGGACAAACTTAAATTGGAAAAATGTCACTGTGAGGACCAGCCGTAGTTAGTCCCCGATGAGAATTTGGGTATTTTTTGGCAATGTTGCTTGCTTCTCGTGGTGGGGGGTGTGGTTTCTTTGTGTTAGCTGCACAGGAATGAGTGTTCCGATATTAGCGTGCATAGAAACTGTCCAGCGATCGCGTTAACGAATGGATCTGTTCGGTTCTTTTATAGGCTTCCTCTGGCATCACCATTCCAAAGCCCCCCAAACCCCCAGACAAGCCCCTGATGCCCTACATGAGGTACAGCCGGAAGGTGGGTATACAGTGTCAAACCAGTAGCAATAAAAGTTAGTGTTCGTTTGTGCTAACAATTAATTGCTGTTATCTTAGTTTCAGCTTCTAAACTTTCACTTCTAACAGCCTGCACATTCCTTTAAGGGAGTTGTAAAGTACAGATGCATTGGTTGCCCTTCAGGATAAAGGCAGCAGTAGTCTGTTCACACAGTTGCCAATTTCTGGGGGGAAAAGTTTTCTCTAAAATGATAATTGCTACCGCTGTCTCTGCTGACAAGGATCCACCCTGCCACATTCAGAAGTTCCTCTGACTTACTGACAGAACTTTTTTATATAAAGGAAGTGTTCCTTGCGGTATGCTGGGCTTGGTACAGTGCTGTAGCTGGACTGAAGAGTAGCAATGAGTGGACTTTGCATGTTCTCCTGCACCACCCTAGCCTGTGGCAACGCTTACCTCGCTACTCTGTGAACTGTGGGACAGAAAGTAGGAGAGAGACTCTTGTGGAGTCTGAAATCTGATGGGGCTTGGGGAGGGCATGTCAGCCTGGCTGAAGCGGGGGAGCCAGAAGGAATTTCTTCCACTTCTGGTAAAGTATCTTTACCAGCATGTCTGTCTTAGGCAAAAAAAAAAAATAAAAACATCAACAAAAAAAAAAAGTCAAGTGGCACAGCAAGAAATAACACTGGCAGCTCTCCTTTTTCTTTTTTCCCTATAATGTTAGAAACTTTTTTGGTGGAGTCAGAACTTGTTGGAACTCAAATTGATCAGCAAGACTGAAAAATATTTTGAAATGTTACATTCTGATCTGAAAAGCTCAGTGCTCTTTATCGTAATCTACTGCTGGATGTGTTTACTCAGTAGCATTTTTTGGTTTTTTTCTCCCAGAGATGCAGCGATGTGCATCTAAGAAGAGCATTAAGAGGGTTAAAGGCAATTTTCTCATGAAACCAAAGCATTTCAGCAATTGCCTGTTTCGGTAGATGCCTTCCTACTGACTTCCTGCCCCAGAAAATAATCGAGATAGTTTAGCCAGACTCATTCCTAACTTAATCCTGTTTTTCATGGTGATTCCAGAAAGAACTCTGAGATGACAGTATAAAATGTTTAATTTGGAAGTATTTAGATATCATTAGTAAAGCTCCAGCTGTTTCTGTTAAGGTCTGGGACCAAGTGAAGGCGTCCAATCCTGATTTGAAGTTATGGGAAATTGGCAAGATTATTGGAGGAATGTGGCGAGATCTCACTGATGAAGAGAAGCAAGAGTATTTGAATGAATATGAAGCTGAAAAGGTAAATGGAAGAAATCTGGGATGTTTATTACAGCTGATTCTTCTAGGAACTGGTCTGAGAAGAACAATTCATCTTCCCCGTGCAGTGGTGTATGAGGCGTTCACGAGACCCCTGTATGTAACTTAAATGGAAGTATGTCCTGACACGTCTTTTAGATTTTTTTTTTAAATAACTGTTCCTCAACTGTGACTGGTCGGTTTTTAGACCCAATTCAAAATGAAGTATTTCTAATTGAGTGTCGATTTTAACTGTTTAATGAATGGATTTGATTGTACAACATCAGTATTGAAAAGATTGTCTCAACACCAAAATCCTCTTTCAAAACTGGTGCTCTGCAGCTACCGCTCTTGTCATGACCGTGTTCATGAAAGACTCCCAGTCACGCAGGGTTTGCTGTTCATGGCGTAACCTGGTGTAACTCCGCGCTTTGCGTAGTCTTCTGTTAATTAATAGAAAAATGCACTTTTAGGGTTTTCTTGCGGTTTGGTTTTGGTTTTATCGATCTGAATGGCAAAGGATGACAGCTGCCTCACGGGTCGAGGTTGGTAAGTGGTGAGGACCTTCACAAGACTGTCGCTGGGATCCTAAGGGACAAAGGGAAAATGGTCCGGCCGCTGTGTTGTGCTTACACCTGGTAGCAGCCGGGGCTGTGTGTAACCGGGTCAAATCTAAGCTGGTTTTATTCCGAGTCAATAGAGAAGTGCTTCAAAGCTGGATGCTCTTAGCTGGAAAAAGCAATAATGAAAGAATTCTATTTTTTAACTTGGTAATGATGTTTAGATTGTAAGCTCCTTGGGGCAGGGGACATCTTGTTTCTGTTTTAACAGTGCCTGGGCAGGATTCCAGTCCTGACCATAAAACAGGGTGTTTAGGTACTTGTAACACTATTGCAGATCATACCTTATTTTTCATTGGAAGTAGCTCAAATCACTGTACAAAATCTAGACGTGGCAGATTTTAAAAGGGAGATTAAAGAAAGCCACTCAAAGGGAAAAAACACTTGAAAGAAGGTGCAAGTAGTGATGCAGTCCTGCTGCCAGGAGGAGACAGTAGCCTGGCTGCAGCATTCTGTGTCATCCCAGTGCAGGGGTGGATCAAGGAATGGAAAACTGGTTCATAACATGCTGGAATAAGGGAAGAGATCAGAACCAGAGCTCTAGTTAGAACTCCAGAGAACTGAGAATATTTTAAGTTAACTCTTTTTTTTATCTTACCAGAGTTTGTCTGACCATAAATACCTTGTTCTGAGGTGTTTGGTTTTTTCCAATCTCAAAAACAAAGCTATTGTAAGACTTCTCAGGTATTAAAACTGGCACATACCTAAAGGCCCAGCTAGTGTTTGTAAAACATGAGTAATTACGGAAGAAGTTCTCACTTGTAAAAAGAAAGCCTGAGAGAACGTGGCCGTTTGGGTTTCAGCCAGACGGTTCGACGTAGCTCTGTCTCCGTAACCACCAGTCGAGTTACGGAGACCACAGTGATGGCAAGTCTGAAACGTCCAGCGGTGCAATCAATCGCTATTGGTCACATTTCAGATTGAGTACAATGAGTCCATGAAGGCCTACCATAACTCGCCCGCGTACCTCGCCTACATCAACGCAAAGAGTCGAGCAGAGGCCGCGCTGGAGGAGGAGAGCCGGCAGAGGCAGTCGCGCATGGAGAAGGGGGAACCGTACATGAGCATCCAGCCCGCGGAAGATCCCGACGGTAAGCAGAGGAGAGCTTGTGTGAGACGGTCTCGTTGCAGGACCAGCAGCCTGGAGAAACACGCCAGATACGGAGAAGCACCAGTGTAGGGCTTTCACCAAGCTCAGCGGGACTTCTCTTCTCTTCGGGTACCTTTAGTGCTGCTTTTCACTGTCGCGCTTTATTTCATACAGCTAACGCTGGCTGCTTCTTGTTTCCAACAACTCAGGCGACAAACCAGTGGCAAAGTTATTGCGACCATTAATTCCGTGTGAAGTAACGTTTACAGCTCGAGTACGTCTGCGTGGAGCTCTGCCATGGCTTTAACGCGTGCATTGTAACGAGCTGAGCTGGCAGAGCTCACCCAGCGGGAGGGGAACCTTGTGCTTTATTACCAGAAGCACATAATTTGGGCAGGCAGAGCTCCGCACGACTCCGAGCACCTGAGCTTTGAGTTCAACAGCTGTCGTGTGAGCTTGTTTAGAGAACAGGTTGCCCTTGCTATTGACTAGGTGATGAGAAAATCCCGAGAGGAAGCGCAGCCCTTTGGTGGGAAACTCAGACACCCAGTGCCTGCTTCTGAGTTCATGACCAAATACTTGTTGAAACCTGAGGGTGAAAAATGTACTCAGTCAGTTACACCCTTTCTTTTTTTCTTCTCCCCTGTACAAGCACACCCCTGAGACACAGCTCGTGACAACCAGCTCTGCCCCTGGGTGAGGTAACTGCAGAGCTTATGTAACTAGTGTTGGAGTCGCTGGCGATTTGGGACTAGAGATTCTGTTCTGTGCTGCCTGGGCCAGGTGAGCTCGGCCAGAAGTGGCCTCAAGTTGCAGCCGTTTGCATCTGGGACAAGCAGCAGGTTATTTTCTGTGACAGAAACGCTGCTTCTGTCCGGGCTTCCCTGCCACTGGGATCAACAACTTGTAGCGTAAGAGGAAGAGGCACAACATCAAGGAGACCAATTTGCTTCATACCTTTGTCTTGTACAAATCTACTGTCTGCCCACTGCTTTTCTCCTTTTCATTTGATCAGATACCTCAGGGAGAAACGGAACAGAGCACTTTGAGATAAAGGAGACAGAAACTTCCGTAACTAGTTACTGTCTTGGGTAATATTTTCTGGCCTGGTAGGCTAGGATCCCCCATACGATTTCTGGGAAGAGTTGGAGGGTAATCTCCAAGGAAAACGATGTAAAATAAATTCAACTTCTAGACTTTTCTGGAAGATAACTCCTACTTGTTGCTTAACTGATTTTAATACTCAACTAAATACGAATTATATTCACGGGAGTTTCTTTTAAGTTTGTTTCCTCACTACTGCTTAATGCTATTTAATTACTTTAAATTCTAATTAGTTTGTTTGTGGAAGCTTTTGAGTGCTGCTAGACAGAGGAAAACACATGATTTTGTTCTGCTTTGTAGCATCAAACCAAACGTTACTTTTAAAGCGTGTACTGGTACAGTCCATAATGCTGCAGTTCAGGTCACATTCTGTGACTAGATTAAAATTGTCATAGTTCAGTATCTAGCCAGAAATTGGAAGTGTCTTTAATTTGATCAGAGGCAAAAAAAAAAGAATCCTTCGCTTGAAATATTCTTGGATCTTTGTAGTTAATCCACAAGGTGCGTGTCAGACAGGACAGTTTAGTTCCTGTTGGACTTCATTTCATTTATTTCCTCTGCAAGATGCTTCCAAGGAGACCAGCACTTGCCCCATGTCATTCTGTACCTTCTTCTGAAGTGCATTCTTTTTAATAACTATTCTTTAGAGAACTGCATCGACTAAAAATAAACAATCGAATACTCTTAATACATTACTACGAATTTTCAGTGATGATTAAACATGTATCACTGCTTCTGTCCCTCAGTGTTTCAGAAAAGTAAGTCGTTCTGATCTGTGCTACAAAGCGTATTTCTGGAGGAGTCACTCTCCTGTTGGTATTTTGCACTGGAGATCATTCGGGTAACACAGTTAACCAGGAATGGGTTTTTACTTGGTGTATTAATAATCCCTCTTACTCTGGAAACGTGGAAAACAAGACAGTAACTAACGAGGTCAGTCCACATTTCAGACACGTTGGAAATGCAGGTGGCTGCTCAAGCCGTGCCGCGGTCAGTGTTGGTCCAGCCTCCTCTTGTCGCTGTTTCTGAAGACCTGATGTTCTGTGTTTGTTGTCTGAACTTTGTGACATGACAGCAACTGGTGTCAGGGCTTTTGTTTTGTTTCTAATTAGCGGTAACGTGGGTACAGTGTCGTTAGAGCTGGTGCTCACTGGTTAAAGCAGTTACCCTTAGAACTCTTGTTTCAGATTACGACGACGGGTTTTCTATGAAGCACACGGCCACCGCTCGCTTCCAGAGAAACCACCGGCTCATCAGCGAGATTCTGAGCGAAAGCGTGGTGCCCGATGTCCGCTCTGTCGTTACTACAGCCAGGATGCAAGTCCTGAAGCGCCAGGTTCAGTCTTTAATGGTTCATCAGGTAAAGATAAATGCCGTGAAAGCAGCTAAAACATAATGGTGTTGGGCTGAGCTCCAGGTCTCAGATCATTTGATCTTCTACATGACTCTTCTTGTTGGGTGTCAATGTTCTGCACGCTTGGATAGCTAATCTCTGGGCTTTCTGGGGAGCTGCGAGGTGTGAGACTTCACCTTGTGCACTGTTTTGTTGCTGAGAATTGTGTTAAACTGTATTTTGTTCTTTAGGATGTCTTAATTTCACAGCTTTTCATTATGACACGCAGCCCAACCGTATGAAGTGTAAGCCTTTGTTTAACAGGGGCCGGGAGGGTTGCGACTTTCACCTAGTTTGTGACTCATAATCTTGTTTGTAATGATTTTTTTACTACAGTAAATCCTCCCTATTGTAACATCTTTTCATTGGGAGTTAAGTTCATACAAGGAAATCTGGTGGGGTCACACCTGCACGTTTCCCCTGGCTTTGGGCACGTGTCTGAACTTCCAAACTCACACGTGAACCAAAGAGCCCTGCCCATGGAGTCAGAGTACGTGCAGATGAGCAAAACGGAGAGACCAGATTCAGAGACTTGTGGCCTGCTTTAATTGGCAAAAGAAGATTCGGAGGCTGGAGGGGTCGATACCCCTTGTGTCCTTTGACTTGTGGTCTTTCCACATCAGAGAATGCAACTGATGTGGGGGCAGGGGGGGTGTACATACACCCGTGGAGTGTGCGACACGAAAAAGGGTAGATTTTGTGCTGGAAGATTCACCTCAAGCACATCTGAGTTTTCATTTGTACTCTGCCCAGCCAGCCCTGAATTACTGCATAGACCCATTCCTTGTTCCTGCTCTTCAGTAGGAACTTCTCGGCTCTTGTAGTAGGTCAGGGAGGGCAGAAGGATGTTTATATATTACATGGGTGTGTTTTAAAATATTGGTACCAACGTTTTTGTACGTAGCTGTAAACTTCAGCCACAGCTGACCACACAGCGAAAGTCTTGCTGTTTGTTTCCTTTCCAGCGTAAACTAGAAGCTGAGCTTCTGCAAATCGAGGAGCGTCACCAGGAAAAGAAGAGGAAGTTTTTGGAGAGCACAGAATCCTTTAACAACGAGCTCAAAAGGGTACAACTCTCGCTGTCCTCCACTTACTCCAGGGAATCTCTAGTTACCTGTTTGTAACTCTTACGGCTCCGCGTAGTTCTGTGTCAGTTCTGTGCAGTTACAGAGCTGCCGGCCGCGGTGTCCTGGCGCAGGGACAGGGATGGGAAGTGTTGGGAAGCACCACGTTGCACCGGGATGAGTTCACGCTCCTTCAGTGGTGATGTTCAGCCCGTGGGGTTTCAAAGCACCTCCAGGCTGAGCTGGTGGAGCTCGCTAGAGCAGCTCAGGAAGGAGCTAAAGCTACACGGAGAGCGTCCTGCTCTATCCCTGGCTGTCTTCAAATAGCATTTAGGTTGTTTATTTATTCCCCCCTCCTCTGTTGTTTTTTTTTTTGTTGTTAATATATTTGTATCTCCCTCCCTGGTTACTGAAACTTTTTAGTACAAACTTTACCAAATCAGAAGAACTCTGCTGTGTGTAGGAATATGGAACTCTTAATGGGGTTCTGCTGGTGGTTTGTTAAAGAGCTTTCCTTTCCTTTTCAATTGCTAGTTATGCAGCTTGAAGGTGGAAGTGGATATGGAAAAAATTGCAGCTGAAATTGCTCAGGCCGAGGAACAGGCTCGCAAGAGGCAGGAGGAAAGGGAAAAAGAAGCAGCTGAGCAAGCGGAACGCAGTCAGAGTAACATCGCCGCTGAGGAGGAACAGGCAGCTAAGACAGAGGAGAAGAAGGAAGAGGAGAGTGCTCCGATGGAGACAGGTAACGGCACCTGGGGCCCAGCTTCAGAATCCCTGCAGGAGCAGCGTTAGAGGGATGTGTAGAAGCTCAGCTTAGGCAGGACTTTTTCCTGGAGTTTTGGATATTTTCTGTTAGCGAGAGGAAAGCTTTCAGCAGGACAACACTCGGAACAGTCCGTCTCAGGGAATGCAGGCCTCTGCCTCCTTCTCCTTAAATTGCTGTTTTTAAAAGGAGAGAGGGGAAGGTGCCACCAAGCCCTTTGGAATGCTGTGTGTGGAATGTGCCCAGGGGAAAAAAACGCTTTCTAAACCGAACTGACCTTCTAGACATGGTAGCTCAGAGCAGCTGGGAGTGTTTCCGTGTCCCAGCGTCAGCATCTGGCAAAGGTGGGAGAACAGCTTCTCTCCATGCTGCTTTTACGAGCTGCTGTGCAGACACTTTGTGTTCTGTACCGGAGACACCAGGAAATATTACTGGAGGCGAGAGTATCGGCGGCCAGCACCTCAGCGAGTCACCGCTGAAGCAGAGTGAGCATAAGGGAGAGGGCACAAAGGAGTCTGAATCCTAGTTAAGGAGGCTCTGTTTTTTTTTGGTCGCACCCTGTGGTGAGGCAGCTCTTGGTGACTTTGGGGCTGTCACACACCGTGCGGCAGGACCGTGTGTGTCCCGAGCAGCAGGAGGTCTGGCAGAGCCCTGCCGGTTGCTCCGTGTTCCGAGCGACACAAATCACTGCTGTGAGAGCCCCGGATTTATCGCAGGCTGTGTTTCTTCTGAATTGCGCAAGCTAAATAAATTTATTGGCGTGTAAATGACACTGTGAAATCTCTTATTACAGAAGAGCCTCACCCAGAAGAGAGCGCAGAAAACCAGCAGAATGGCGAAGAAGGAACATCCACCCCAGACGACAAGGAGAGCGGCCAGGAGGGGGTGGACAGCACTGCCGAGGAGGGGACCAGCGACAGCAACACTGGCTCGGAGAGCAACAGCGCAACTGTTGAAGAGCCTTCTGCAGACCCCAGCGCTGAGGATAGCGAGAAGAAAGAATAAACATTGACTCCTTTCGTGTGTCTCTTTTTAATGAAGTTCTGTTTTGATTTCAGAATGTGCCGCGCGGCTTTTGTATCTTCCTTGCCCGTGTTGCTTGTTCCCAAAGGAGCGGGGTGTCGGTGTCGGATGATCAGCACAGCGACCTAGAGAGGCCTCTGGAGGCAAAGGGCATCTTAGAGAGAAAAGAAACCCTTGTGCGTCTGAGCTCAGCAGGGAGAGGTACTTGGGACGTCCCCACAAGGAGGACAGCAGGGGGGTTGGGGTTTAAATTAGAATTTGGGCCTTCTCCCGTTCCTCTAGTTACCACAGCCACACAGCGGCCTTTCAGAAAGGCCCTTCCTGAC
The DNA here is from genome assembly GCA_013400335.1 of Eurystomus gularis. NCBI lineage: Eukaryota > Metazoa > Chordata > Aves > Coraciiformes > Coraciidae > Eurystomus > Eurystomus gularis. The sequence goes on along the minus strand of VZZY01024904.1, from coordinate 111,930 downwards.
CGCTCGTGGCTGTGGTGTGACCCAGATGTGTTCCCGCTCCGCTGCAGCCTCCTGACCCCGCTGGCTGGTGCAGCCGGGACGCAGGTGCTGTGCTGGGGGCAGCTGAGGAGTGTGGGGAGCAGCTCTCGGTTCCTAGAGAGGCTGGAGAGCAGCTGAGGCACCCGCAGCTTTCTTAGCAGACGCGATGCGGGTACTGGGTGTGACGGAGCGTTTCCCTCCTCTAACGAGCAGCAGCAGCCCGGCGTGTGCTGCCACCGCTGCCTGCTTCCCGCCAGCGTGGCCGCCTGCCCCGGGCTTGGCTTTCCAGCAGCTTTCGGAGGCTCAGAGACGCGGTTTAGGGGGTTTCGGTGTCGTCTTTCCTAGAGTAGTGATGGAAACTTGCTCGTGTTCTGGAGATCCGCTCCCGAAGGACTGAGTACAGTCATCGCCAAGTAAATGCCGTATCCTGAGGGATTTCTCTGTGGTGCAGGGTTCTTCTCAACAGCAGCCGTTGCTTTTTCACTCCTTTATTTGCTACTCCACTGTCTTGGTAGGACCTCAGTGGGACAGGGCAGAGCCCAGGAGAATGTTCAGACACATCCGTGGGCTCTGAGCAGGCAGGCAGTAAAAAATAGCAAGTTTTACTTTGCCACAAGCTTTCAAAACTTCTGGGAACTACAAATGTGCTGTAAATGCCACGTTTGGCCCTACATGAGCAGATGAAAAATACACGTAATTGCAGCAAGAGATCCAAGCCGTTCGGTGACGTTACAACGCTGAGAGAACACGTGGTGCCTGTGCTTCGATAAACTCCGACGTTTTTCTATCGGGTGGTGATGGGTTTTAAATCCTTCTAGTCTTTTTGGGTTTTTTTTAGAAAGGTCTAAAAGTAATAAAATCCGACCTGTTTGGTTTTTTATGCTCACGGGGGTCTGGTTCTTCTCTTTTTAGGTAATGCTTGTCTGTGATGCAGGGCTTTCCTCAGTCCTTCTCCATCTTAAGCCTGGAGGAGAATATAAACCATGGAATTCATTACTGAACTACGCCAGGTACAAAATGTGCTGCAAAAGCACTTTTTAAACCCAAGTTGAAGTTCCTCTAGGCCTTGGTTTAAATGCTGCCCAAGTGTGGAAGGGGCTCTGGTGCCAGCTGGTGGCTGGAAAAGCCAAAGAGAGGGAGAATGTGTAGAGGGAATGATAAAAGTGTTAGGGATCTCGTGGTGTCTTTGCCTGTCGGCTTTTAACCACCTCCCTCCAAACTATCAAAGAATTTTCATCTTCCTTTAAACCAAGTGAAGGGCTGAGAGGCACCAGTTTACAGGAAGGTACAAAGAGGAGGGTGTGATTATGGTCCCGGTATTTCCTATCTGAACCCAGGTCTTTGCTGTGCGTCCCCCCCGAGTTCACAGGATTTCAGGAGCTGATTTGGCCTTTTATTTCTGCCTGGGAGGAGTTATAAATCAGGCCGTGCCTCGTGTACACGTGAAGCAGCTTCGTCAGTCTCTGCCCTGTTCACAATTCGTTTGGTTTACTCCGAGAGCAGTAAACCGGGTGCCGCGTGGTTTGTCCAAGCCCTTGCTGCAGTTTGTGCTGGTTCTTCTGTGAAATACTGTAATTTAGTGTCGGTCTAGAGAACTCCTTTAAATCCCGACCCCACGTTCAGACTAAACCCCCCCAAACACGTGTGTGCCAGGCTCCCGGGGGGAAACGCCAGCGCGCCTGCTCCTTCAGCATGAAGGAGAATGTGGGTGTGAAGGAGGGGACCTGGTCAGCAACCACCAAGTCCCTGCTGCAGAGAAGATCGCTGCAGAACCCAACAGAAACGAGGAGAGGAGTGACCGACAGCAGCCTGCGTCTGCCGAGCAGGGACAGCCCGTGCCCTCCTCTGTGCAGGAAAAACACAAGGTTTAATACTAATGTGGTTTCTTGGCAAAGTTGGACACGAAAAGAACCCTCTTGTGAGGAAACAGAAACCGTGGCTGCTCTTTAATTTGGGTCTTAAATGGTTGAAGCAGTGAAACCTGCTTAAAAGCGAAAGTAGTTTTAAGGTCAAAATTTCAGTTTCTTGGAAAAGAGGCCGCGTTGTTTGTGCCATCATGTTTAAGCACTTGCAGTTGCGCCGGTTAAATGGTATTTTAGGAGTTTCTATTTCCAGCAGGTAAAGTGATTGCTTTTAGAAAAACGTGTCTTGAGGCACTTGGGAGCAGGGGGAGTTACCTGGTGCCCCGCTTGGGTTTTACCTTTCGTAACTGACTGTGCCAAAAGCTGCTAATTAAGAGAGGAGGGCTGTTTGTTCCACTAACTCATTAAGTGTGAGGAAACTCATCGTGAAAAATAACAGGTGCTGGTTGAAACACAGCGTGTGAAAATTCAGCTTTCCCCTCACCAGATTCTCTCTGGCTTTGGGCAGAAAATCAACCCGTTCAGCAGCCGCTGGACACGTTCTGGTTTCATGGAGCGAGGCCGTTCTTGCCAACGCTTCTACGCCTTCAGATTCTCAAAGCTGAAGGCAGAGCTTAGAAAAGATCGCACATCCCAACCTCCGGAACGAGCCGAGGTGTCCTCAGACCTCTCCTCAGGGTACACAAGTGTTTTGTCTGATCGCGGAACGGCCGAGGCCACGGACGCCCGCCAAGCACAAGGTCCTTCAGCGTGCTCGTTAGTCTGTGCCGTGGTCTGGCCCTGTCACGTTCCTGCGATAACCCCAGTCAAGACCGAAGGGATTCGTTTCCTCTGATTTCAGCCTGTTTGGTCGCTCAGAAGACTCGGCGTGATTGACTTCAGCCGCGGAACCAGGAGCCCTTGGTGAGTTCTTTGTTAAAATCCCATTGCTCTGACCGGGGAGGTCCGTGCACAGACGAGGCTCCTGCCCTCACTCTGGTTCTATTTTACCATTTTGCATTTTCAAAGGGCAATTCACATTTAAAAGAACAAACGGGATCACCGCAATTCCCGTAATTCCACGCTGGGATCCGATCATGCTGAAGCTCCTGGAAGTGTCGTTCCCACCAGCTGAGCTCCCTTCAACACAGCACCTCGACTCTACAGAGGTTGCTTCGCATCTTAAGCTACGCATCTAAGATTAATCTACTGCATTTTCCTCCTCTGAAAAACCATTTTCTGGAACGATTGGTGCTGCCAACACAAAGCTTGGATTTCTCCGCTGATCCCGGCTGCTGCCCGGACCAGGGCCCGGAGCACCGAGGGCTCGGGTGGAATCGGTTGGGGCAGGAGGAGCCTCCACACCTCGGGTGCTGCAAACGCTGGTTGTGCAACAGCTTTTATCTGTGCAGCAGCCGTGGGCTTCAGAGGCTGTTGGTGCTTTTCATCTGCTACATATTCTCAAGGTGTATGTAAATCACAGTAATTACTGGTGAGGAGGGTGTGTTGCAGCTCGGGGTGTGTTCCCGGGTGAGTAGGTGTCATCTTCAAGGGTAAAATAACTTCTCTGAGCACATCAAAACCTCCTGAGAAAATGCCCAGTGGGCAGCATTTGAACATTGACCAAGCCCATGGTGCCTGGTGGAGGTGCCCGTGAGGGATACGAGCGTCAGGGCACAGGATAAGGACCTCCCTGAGGGACCAGCCTTGCGAGGAACCTGAATCTTTGCCATGCTCCTGCCCCCTTCTCAACCTCACTGGTCCTTAGGAGCCTCCTTGGCACCTCCAGCTGACTGGCTACCAACCATCTCTGACAGGAGCAGCCAGCTGGAGCTCTTGAGGAGCCAGCACACCCACCTGGAGGTCCTCAGCAGGACCTGAAACCCTCCCACCAGGCAGATGGAGCAGATAAAGCCCACCAGCTTGTTGTGCTCTTGCTGCTGGGCTGACTGGAGTTAGCTGGCTGCTTCTCGTGTGCTTTGTGGGTGCTGCACCCCGGGGCTCCTTCTTCCTCCAGCCATGGTGAGTGTCCCCTGGGGGGAGATGTGGCTGCAGGCTGGTGATCTGGGGGTGTGGGGACCCTGTACTGCTGGGGACGGAGGCTGAGGTCCCCTCTGGGGGTGCTGGCCCATCTCGCACGGGGTGCCTGAGAGCTGGCGAGCCCTTCACACCCACAGGGGACTGCCAAGGAAGTGAAGAGGCAAATCCAAACCACCGCGTCGCGAGGGAGCGAGGCGGGGCGTTGTTTTCTTGGGTTTGTTTTTCTCTTTGAGAAAAAAAACAGGCTTTTTTTGAGAGTCTGACTCACGCTCTGTGACCTCTGACATCACCACGGCTCCGCTGCTCGGTGTGTTCTGCAGGTGAAGTCAAGGAGGCGAAGGTTCTCTTGGCTTGGGTCGTTCTCAAAAAACACGCTTTCATCTCACCGCAGGAACACACTCAGTAAAAGCTCCTGAGAAGCCTGGGTTAAAAAAAGTTGCTCCTAACATTTTTTGGAAGTTTTTATTTTGCATTAATGTCATTACTCGATTTCACCCCTCCTGACCTACAAAGCTGATACCAGGGGCACGGCGTGGAGCAGCCCCCAAAGGGTTTTAGATGCTACAGCGTGAACTGGGCACCTCGTGAGATGGTTCAGAGGCACTTCCCGGGGCGAACGCTTCGCTCCCGGGGAAACGCTGCGGCCACTGAGGAGCTTCATGCACCCAAATACCGGCTCCCGGCACGAACCCGCGTGCGTGACCGAGGTTGGCTTCCTGTGAAAGGTGAAAGTCTCGTGTTGGTGCAGCAGCAAAACTTTAGGGGAGAAAGAAAAAGGTTCTGAAGAAGGGTTTAACCCCCCTCACCTGTGTGGGAGAGCCTGGCAAAGCTCCCCGGGCTCCGGCCAGAGGAGATCTGCTTGGGTGAAGGATTATCCCTGCGATGGAAAGAAAGAAAACAGATTAATGGAGCTGTAGAGGGATGAAATATCGAAGTTTAGCCAAATCCTGGCACTCGGGGGCAGTTTGCCGTAAGGAAACGGGAGCTGCTGTTGGAAGCATCGTTGCAGCTCGGAGCAGCACGGGGTGACCCTGAGTCCCCAGGACCTTGTGGGGGGAACTGGTCAGAGCCTTGGGAGGGGACGTCAACCTGGGACACTGCACGGGGGACAATAAAGCTGGGAGGGGAAGGAGGGAGCTCCTGGGTGGGGTGATGTCCGCGGGCAGTGGGCTTTCCTGGGGAGGGGGCTTCGGCGCCTCTCTGCCCAGCTCAAGGCACTGGACAAGGTCCCTCGCCTGCCCCGTGCCGTGTTCCCCCAGCCCAGCAGCCACACGTGCTCCCCTTGCAGAGCAGTTTCTGTTTCTACCTTGTCTCAGGCAGCCAGCGACAGTTTAGTTCTCCTTTTCGTCCTTTCTGGTTGTGTCCTAAACCTCCAGGTTTTTATTTAGAAAACAAACAAAAAAATGGGCAGCCATCTAGGATTTTTTCCTCAACTTACCAAGAGCCAGTTAAAGAAAACCCCTCCCCTGTGCCAGCACGGCCCTGCAGCTGAGGTTACTGCTCTGCCCCTTCGCTTCCCTCTCCAAGCGTTCCCAGTAGTCCCAACTGCGGGAATATGGAGGAAAAGGCTCCTCGTCCCTGGCTGGAGCTGGGACCCGCTGCAGGTTGGGTGCTGGTGGAGCTGGAAGGGCCGGAGCGGGCGTTGCCAGCAGGCGTCTCTCGACCTCCTCCACCGCTGCCAGGAGAAACGCTCGGTCTCGCCCTCGGCTGCAAATCCCTCGTGGCTCTTGCTCTTTTTTTGGGGTTGGTTTTTTTTTTTTTGGTAGATTAAAAGGAATTAAGGTCATGTTGATTCTGAGCAAGAGCATCTTTTTATGGCCTTGATGCAGTTGAACTCGTCCACTCCAGTCCGTGCGTGTTAATTTATCAGTGTGTGCTCCAGGATAAAAGAATGAACGTGGAGTGCAAAGTTTTCGTAACGGTTTCTGGGATTTTTGAGTGTGAGTGTTAAATAACTCCCATTTATTATCGGTGTTTTGTACCACAAAGTGCCTCCCCCACTGAGGATTTCACAGCAGAGAACAAGGACGTGCGGGTGCTTTGGCTCGAGCGGTGCCGGGGGGGATCTGTGGGTGCAGGAGCTGGACTAAACAACCCAGGCTTCGTTGTCTCTTCGTTGTGTTGCATTAAAAGCTGCAGCTTTGGGGTTTGACTGTGAGAGCTTTGGGGGTTTCCAGGGTTTGACTGTGAGACAGCGGCTCTGAGCGACCTGCAGCAGGTGATGCTGCTTTGGTACCTCCCTTTGGCAACCTGCCGCACCGGGAGCACGGGGCTTGGCCCACGATGGGGTTTGTGCTCATGTGTGGACCTGCTGTGGGCTGGAACGTGGGTTTGCTGCTGCTCTGGATCTCCCCCTGAGCACAAACCACCTTCAGCCTTGTGGTAGCTTCTCTGCTGAGCAGGGTATAATGTTCCACATCTTTAATGCGGGACTTGTGTAGCGTACCTGGCACTGCTTCTGCTGAACCGCGTCCCTCAGGGTCGGGGACATGGGATTGTGCTTGGTGAGGCCACCAAGGCTGGGAACGGCTCTTCTCACAGCCAGAGCTGGAGAGCTGGGAGCTCTGGGTTCGGACCTTGGCTTTGCTGTCTGTCCTCAGCAGTTCCTGGACGGAAATGCAGGTGGCAGGGCTGACACAGATGCTGGGGCAGCTTCAGCAGAGGCTGGAGATGGGCAGAGGCTGGAGATGGGCTCTGGGCACCTCGGGCATCAGCGGCTGCGCTGCAGGACTGGGGCGTTTAAGCACGTTTGGCCCTCGGTTCTCCGGGCAGGCGCCCAGCGAGTCCTGGCTGCACCTCAAACCGATGGCAGCCCTGACTTCTCCTTGGCTTGATCCAACGCTTGGATCACGGCTTTGAATCCTTCAAGGGCTGCGAGTCCCGGATTTGCTCCCGCGTGTACTCGGCATCCTTGACAGCGGCTCTCTCAGATCTCTTCCGGGGGCGTTTGTACCAGCAGCCCCATGGAGAGAGCGGCGAGGCCGGGCTGGCGGCAGGGATCCTGCTCAGCTCGGGTCTCTCGCGCTGTTTTTGTTCTCGCTTCCCTTCTTTCACTCTGACGCTTCTTTTTCCACGGCCTTCAAGGGGTTTTTTTGAAGTGGTTTTGCAGTTACAAGGCTGGTGTCTTACTCTGTTGTAAACTATCACGTACAGCTTCATTTGCGACTTATAAAAGCCTATAGTTTCTGTAAACAGCTAGTTTCACTTTGCTGTTTTTCGGTCAATCCTATTAGAAAGGTGAGAAAAGGCCAGCTTAGCCCTGGCACCCGTTCTGGGGGGAACCAAAGCAGAGACAGTGACAGCAACACCAGAAACCGGGTGAAAAAATCCCAGTGTGATGGTTTCATCATTATTTTTGAAGCCTGGGGATGAAGAACAGGTCTGCGATAGCGAGGACTGGGTGAGCTCTTCCTGGAGCAGCCATCGATGGGATTATTCCCTGTTTCTACGGCCGGGTTTGTTTCCAAGCCCGCAGGGGCTCAGTGGGCTCTCACCCCTTCTGCCCACGGGAACACAGGCTCCCGGGGTGTTTGCTGCGTGCTCGGCACCACCGAAACCCTCAGCTCTTGTTAGGAGACATAACGCTCCCTCTGCCTCCCCAGACAACTCCCTGCTCGCTGGTGTGGGATCTCCTGTGGGAACTTCCCGGCAGTTTTCCCACCACTGTGGGGATGAAGAACAGGGAAGGCTTCAAAACCCTCTCTAGACACAAGCAGTGGCCACAGACCTTCCCCAGCACAGGTCCTAAAAACATCCCAGGAGTTTTCTTCCCTATTTTTTCCATCTCCTCTCCTTCCCCCACCTGTCCTTCTGGGCTGCCCAGTCTCTTTCACACCAGTTCAGGCCAGAAAGGGTCTGTTTGTTCACCACAGAAGGACCTGGTAGTGTGGGCACAGAACAGAGCAGCTCTCTCGGGAAGCCCCCCAGCCCCAGCCCGGGGGCTGAGGGGACGGGGGGACCAGCAGCACACGTGGGCAGTGGCTGCTGGCCCGGCTGGTCCTCTGCAGCTCAGCAGTGACAAGCGGAGCATTTTCCTGCCGCCTGACCTCACCTCTCCCCGCTCAGGTCCCTGGGTCTGTTTCCCTCCTCACGGCTCAGTTCCTGGACTGCAGGCTGAGATAGTTGCTTTAGTGCAGAGCAGATGCCAATCTGCTAAACCTGCTTTTTTTGTTTTTTCCCCAACAAGAACTGGAGGGAAAGGTCATCACCTGGGACGTGACGCAGGGAGGAGGAAGGTGGATTCCCAGTGACACCAAGTGTGTGCCCTTCCCAGCTGGCCTGACCAACAGGCAAACTGGGCAACCGTGTGTCCCCGGCCGGAGCCCGCCCGCCGCGCAGATTGCTTCCTCCCTCGGGAGGATAAGGATCTCCAAATAACCTCGCGGTGAGATCACAGTCATGAGACTTTTTCAGGGCATCCCCTACGGCCGCTCTAAGAACGCCTCTCGGTGAGGAATCCAAACTCGGTACCGCTCTTAATGTCAGGAATTTACTCGCGATTTCACTTCTGCTATTTTGTTTGCTTGAGGAACGACCGTGTCAAAGTTACCCCAAGTAAACCCACTGACTTCAACGCCCCAACTTTCCCCGTGTGCCGCCTGACGCCAGCGCGGTAGCTGAGAGCGGGGCTGGGGCAGGAGGCGAGGCTGGACCTGGGAGATCCCCGGGGTCTTGGTTTGGCATCGCCGGGCGAAGCACGCTGCAGAGGAGACGTCAGGTCCCTCCTCTTGCGTCAGGAGGGACCTTACTGGGAAGCGGGCAGCTGAGAACGGTTCACCAGTAACTCACCAGTGCTTCTGCCCTTCGTGGTGGTTTAGGTCAGCAAAGGAGCAGAGCTGGGGGATGCTGCTGGTGTCTCCCCCGGGCTGTCCTGGCCCACGGCAGAGTGCGGGGAAAGAGGAGGAGAGGTCAGTGGACGGCAAATCCAAGACCAGGATTTGAACCGTGGTGCTCTTGCCTGTGTGCGAAAACTCGCCCAGCCCGAAGCTGGGCCGCGCTGATCCCCACGTGCCGACCCGAAGCTGCTCGTGCCGCGGCACCGACCCCGGAGCCGTGCCAGGGGCTCTGGTGCAGCCGTGGGCAGAGCCGGCTCCCGCCGCATGGACCCTCCGCCTGCCGAGAAACGGAGGTTTCAAAGTCGGTTTTCATCTCAATTTGCTTAAAGCAAAATTAGGGGGAAATGCAGGAAGGCTCTGAACTGAGGATGTTAAAACATCTTGTCTGTGCTCTCCTCGGGTGAGCCGCACCTTGCCGAGGGCAGCAGAGCCCCCGGAGCTCTGCTTTCCGAGAGCACGGAGCCGCGCGTGCCGGCCGGGCACCGGGATCCTTCCCTCCGGGGGTGTCCGAGCGGCTCGGCTGAGGGCGAGCCTGCGAGAAATCCCACTCTATACACGGGAGATGTGAAACAGGAACTAAATTCCCAGGAGATGTTTCATTGCTGAACGAGTTGCAATTTAACGTTAGATCAATTCACGATCCCACGTTTCAATTCAGTTCAGTAAATTCACTGCTTCGGTTCAAGTGGAACCAACCTGAACTAAAATCTTTCTTTCTGAGATAATTTCCTGTGGAATTTAGTAGGAACTGTGTTTTCTTTTGAGAAGCCGCATTGAACAACTGCCCCTGAGCTCTCACCCTGTGACCCGGGCAGCATCTTCATCACCAGCTTCCCCTCTTCCTGCGGCAGAGGTGAGCAGAACAACCTGGGTTGTAGCATAAGGCTGAAAATACCTGGAAGCTTTTTATTTGTCTTTAATTCAGGGTAACGGGTGTGTTCTAGGGAGCAGACAGCGCAGTGCGGCTTTGCCGGGCGCGGATGGGGCCTGGGACTGCTGAGACCTCGGTGATGTCTGTTCCCGTGGGATCACATCCATGAGAAAGAGCCCGTGGGGCGCGCGTGATTAAGGGGGGATGTCAAAGACAGAACCACTAAGGCATGCAGTGGAGAGCAGATACACACATCCAATTAAGCACAGCCTTAATGAGAGTTCTGAGAACTCCCCAGCTATAGAACAGTACTGCACAAGAAGGTTCTGTGTCATACAGAGTGAACTGTTTATTTTAAAATATTCCCTTTCTTAAGGAAAACAGTTTGCTTGAACTGGCTCTGAAAACACAGAACTTGGCAGGGACCAGAACTTTGTGAAGGCTTGGGAGTGTGTGCAGAAAACAACCCGCAAACCATCCGCCTGCCTCCTGCCACTCGTTGTCGCTGGACGTGGGGCTGGACGTGGGGCTAGACATGGGGCTGGGCTCCCCAGACACCAGCTCCCGACCTCTCCCCCTCCCTCCAGAAGTGGTGTGAGCCCAGAGCCCATCTCTGCATCCCCACCACTCCCCCCAGCAGCACCGCGACTGCCCTCAAAGGCTTCACGCCCACTGTTTCTAGGTATTCTGCCTGTACCTGAGAGAGACTTTCATCTCTAGTCCTCCTCGGTGGAAGCGGTTAGAAGATAAGGCTCCCGGAGGCTGCGTGCCTGCCCCTGGGTGAGCGGTGAACAAAGAAAAACAGCGCAAAAAATAGTCACAGAGGTGCGAGCAGCACCTGCCCCCCGAGATAAGGCAAGTGCAAGTGTGCTGGAGAACCAGCGACGTGTGCGTAGAGCGTGGGCAGCGCGGGCTTCGGGCTGAAGCAGTCGGCTCAAGGCAGCGAGTGATGAGGGGCTCCAGGACCTGACTCCTGTACGTGCTCATCCCACCGAGTCCTGCTCTGGCTCTGCTCTGCCGAAGCGTTGTCTTAAAACAATTTCAATAAACCTCCTGCTGTGAGGTTGGTTGTAACAACACAAAACCTTCAGATCTTGCAGTGCCAAACTCTGGAGGGAAACAAACCAGCTCTTGCCAGGAGGGGCAAGTGTTTAGTTTTCCCGGGAGCACAGAGTGCCGAGCGGTCGGGGCTGAGCTTGGAGCATCCAGACATTCACAAAAGGCATCGTTCCCTAAGATCACTGCCTGGACACTGCCTGGAGCCGGCTTCTGCCTCCGCAGGCTCTGTGAGCAGCGGCTCGGGGGCTGCTCGGGGGGTAACTCATCAACTTTAACACAACTTGGTGCTCCCCGTAGCGCGTGTCCTGTCCACGGCCAGGTGACCGACCCAACTCTGACCAGGCCAGCGACAGACAGGAGCCGGGCAGCGCCAGCCTGGCACCGATGCCTTTCACAGTGGCTATTGAACCCCACTGTTAATTAGTGCAGATTAAATATATTCACTCTAAATTAGCCAAAATGCCACACAGGTGGCCGAGGTTTCCCTCTATTCCAGCTTGCTGCAGCAGCAGAGGGATCTCCCAGCCACACGAGCGGTGCCCGAGCTGTTCTCTTCTGCGAGACTGGGGGTTCTGGCTGGTTTTGGGAGCTCCCCGCTCAGTGAACCTTTGGGATGGACCTTTGGGTCCATCCTGAGCTGCTCCAGCACCGAGCCGTGACCTGCGTCACAACACCAGGAGAAGCCCTACGGTGCCAAGTGTGTTTGAACCCGCTGGGGACTGTGAGCTCTGTCTGGAGCCGTCCCGGGATGCTTTATTCTTCCAGCTGTCCCGGCTGCAGTAGCAGCACTGACCCGTTGTAAGAAGGTGCAGAGGACAAGATGCCAAAGCGAATACTTTTGAGTCACCTTGGCAGGAAAGCAAGTTCCTGAGGAGCTGCTGCTGCTGTTTCCACCTCTTAGAAGAGTCTGTCCCAAGAGCAGGTGTCCACCTTGGACAGCACAAAACCCGAGCCACTGATTTGTGTTGGAGCTGATCCATTCAGGACCAGGACGGGATGAAGTCAAGGCATGGACCGGAGCTGACAGTGCTGCAGGTCCTCCCGGGCTGCATCCTGAGCTCTCAACCGTCTGCAGTAACGTGACGGTGGAGAAGGCGTGGGACCGCAAGTGCACAAAGCCTTTTGAGGAAGATGGGGCGTGCTGCTGCTCGGCAGATGTAACAAAAACACCCAGAAGCAGCGAGGGGGGAAGTCCACTCACCCGCTGGAGCGGCTGCTGCTCTGGAGAGGCTGCCGCAAGCGTGGGGAGAAGGGCAAAGGGATGCTGGCCCTGGTGGCCCCACGCACGGAGACTTTTCATGTGGTGGTTGAACACCTTCCCCAGCCAGGGTCTGCTGGGAGACAAGAATCCTCCCTGTCCCCTGCAGTGCTGGGCTCTGGTGGGTGCCAGGCAGGTGAGGCAGCATCTGCTGTGGAGAGGTAACGAGAGACTCTTCCCTCTTCTCCCTCCACCACAGACAATTTCTCATGTGTCAGGGCAAAAGCAGAAGCGCGTGTGCTGCCCTCGGCTGTGGGCGCTGAGGAAGCACCTGAACACCCGGCGCATCCGAGGGCAGCGTGGCTCGGGGCACAGCTCTCCTGTGCTGGAGAAAGGAGGAGGAGGAGGAGGGTCCACCAAATGTCAGCGATGCCGGGGCGTGTCGGGAGCTTCTCGCAGGGGTGCAGGAAGTATAAAAGGCAGAGTTTCCCAAAGAAGGTCTCTGGCAGGAGGTGAGGCTGCGCTGGAACGGATGATGCTCTTGCTCATCTTCTGACTTCATCTCAGAAACGCGGCCATGGATGGTGGTGAGTACCTGCACTGCAGCCTCTGGCTTTGGCTTTATCAGTAATGCCCAAGTCCATGCCCTATGACACGGGGATGAAGCGCTTTGAACAGAGTATTATAAGCAATATAAAAGATTTCCACCTTCCTCATGTACTATTAAAACCAAAAAGCGACGTTCTCTTTCACAACCTCAAAAAACTCAATTACTTCAGAAACACACACCAAAAAGAGGCTTGGAGGCAATTTCAAGGGGCTGTTTTGTCCCAGAGAAAATGAGGTCATCTCACATAATACTTGCCTTTTCCTCTATGTCCTTAATTTAAAAAAAGCTATTAAATGAGAGAGTGCCACCTCCGTGGCATCATTCTAACTCAGTGACTGAACCAAGGAAGCAGGATCTAGAATATCTGAGTTGATTGTTGCCTACATCTGTCTGGTCTTTTGCAGATTACTTCTATTAGTGAATATTTTCGCTGCAGCAACAAAACTTTGCTGCAAAGCTGACGGGTTTGTGCTTGCTGGGGCTGGGACAGCCCCGAGCCAGGGCACCGGGCAGGTCTGGGGGTCAGCCCGTCACAAAGAGCCCAGAGAAGGGCAGGGGAGCGGGAGAAGCCTCCTCTCTTTGGGACTCGACAGCCCGTTAGCCCCAGAGGCACGAGGCTGCTGCTTTCTGGTTCCTCCTGGAAGTTTTAAACTTTCTTTTGCCGTTTGTTGCTGTTCTTTCGTGCCCGGTGCTCTGCCGGCACCAGTTTCCCAGAGCTTGAGTGGGTGGGTGGCTGGAGGAGGGGAGCGGCTGCGGGTCCGAGGGGGGGCAGATAAGACGTAGGCTCTTGTTTGCTCGAGGACTGTATCATTTATTCCTTTTTTACTTGTTTTTATTTTTTATTGCTCAAATATTTGCAAATGCTAATCCCAGCGTGGCTGGGGGAGCGCGGGGAAGAGGGACAAACACCACAGCTCAGGGGGGTAAATCAGTTCATCGCCAGACAAACCAAACGGGGTTTGCAACAGAACCACGAGCACGGGCAGAGCTGGAGTGGGGACAGGGACTGAGCCCATCCCCGTAAAAACCCGTTGCAAGTGTAACCAACTCAGCGTTGGACTCTGGAGGTGTCAGAGCCTTCACAGGGACGTGCGAGGGCTCCCAGAGCGGGAGCGGGGGGGCCTGAAGTGCTGCAGGCAGAGCTGGGGACCTGTGAATGTGCAGAGGCTTGAGCCCCCTGTTCCCTGCAGGTGCCTTGGGCTGTAGCACAGGGTGGGGACTATTGCCCCTCTCCTTTTTCTGAAGAAATTAAGGTGCAAAAATGTAAAGCGAGGCACCCGACTGCTACCTCACTAGGGAGAGGGGAGGAGCAGGCGCCGAGCTCTTCTCTCTGGGGACAATAGGACTCGAGGGAATGGTCGGAAGATGTGCCAGGGGAGGTTTAGGTTGGACATCAGGAGGAGGCTCTTCACCCAGAGGGTGGTGGAGCACGGGAACAGGCTCCCCAGGGTGTAAGGGCTGTCAGGCACTGGACCGGGCTGTCCAGGCTGGTGGCTGGTCACTGTCCCTGGTGATGCTGAAGATGTGGGGCTGGGGGACAGGGCTCAGGGGTGGACGCGGTAGTGTTGGGTTAGTGGTTGGGCTCGATCATCCTAAAGGTCTTTTCTAGCCAGAGTGATCCTGTGATCCTGACCCAGGTAAAATCACAGGGAGCGCTGCTCTGGTACAGCTGGAAAACAACCGCGTCTTTCTGCATCTTCGGCTGCCTCAGCCCCCAGACCGGTCCCCCCTTTCCAGGCAGGAATTTCTCCTCTTGAAGGACCCACAGGGATTTCAGGATTAAGCAGAGGCGTGTTCAGGTGCAGGGTCAGAGCAGGAAGCCACGAAGAACGCGGGCGATGCTGGACCCGCGCTGAGTGAGGCGGGGGGGGCTCAGCATCCCCCAGCCCCCGGAGTGATCCTGGGAAAGGCACCTGAGGGATGGGGAACGCTCCAGGGGTGCGGTTCCATGGGACCGGAGCAGGTTTTGAGCAGCTACGTAGGGAACAGGATTGGCTCACTTAAGAATGAATTTTTAAACTTGCTTATCTCTGCTTATCTTGTCTTTTGATTCACAATTTCCTAAAAGGGGCGGAGGCAGGTAATTAATAACTTTCTTCTGTAACAGATCGAGGGAGGCATGAAATCAAAGTATGACTTGGTTTCACTGGGGCTGTTCACTCCTGAAATGATGGTTTCTTTCCTCTGCCAGTTGTGAGTAGAGGGGGGGAAAAGGGGGGGGGAACAGGCGCTGAGCTGTTAACTGCCAATAGTCATTATAGCATTTAAGTATGATTAACTTTTCTCAGAAATACCTGGTTTTTTCCCCAAAAGCCGACTATACTGGTAGTGAAGAGGCACCAGAAACTGGTACACGCTTAAAGATGTAAACTGTTACTGTTTATAGATACTCACGGTTACTTGCTGCCTACACATGTGCCGCGCTGCCCGAGACTGAAACCTTGGCTTTGCAGAACTTTGGCCAACACAAGAGCAGTCTTCCAGCGCCAGGCCCGAGGCAGAGCAGGTTTGCTCGGCTGTGCCAGCGCTCCCTCAAGCAGCGTTTCCAGCTCCTGCTCTCCCCTCCGCGCACCCCCGAGCCCTGGCAGAGCGGAGCAGTGGTCGCTCCACGCTGGCTCTGCTTGGGCAGGAGCTGACCCAGTGCTTCATCCCGCAGGATTTTGTTCTCCAGCCCGTTTTAACCAGCCTTCACAGTTGTGTTTCTGCTCCTCTTTCCTCCTCTGGGTAGATCTTCTGCTACCAAATGTTTCTTGTCGTCAGCAGCTTCTCCAGGCAGATGTGGGGGGGTTTGCTGCCACCACGGCTGCTTTGATCTTGCTTAAGGTTTGTTCTGATGGTGAGGGAGATTCGGACAAACGAGGACTCCTCTGGCCAAACCCACTGACCCTCCTGTCACAGCACGAGCTGCACCCGGACCCTACCCCACAGCAGCCAAACCGTGCCTTAAAAACCCCCCATTTCTTTCCCTTTACCCCTGGGGGAGCCTGAACAACCAGATGTCAAGGGCTGGAGTTCCACGGGATGAATCCCACCCCTCATGCTTACTCCACAGAGGAAGACTTCCAAACCCGAGGGTTGCTGTCCCTTTCCATGCGGGACCATGGGGCACAGATCTCTGCCCTCCCCATCCACACGGAGCGATTCTCCCGTCTGCCCCTTCCCGGAGCCTCCCCAGCAAACCAGGGCATTGCGGGACACGAGGCTTCCTAACGGGCCTGACTCCTCTGCCGTAATGGGGTTTTGTTGTCTTTTTATAAATCGAGGTTTCTAGCTCAACTGTTGCTGGGGACTTTTGAGAGGGGTTTTCTTTTTCTTAGTATTTTGAGGAACAAAACTTTAGGAAAATACCCACAGCAGAGAACAGCCAGAAAAAAAAAAAAAAAAAAAAAAGAAAAAGTAAAGAAAGCCACCTAAAATTGCCTATTAAACTCCAGAGCGTGTCTCATTTCCTCCCTGCAACTCAGTTGCTTCTGCTCCCTCCCCGCGCTGCCCCAGACCCCCGTGAGGCTCCGTCCTGCCCCAAACCAGGGACGCGGGGACGGGCTCAGCGCCCGCACCCTCACAAATGTGTCAGCTGAGGAGGGGAGACAGAAGAGGGCAAGAAACTGTGCAAGCTTTTCTTACATTGAAAAATAATTTGACATTTAAGACACTTGAAACCGACTGAGAGAAAGAGAAGAAAAAAAAAAAAAAAAGTGTGAAGATCTTCAAAGGAACGATGCTCAGCTGAAGTGTTTCGGGATGGCTGGCTGAGTCACTCCCAGTCCTGGTTCGTTACACGCTTCACGGTGCGTTAAGAGAAAAAAGAAAGAAGAGAAGAGCAGCTCATCCGGGCTGTGCACTCACAAGGAAGGGCTGGGCTGGTCCTGGGGCTGGAAGGGCAGATGGTACAGAAGTGGAAGAAGATGGTCCCGCGCTGAGGGGCAGCTGCTGGAGCATCACCAGCACCCGTCCTTCGGCGGGACAAATGCCAACGAGCTGTGCTGAGCGCAGCGCGCCCATGGAGCAGCTTGTGGACTGAGAGGGGCTCTTCTCTGCCTCCTCTCCATACAGCTTCTAGAGAGTAAACTGAGGCCCTAGTCTTTGTCCAGTGGGGCTGAGATGGGCCAGCCAAGGTGATTCTCCATCGACAGGCACAGGGAAACGTGAGCGCCAGCCCCAGGAGTCCTCTGGACCGCAGGCTGCTAAGCAGGTGGAACAGAAGACTAAGGACTCCAAGGGCTGGGGGGTTTTTGCAGAGGTCGGGGGCCCCGTGCCTGTGTCCCAGGCAGTGAGGACAGTTACAGTCTGGACCTGCTTAAATTCACGCAGCAGGTTTAAGCGGTCTGTGCTTTCAATGTATTTCCTGCATGCGACACGCAAACGTCAGAGGAGCAGTTGAGTGGTGAGATGGCTACACCAGATACCAACCCTCGGGGACCGGCCAGAGCGCGAGGCTCTGGACACAGCCAGAAGCATTCAGCCACGCTTCTCCTGCGGCCCTCAAGCCCCACCTCAGCAGGATCTGCTCCTGACGGCCAACTGCACTAGTGAGGCACGACCACACTTCTTGGATCCCCCCAGGAGGGCTCAGAGGAGGCGAGGGGTGGATGACCATAAGCACCCAGCTGCGCGAGTAAGAGATGAAAACAAGGGGCCGCAAACTTCTGTGAGACATAGTGGGAAGCCCACAGACAGGCTCCGGAGACAAGAAACACGAGTGTTTTCACACGTGGCTGGGGATCTCTCACCCACACGTCACCACACGTTGGAGACCAGCCTCTCCAGTCACAGATACCAAAGTAACTCTTTCTGTCGGTAACGATGCTATTGCTGTGACTTAACGTGGGGACACCGGTGCAAAGGTCGCCGTTACCTCACGTGGTGGATGTTCATCAGCGTGGTCCAGGGCGATATGTGAACAGGATGGGGGTAGAGCAGGGATGGCTGCAAAGGAGCTCCGCAAAGAGCCAGAACAGCGCTGGGTACCACAGGCTGCTGGGCACGAGGCAGGCAAAGGAATGGGTCAAGTTTATGACTAGGCCATGAGGAGCACGTGCTCCCTCCAGGAAACAGGCAGCTGAAAGGCAAAAGCTCCTCCTGCTTCTGCCCCAGCCTCGCTCGGTCATCCTGGACCAGATAACCTGAGGAGCTGTGGCACAGGGAATGTCCCAGGGAGACATCCTCAGAGGAGCTGGATGCGCAGGACAGCCGGTGCCAGCTGCCTCTCAAGGAAAGTCACGTTCTGCTCACCCCGGAGCAGAGGCCAGGGCTTTCTCCCACTTCCCAGATCACCTTCCAGCCTGAGCAGCTTGCAGTCGCAGCTCCCTGAGGTAGATACTGGTACGTGCTTTAAATAGCACGAAGACAAAGCTTTCACTGGCCCCTGTGCCTCTGCAAACCACAGCAGGAAGAGCTGCTGGTCTGAGATTGCTCTCACCATTATCACATCTGGCTCTGAATTTAATTTCTCCTCCCAGCTGCCAGCATCCTGCAGCTCCACGTCCAAAGGCAGCAGAAGCCAACTCTGGCGTTTAGAGACAAGCCGTGAATCTCCGCCAGCGCCAGTCACGCCTCTGCTGCCGGGAGCAGAGCTCTCCCGCTCCGCAGGTCCGGGAACAGCCCGGCCACAGGCCGGGAACGTTGCACCCTCACAGCGCAGAACCAGGCACGGGAGCTGGGCTGCTGGCTGTAAGAGAAAACACAAATGTGTAAAATAAAAATGCATACAGCGAGCATGAGTTAACCACCCTTATCTATCGGCCTTTAGAGGGGAAACCGGAGGGGCCAGACTCCTGAGATGTATCTGTGCTCTGCCGGCAACTGGCTACGTGACCCTGGGTTATCTTGGGAGCATTTTTATCGGGTTTTAGATTTCCCAGCCGTGGGGAGCTTTGCAGGGTAAAGAATAGCATGGTCAAGTCTGCTACCACTGCTTTTTCAAAGCAGGCACCGTGTGGAAACTCCCACTCGATGACTAACGCAGTGTCTCCTTCTTCTGCAGGCAAGCAGTTAAAGGTCACCCTCGTTTTCAGCCTTCCTCTGATTTTTCAGGTAAGATGCTAAAAACAACCCTGCTGAAACCCTGCTGCGTTCGCGTTGTGGGGAAAGAGAGATCTCGCAAACTTTGCCAGGCGGGAGCGGCCCCGCGGAGCTGCCGGACGCGGCCACTCGGCCACCAGCCCGCGGCGGGTGGTGAGACAGCAGAGCGGGGCTGGAAGGCAGAGGAAAAGCAAGAGGAACAAAAACTAGGAGAGAACAGAAATGATGACATACACTGCGCTTCTAGGGTGGCCCAGGCTGCTGGAACTAAGGCTTCTAGCACCAAAACGAGCATTTTTCAGGAAAGACAAGTGCATCCTACGCTGGTCGCGGCTGGAGAGCCAGCTCGTAGCTCTTTGCAAATCCTGGTCAAAGCGCTGGGCTCAGAGGTCAGCGCTGAAGAGCTGCTATGCCCAAGGAGGAAGAGTTCAGCATCTTTCTCTGCCTGTTCCTGCTCAGAGCAAATCTGAAGCAGGAAGGAGAACCCAAAGCACCGAGCTGTGCCATGACCTGCTCCTGAACCGCGGGCCGGGCCCCGGCACAACCACAGCAGCAGCCTCCACCACACCACGGCCCCAGCTCGGGCTCACCAAGAGGCTCAGCAGAGTGGGGAGAGTTCTGCAGCCTGGTTCTTTTCCCTTTCACTTCTGGTGGCACGTCTCCAGATAGCAGGCAGGATGTGGTGAAGGCCAAGCCTGCCCAAGATGGAGAGCGCACGCAGATACTCAGCGATAACAGGCAGAGGTATCCAGGGGAGACCTTTCATCTCCGTGCACTGGAGAGAAGGTACTGGAGACTAATAAGTCACAAAAAGCAGGGCACAGATACCACAGGCTCCCTCAGCCCTGCAGGTTATGGAGGTGTAGGATGATGAAACAAGAATAATCAGCACTTCAATCAGGGGCAGGGGCCTGAATGAGACACGGGCAACGTGTCCGTGCCAGCACGGTAACTGTTTCCTGCTTCACCCGCTGCGTTTCCTCCCGCTCTCATTGACAACTCAATTAATTTAGCAGAGAAAACAGCCTAGGGAGGTTCCAGCTTCATCCTCCCACAGAGCCCCTCGCTCCCAGCCCTGCCCGGGGTGGCGGGAAGCCCGGGAGAACACTGGAGCTCACCACCGGTGACAACCAACCGCTGCAGCCCTCCCATGCGCTGCCACAGGTGGGAAGGGACGTGGGCAGCAGGAGTCGGGAGGGAATGCTGCCCTTGGGAAACGTCTAACAGGTCAAGAGAAAATGTCATCCCTGCGGAGGGAAGGAGAATGTTGAAGGATGTATTACTTTTCCCATTTTATCTGACAGCTGACTGCGTACATTGGGCAGTACGTGGGTCCTGAAACGTTCTGGGAAACGGCCACGCGGTTGAGAGCTTGCAGGTGTTCCTTTGGCTGAGCTCCAAACATTTCTCATGGAATTCCCACTCTGAGCCCCGAGAAACCCCAAATCCACATAGTTATGGGAAATGTTTCCCGCCACGGGACCTCGTCAGCTCTGTTCCTGATGCTGGCATGAGCCAAAGCTCGGGAACTCCCTGGGACGTCTCTGCGGCTGGGTGCTCCTGCCTGCTCCACAGCCCAGCACCAGCTCCCTTCCCGACAGGGCCATGGAGTACCCATCCCACAACGCTCTTCTTTTCTTCCCTGTTCTAGCTCTGCTCTGGGAACAATGTCACCGATGACTATGACACCAACGCCACCATTGACTACACCATGTTTGAGATCCTGTGTGAGAAGGAGGAAGTCCGTAAGTTCCGCGCTGCCTTCCTCCCGGCCATGTACTCCCTCATCTGCTTCACAGGGCTGCTGGGGAACGGGCTGGTGATGCTCACCTACATCTACTTCAAGAGGCTCAAGACCATGACAGACATCTACTTGCTGAACCTGGCTCTGGCAGACATCCTCTTCCTGCTGACCCTCCCGTTCTGGGCCACAAGCGCAGCCATGCACTGGCTTTTTGGGGAGTTTGCCTGCAAAGCTGTCTACTGCATCTGCAAAATGAGTTTCTTCAGCGGGATGCTGCTCCTCCTGTCCATCAGCATCGACAGGTACTTTGCCATCGTTCAGGCTGCCTCGGCCCACCGCTTCCGTCCCCGGATGATATTCATCAGTAAGGTCACCTGCATCCTCATTTGGCTCCTGGCCTTCATCCTCTCGATCCCTGAGCTGGTTCACAGTGGTGTAAATAACTCAGACAGCCATCCTCGGTGTTCCATCATCGCTAATGACTTGCAGACCTTCAATACCGGCATCAAAGTGTCCCAAATGGTTTTTGGCTTCTTATTTCCCCTGCTGGTCATGTCTGTCTGCTACCTCATCATCATCAAAACATTACTCCAGGCCCGCAACTTTGAGAAGAATAAAGCCATCAAAGTCATCATTGCTGTGGTAATTGTCTTCGTTGTCTTCCAGCTGCCCTACAACGGTGTCATGCTGGCCAAGACCATCTCAGCCTTCAACCACACCAGCTCGTGTGAGGAGAGCAAGACACTTGATGTGGCAGATGACGTGACCTACACGCTGGCTTGCTTCCGATGCTGCCTCAATCCTTTCCTCTATGCCTTCATTGGCGTCAAATTCCGCAATGACCTCTTCAAGCTTCTGAAGGAGCTGGGCTGCCTGAGCCAGGAGCGCCTCTGGCAGCTGTCCACCTGCCGGGAGAGCAAGAGGTTCTCCTTCGCCATGGAGACAGAGACAACCACCACCTTCTCCCCGTGAGCCCAGCTTTGGCCAGGCTTTGGCCAAGCTGGAACAGTTTTATGCACTTCCTCTATTCTGAATTTCTGGTAGAGCGAGACCTGCCACTACTGTAGGAACAGCAGCTGGAAGAGAGAGATCCAGGAGCCTCCCCGAGTTTCAGACAACGAACACTGTGAGCCAATACTCCCACAGATGGAGAGACTCTGGTGAAGCTGTGACCAACAGCACAGCAAGGGAGAGGGAGAGCGGTGAGCCTATGACTTAGCAATTCACTTTTACTTTACTCCTTCCTAGTCAAAAATGTTCAAAACAGAACATTTTCCCTAAAAGCGAGAAATACCAAGAGAAACAGACGTTTGTGCAACAGAATCGCTTGGTTTAGATCTGAACTTCCAAAAGCACCATCCTTGCTTTGAATTTTTTGTTGCTTTTAATGAGACCCCCTCCTGCTCCTGCGTGCCTCCAGCCGCGATGCCCACCGCGCCGCTCCAGCCGCCGCCTCGGGCTCCGAGCTCAGCCCAACACGCAGTATAAGCTGTGGCGTGTCCCAGCACACGTGTCTCTGCTCTGCCTTCCCCCACAAGAAGTGAGGAATTGCTGTAACTAATACTAAACCCAGACACAGGACATCCACATCTCAATGACTTTGTAAATCGTTGCGGCAACTCACACGCTTTGTCAGGAAAAGCACCGATTCCACCTCGCTTCTGCCTGTGGCTGGCGTTCCACTGATCAAGAAGGTGCATCCGAAGGAGCACAAGTTATTCCACCCCTACGCTGACTTGAATTCTTTAGAACTGCTGGAAACAAGGTCTCCTTTAGCTTCTGCGCCCAGCCTGCCTGCGCGAGGCTGACGCAGGGGCAGGTAGCACGGTTCAGATTCAAACCTTTTGCACAAAGCCCCGTTAGTTACCAGCTCCACATATCCGACGTCTTCCCAGTCGCACAAACTTGAGCTGAGGAGCAGCTATTTCTGCACAAACCCAGGCAGGTGCTCAAAGCACGTTCACCTCTCGGCCACCCAGCCTGTGCCAACGTCCCTCTCACCCCGAGGTGCGGAGGGACCGTTTGCTCCCTCGCTCGACTTTCGTGGATTGGTGCCAGAATCCTCAGAATTTTAAAGATTCAAGCCCAGGGCGAATCCGTACGCCTTTAAGGCAAAACGCTCAAGTTCATGCCACCGTTGCGCCCATGGTCCACCCCTTCAGGCTGCCAGTATCTGCAGCTTGCTCGCAGCCCGTCGTACCAGCTGCTGCGGACACAGCCGGCCGGGTTCCACACATGCCTGGGGCTCTTCTGACCTCGAGGTAAATGAACGTGGGGTTCTTCTCCCTTGCCAAGCAATGTGTCCCTCTAGAAGGACTTTAGCTGCTGGCTTTGAGTCAGAATGCCATTTCACTCATAAGCTACTGAAGTCGTGTTTTGCATTCGTCCTGTCGGCGCTAACAAAGATGCTGGGACTGGACTGACACGCAAAGGACAGTCACTGGTGTCCGTGCCTGGGCCACCTACTTGAAAAGAACACGGCAGCTGAACAACAGATTCTTCTCATGTAAAATAAGACCTTGAGCAGCAGCCCAGGGTGTAACACTGGCTGGTGCTTTTACTGGAAGAGCGCAGGAAGAATCCTCCCGACAGAGGAACCCCCGGGAACTGCAATCGCTGGACATCTGAACGTCCCCAGGGAGGAGCTGCTGCAAGTGTCTGGGCCCCCGTTCCCAACCCGCGGGCTCCGATCTCCACCGCGCACAGCTCTGATCCCCAGAGCCAGGCGACGCCGAGGGGTCCTGGCCAGGGGGTTCCAGCCTCCCCCTCCCCAGCAGCTCCATGGAAATCACGTTCCAGCAGACGGACAGAGCCAGGCAGAGCAAAACACACGGACAACGAGGACATGGACACTCTTTCCAGGACCACGTGTGGCTCCGCCAGGAGTGATACAGGGAACTCTCTCGATCACAGGTGGAAAACCATTGCTTTGGAGACACGAGAATTAAAATCAGCCTTCCAAGGAAAGAATTCAATTAGCTGGTTTCGAGACAATGTTGTCAGTTACAGCTGGCTGCCATTGTAATTAAATACATTCTCTTTCATAAACCACTTGGCTCTGGGGTGTGGGATTTTGCCAAGGGCTGGGACTCGGGGAGAAGGCACGTTCTGCTCCGCATTCCCTATGCTGAAGTTCAAGCCCGTCCAATCATTTCAATGCATTTTCTTTTCTAATGCCCATGTAATGTGCACAGACACGCTGCTTCTCTGTCACACGAAACGGGGGGTTGCGACTGACACTGAGGAGTCACTTGTCCTTTGTTTGTCCCTGTAGTTCTTACCCAGGCAGGACCCTCAGCTCACAAGGACTTTGCCAGAGCGAGGAACGCCCGTAACACCGGGTGTTAGTTTTCTTCACCAGTAACAACATATTCTCCATGTATATTCACACACAGAAAGCTGCTTTACACAGGAGTCATTAAATACGTACATGAATGTACCCTGAAAACACGCTGCTTTACCAAAATGCAGAATACATTCACCTCACTCATTCCAGCAGGGAAAACGGCTTCACCAAAACCTGCAGCTGCGCTGGTCTCCGGCTGGATAAAAGCCAACAGAATGAGAAGTCTTCAGGTCCTTATGGACTAGAAGGATCCTAAACAGGACAACATGCAGCTGCTTCCATACAAACAAGGTCCTAAAAACATCACCCGGGACAGCTGCATCTGGTGCCTCCTCGGCGAGTCAGCGGTGACACCAGAGCGCAGCGTTTGGTTTTCAGTTTAATTTGCCACTTGTTTAGGTGAATCACGTTAACGTTGGCCTAAGACCCTAGCGGGAGATTCCCCACTGAAAGCCTGAAAACTGACTGTATTGTGCTATTTGTGGAAAATAAATTATACCCATTTTTAAAAACCCCAACCTTTGTTTTCCCGTTGTATTTCCTCCCTAGAACGTACCTTCTACGTATCATCATAGTTCAATCATATCCTTCTGGTCCTGCCCAGAGCTGTTTGCTGAGCAATGCAGCTTCATGTCAGTTCTGCCCCACAGGGAAAAGCGTGTAAAATCAACTAAGTAGAAAGAAAGTTGGTTTACTTCATCTGCTGATGAATTACACGGTGAAGAAGTCACCAACAGATTCAGTAGCCTTTAAACGATCCACCCAACTGCCTTAGCACCACTCAACAGACCCAGTGGTGCCCAGCAAGGTTTCTGTGGAAAGCCTTCATCTCGTAACACTCATCGCAGCATTGCGACCATGGCACCAAAGAGGAAGGAGCCTCAAAGGAAACCAGAGGACGTGAAGCTTGGCATTTGAGCGGCAAAGCTAAGGACCATTTCTGCTTTCGCTAACCAGCGCGCGTCTCTCACGGTTTCTCTCTAGAGAGAAAGTCTTAGGTGAGTTTCAGCATCCGGCCCGAGGCTCAGGCAGCGATAGGGAGCATCTCGGGACCACAGCACCACAACGCACCTCAAGGTAATAACAGTCTAAACGCAAGGCTAAATAAACACTAGGTCTTGCTTACCACAACTAGGTCAGAAGTCTCAACTGCCCTGAGCCCAAGGGGCTCATCTGCAGAAGAGCTGCTGAAACAGGAGCTCTCAGCTAGAGCCCAGCAGATGTGAAACAGGAGCGGGGACTTGCAGAAAGCCACCGTGCTTTTAACAATTCCCCCCGTTTTCAACAATTCCCCCTGTTTTTAACAATTTCCCATGCTTCTCAGTGGTGACCATGAGCTGAGCTTCCAAACAGGAAAGGTCTGAACCCAAAGAACACAGCCTCCAATTTACAACCCTCACTTAAACCAGTGAAGCTCAGCCCACCAAGTAACCACCCAAGGTGACACTTTACACCACAAACACTCCAGCCAAGTAACACAGAACCTGTTACAGAAAAAAAAAAAAAGAGCATTTCTAGGCTGGATTTAACCCATTTTAGTCCCTTTCACCAGCACAAGAGAGAAAGAAGTTTCCTTTTACAGCTCCCTGGGGGACTGGGACCAATCTCAGTTTTAAACCTTCTTTACAAAGTCAATTACAAAAGCCTGGCCCTCGTTACAGAAAGGGGCCCCTGGTCGGCAATAAACTCCACTGAAAGCAGGAGAGACACCCACCCCTGGTCCTGCGGGCTCCAGGTGGGTCCTGCAACCCCTCCTGAAGTCCCACCATGGCTCAGAAGCTCTGGACTCCTCGTTGCTCCAAGATGAGGTTTGCTGCCCATCATTTCTCCTCCCCTGCCCGCTCGTACCTGTGCGCGTGTGCTGGTGTGCATGTCCAAGTTATGGTTTAAAAGCCCTCAGTGCCAAATGGATCTGGGCTGGGTGGGAAGTAAACTGGAACTGGGGGGGGGCAAACTGGAATGGGGCCTCACTAAAAGTAGTTGCTCCCATCCACCTTGGAGCAGGGGCCGGTTTGTCCTCTCCCTTCTCGTGCTGTCCCAGGCGCTGCTTCCCATCCCTTGCTGGCGAAGGAGCTGATTAACAGGACGGTGAAGGGGAAGCTTCTCCAGGCAGGGCTGTGGTTTCTGAGATGCCACCTGGGCAGCGGCGAGAGGGAAGTCCTTGTCACCCGAAGAAAGAATGAGCTGGAGTTGAGTGAGGCAAACAAAGCCTAAAAATAATGCCTGTGGGTGATGAGGAAGGGTGGTGGCACGCTGCAATAATCAGAATAGCTGAGAGTGGGCTACGGTTTCCTCTCCTCACATCTTCTTTTACATGGAAAAATAACCCAAACTCCCGTTGTGGGGGTGGAGGTGTCAGATCTTGGGGGAGAACTTCCTGCACAGCCCCCCCTCCTCCTCCCCAGCTTGTCAGCACAGCAGCCTTGCCTGGGACCCCCAAGGGCCGGGGGGGTTTCTCTTCACACCAGGAGATTTCTCCCCTCCTACCTGAGCCGCTGCAGGATGGATCTGGGGAAACTTAAGCCAGTTGAGCCCTCAGCTGCCCCTCGTTTCTATCATCACAAGCAGCTTTGTGACCAGACTGAAAAGCAGAGACTTTTCATGGATTAGAAGGTGGCACGAGCAGCTCAGAGCCTACTGCTGGCACAAGGCATGGGACAAGGGCGTGCAGATGGAGCAGCAGCACAGTCCACTGCTAGACCCCGCTACAGCCCCCGGGGGGGAACAGCACGCCTGGGGGACTGGGAAATAGGAGAGAGTGGATGAGTAACAAGTAACTCCCTCGCTTGGGATGTGGCTGACCATAAAAACTGCAAAAACACCAAGGGATGGGATCTTTATGGGGTTTTGTGGAGTCCTCGAGGATTCAACACGCTGCCCAGAATGGGCGGTCTGTCCTTCGTGGTGGGTGAGCTGTGCTCAAATCTGAACGCACGGCACAAAGAGTAGGAATCAGGAAGGTGGAAGAAGATGAAAAAAAAAGAAGGTGACTGACTGGAGAAGAAAAAGGATGACCCAGCAATATCTGCTGTCCTCCAGGACTCATCCTGCTCGACTGCCCTTCGTGCTGGCACGAACATCCCAAGCACGGGGGGATAAAATGTCGCTTTGCAGAAGCAGTGACAGGAGCACCCGGCTCTGTTCCCAGCACCACGTCTGGGACCCTTCTCACCCTCCCACTGAAGCGAAACAGATGACCTCATGGGTTCTGATTTTGCAGAAATAGTGAGTTTTCAGCTCTGGGCAGCTCAGGCTGACCCATCTTCACGCTGCCCTGAAAGCTATTTTTACTTTTTTTCTTTCAGTGAGACCCCAGCTCTCCACAGAGCTCGGAGCGTTACCCAAGCAGGGAGTCAAGTCTCCCTGATGCCCAGCCAACGCCTGTCGCTGCCACAGCTCGCTACAAGAACCTTATTCAGGTCTTAACAAGTACAGAGACTTTCGGTTCACCTCCAGCAGACGCGTGGCAGATGCAGAGCCAATCCAGGCGTGAGCTCGTGTATTTGTCATTGCTGAACCCATGCAAATCTTCAGCTTGCAGGAACCGAAACTCTAACTTCCCTTCCCTGGTTTGTTTGTTTTTTTGAATTCAATTGTCTAAAATAAGACAGCAAGCAGATATTTACTTTCCTTTCTTTGCTGATGAGCACTGTTGCACAAAACCCCAGTTCTTGAGTGACGATGGGCTTTATTGGGCAATGCCTGTGGCTGGAGGACAAGTCTAAGCTCTGGAATCATCCTGCAGGAGGGGAAAAGTCCAAAGAATGTCAGTGCAATAAGCAGGCCAAGGGACCTTCCAGGATTCAGAGCCTGCGCACACCAGCCTGTACCTAAATCAGAGCTTTTCTCACCAATTCTAGCTCCTTCTTCTTTAACCAGGAGCATAGTCTGAAAGCAGCCGGACGTTTCCTGACAAGCCTCTGCGTTACCTTGGCAGCTGTTAGGAACATTCCATGCTATGCAACGAGAGAGAGGAGAGGAGGGAAAATCCCGCTGGCCACACGCATGGGACCAAGCGCACTTCTGAAGGACACGGGAAGGAGAAACCACAATCTGGGCTCTCCTCAGGTGCTGGGGGTTTATTGGATTTCCAGCAAGAGGAGATGGATTTCGTGCAGATGTCTGTTGAGGCCTGGAGAACCCCAGAACTGCTGCAGAAGTCCCGTGCAGTGACAGGACGGTGACAAATGCAGCTACTCTTTGGTCCCCACCTGCCCCGAAGGCTACGTAGCTGCATAAAACTCCAAAGCTGCTCCTCTGGGATGATGTCCTGGTTTATACTCATGCAACAACCAAACTGCAGTGGCTGAATGCTCCTGAGGAGGAAAAAGGTGCTTCTAAAATGCTCTTAACTAGTCAGGTAGTAAAAAATAAAATACTTGCAAGCAGGAGTGACTCACGAGTCAAAGGGCCTTGTCCAAAGACCCCCTCAAGCCTTCACTTCCAAGAGACACCAGAGCTTTTACATTCCACACACCCAACAAAGGCAACCTAGTTCCCACCCCGCTGCCTGAAGACGCCGAGTTGGGCATCCGAAAAACCTTTGTCTGGCCAAGATATCTCTGGTGACTCCCTCAGATCCTGACCCCTGTGGGACGCCTTGTGGTCTAGCAACCTGGGCACTGTGGCTGACCAATTTTAACCCCAAGAAAAGCAGGGTGAATGCTCTCCTCTGCGGCAGGAGCCCCCCGCCCACCGCGGATGCTGACGGGTGGGCACACGGGCTCCGCTCTGCCCGGTTCATGGTGTAACGAGCACGGGCAGCCCGCGCAACCGCGCAGGTTCCTACAGCAAGCCCATCGCTTTGCATCTTATCACCAGGGCATCGCCCATCTGCGTGCGAGCGTTGCTGGGGATGGAGGTGTGAACACACACACGTTCACCTCTGCAGGCCTCTCCCAGCAGAACTGGTTTCGGGCTCCGGGGGCTGTCGCTGCAAAGCTCAGCACCACTGGAGCAACACCTCCCTGCCGGGGCTGCACAAAGAGAAGCTCATGTTTTCAGGGGAGAGTTGGCTGATTCCCCCGGAGATAACGCGCTGCTTCTAAGCTTTGGCCACGCTGAGCAGTGAGAAAGAATCTCTACCCTCGTGCCAGGGCGGCGAGGGGGAGAGGGAAAAACACGTCTCTCTCTGGATGAGTAAGGCAGCCAGCAGCGACTGCGCTCTGCGGCCCCCGCTCCTCAGCAGGGAGTTGCACAAGGCCCCTTTGAAGAGGTTAACGCGCTCGCAGCGCTTCTCGTCTGCCTTGCCAGAAGCTCACAGGTAGCTACAAGGCTTCTGCTCAAACTTCACCACCCAAGTGCGTGCAGAGGGTGAGAGCCGCTGCCCGTTGCAGAGCTGCACCCCACCAGCCGTGGCTCCCACCAGGCTCCCGGTGAGACTGCAGCAGAGCTGGCGAGTCACCAGATCCTCACAAGACTCATCAAATTATTGCCAGCAGCTTCTGGTGGGCCTCCACACCCACCCACAAGTGCGCAGCCCCTCACGTGCCTGCACAGCCTAGCAAACAGCCGAGAGGCGTGCAGCCGGAGACACGGAGGCTGTTTTGAAGCGTGCTGTGGATAACAAACAACACAGAATGTCTCCACACCATCACCAGCAAGACCTGAAATGCTGCCAGAACCTGCCTCCTCAGCTGAGCATCCTGTCTGGGGCATCCCACGGAGCTGCAGCTGTTGGATGGGCACTGACCATGCCAGCTCACACCCCAGAAGATGGTGGAGCATCGTCCTGCAGCACCACAGCCCTGCCACGCAGCTCTCCTGCCTCTCCCAGCATCAGAGCCGCACGGGGAGGAGGCACTAGCAAGACATCAGCTCTACAGGAGAGCTGCTCCTCTCTGGGGACTGCGGGCTCTGGTGCCTGCCCACCCCAGAGACGCAGGGCATCGCAACCTGCTCTGCACCAGCTCACCCCAAGCTCACAGCTCCCTGCTCCACAGCCCGCTGACACTGCCGGGGTAACGTCACGTCGCCCTGGGGAGGTTGAGTCTTTCTCCCTCGGGATCGTGGTCTAGCCAGCCCGTTAGGAGCAGCCAGAACTCAGCCGTGCCTTTCACGTGTTGCACATGAGGAACACCACAGCTTTCCCCTGGCCATGCAAAGCACATGTGTGGGAGAGGGGCTGGAGAAGTAGGTCAGAGGGGAGGCTGATGAGTCTGAGACACCTCCTGGCTCCATCAACCAGCCGTGCCTTCCAGACCCTGTGTGACGCTCTGGGAAGGAGGCATCTCCTTGCCCAGCAGTAACGGTGATCTTCAGCGTGGACATTACCTCCCTTTACAATCGGCAATACAAAGAGAGTCTTTCCTCACAGGGCACTGTCTCCTGCACACGTGCATCGAGTCTGTCGGTCACGGCACGTGGCCTGAAACACACCGTGACATGAAGCTTCTGTGACTAGTAACCAAGATGAAAGCGCTTCCTTCTCCTTCCTGCAAGGGGAAGCCATCTGAAGACAAAAAACACAGACTATATGTGAAGGCAGGGAACAGAAAGCATGCTCACAACGCCCAGGCAACCTCCCAGGACCCAGGTGATAACCCCTGGAAAGGCACAACAACCAAGTGACCCATGGAGCGTCCCGAACCAGCCCATGGTCATGGTTTGGCTGCAGTCATTGTACGGCACCAGTGAGCAGCAGAGACGGAAAGCTGGGATTTCTCGAGAGCGCAGGGACACGATCTCCTCTGTGTCCTTCTCTCCGGGCTGCTCTCCCCTCCTCTTGCCTTTGGTCACCCAGGAGATGGAAAACCACGCTCCTCTCAGGAGAAGGCTCCCAGGCAAAGCTTTGCTCTCTGGCTATGGCCTGGGTAAACGCTGGCCAGGAGCAGCCTCGGCCCTCTCATTGAGAGCTGCTGACACCAAGTGGGAAAGGCTGAGAACCACTCCACCAGCCACCCACCGAGCCGGGACTGCGGGAAAAACGCAGGAAAACACCCCTGGAATAAAGTTGTGGGCTCAGGTGGGATGGGTTCCATCCTATTGGAGTCCTCTCTGGGCCATCAGGCTAAGAAGTGGAGTCACTTTCGTTTGGTTTAATTTCCACGCGTTGGAAGGGATTTTAAAACTACATTGATTCGCTTTATTCTTACTCCAAATCAGACGCCTCTTCCGTGGGCTTCCAACAATCCATTTTAAACAGGAAACTTCATGTTTCTGAGACCTTCCCATTAAAAAAAAATGACGCCTTCCCCATGTCACCTTCCACTGGCTTCGCACCCAGATTCCCCAGACGGCCCTGAAATTCCTGAATGGCCTTTTCCAGTCACCTCCTGCCACTCACGCCCCTGCGGGAACCGCTGCAGCGGGGCCGGAGCTGGTGGGATGAGCGGTGGGGAGGGCAGAACCTTCCTCACGCTGCTGGAGGAAGCGGCTTTTTGGAAGCGAACTCCACAAAGGCGCATTTTCCCCCACGAGGCCCCGTTCTGATTTTTCCCCACCGCCCGGTCCGAGCCCTGGGGAGCTCGATCTCTGCAGCGTGCCGGCAGCACCCTGCGAGAACCCGGTGCTGGAGCAGAACCACGACTGCTACAAAACCCCAAAAGGAGCCGGATTCCGCCAGCCCCGCGCTGCTCCCGGTCACGCCAGGGGACAGCCTTCGCTTCCAGGCCCTTGCAGATGAACCAAGAAAAACC
This sequence comes from Eurystomus gularis, assembly GCA_013400335.1. Classification (NCBI taxonomy): domain Eukaryota; kingdom Metazoa; phylum Chordata; class Aves; order Coraciiformes; family Coraciidae; genus Eurystomus; species Eurystomus gularis. The sequence goes on along the minus strand of VZZY01024904.1, from coordinate 80,710 downwards.
CGTGGCTCCATCAGCCACGACTTGAGTTCTGCGGGTGAGAGCAAACCGAGCAGAGGCGTAAATTCTGCTCCGTGGACAACCACAGCTGGCAGGAGCTGGAACTGACACTTCCACGGCAGAAGGTACCTGCGCTAACTGCTCGAGAGCTTCCACTTCCCTGACCCCCACCACGCCAACCACCCGCTGGTGTTACGGGGCAAGTCCTGCACTTGTCAGCGTGTGAAAACTGAGAGAACTCGGCTACTTCTCACGCAGCAGAGACCCGGGCTCATCTCAGCTGCTCGTTGCAGGGAGGTGGCCAAAGCTTTTAGATGCTCATCCTGTGAAGCCCACACTTCTACACGCTTCCAGCATGGGTGAGGTGTCACTGAATTTTACGTGTTGGTTTTTTATTTTCACAGAGGCCAACACTGCAGCAACCGCTGCTTTTAACTCATACTTCAAAGCTCCTCCACCGGACACGTTTCCAGTGCTGATCCCTGCGAGATCCCGTCCTCCTCGTCTCCAGAGGGGCTCCACCAGCCAACCGCGCAGGAGGGTCCATCACAGAGCTCTGAAACAGAGCAGCAGAAGTCTTCCATGCGGGCTGGCTCCGGCAATGCCTCTTCCCCCTGTTTGCACAGAAAAGTCCTTTCTTTGTGGCTTTCCGCAGAAGTTCAATGAACAAAAACAACAAAGATTGCTCCACCTATGCAGATGGCTTTTACCTGAAAGGGATGCAGCCCACAGCCCACACCCCACCCACCCAAACCTTAGAGAAACAAACAGCCAGTGACATCAAATCTGTTATCAAGGAAAGTTTCTCCACACCCCCTCACCAAAACACTCGGTATTTTGCTCTCCGAGGTGCCGCCAACCCGCTTCTCCCCCGCAAACCAGAACGGCTGCAGCAGAGAAGGAACCAGGCATCCCTTGGGGGCCTTCAAGATGTTTCGCTAGATGTTTTCCAAAGACCATCAAAAGCCAGGACGCCTGCAGGGGGCAAGGAATTCCCGCTGTTTTCTGAAACATGTCCAAGCAGACTCCCAAAGACTCATCGACGATGCTAAATAGGACGACAGGTTGGTTGTGCCCCAGGCTCTGCTGCGGTGGCACAGACCAGTGTGGAGGGTGCCCTGAGCTCTGCCCGTGGAGGAGCCAAGGTCACGGTTGGAGAGCCAGTCCCACCACTGCTCAGGAGACGTGGATTTCATCCCTGACGCCGGCCGAGCACGCAGGCGCAGGCACGGGGAAGCTGCCGAGACAGCAGGCCTCTGGTGGGGTGGCAGCAGGACGTGGTGTGACCCCGCTTGGCCTCGCTCTGCTCTTCCAGACCCCGACCCGTGCCCACCGCTTCCAGTTAAAGCCAACCTGGCGCTGTCCGCAAAGACAGGGACGCCGAGGGGCTCGAGCAGGACATCCTGCACACTCCCACTCGCTGGGGTCTCCTGTTCCGGGTGAAGCCTCCTCCTCTGCTGCCGCGCTGCTCCTGGACAACACGCGCCCACCAGCATCCCTGCAAAGCAAACCGACCTGGTTCCAGGTCAGACAGACTCTGGATGGCAGCACCGGCACTTCTGCTGACCACCCTGACCCAGCACCGGCGCTTTGGTGCGTCTTGTTGGACCAGACGATCCTTGAGGTCCCTTCCAAGCTGGCATTCCATGACTCCATGACTCCTGAGATTTGCTGCCCCCGGGCAGAGCGCGGCGCAGCTCCGTGAGCCCGTTGCTCCGTTTCTGGGAGTCCTCAGCGCGTCTCCATCACAGGCTGCAGGACCCTTCCCCTGCCAGCTGCCCTGCAACCCGCCACGACCCCGGCCCGGACACTGAGGAACAGCAGGTCTCAACTCCTGTGTGCAGGCCCTGCACACGTGATCCCGCGCATGTGATCCTGCACACGTGATCCCACACATGTGATCCTGCACATGTGATCCTGCACACGCAGTCCCTGCCCATGTGGTTCCTGCACACGTGATCCTGCACACACGCTGACACAGAATCAAAGAATCACGGAATCATTCTGGCTGGAAAATGTGCACACAGGTCACACACAGAGTGCACGGAGTTTACACACACTGTACACACAGGGTGCACACACGTGACACACACATTACATGCTACCTACATTGCACGTTACACATGTTACATGTTATCCAGCTGTTACACACATTACGGTTATACAGATGTGCTACACACATTAAGCACACATTACACAGACATCAGACGCGTTATGCACATTACGCACACGTTACACACACGTTACATGTTACACACACATTATGCACGTTACATGTTACACATTGTGCACACGCTACACACATTACACGTTACATTACGTGTGTTATGCATGTTATGCACACATTACACACATTGCACACGTTACACACACTACACACACGTTACACACACGTGTTACGCACGTTACACACATTACACACACGTGTTACACACACGTTACATGTTACACATTGTGCACACGCTACACACATTACACGTTACATTACGTGTGTTATGCATGTTATGCACACATTACACACATTGCACACGTTACACACACTACACACACGTTACACACACGTGTTACGCACGTTACACACATTACACACACGTGTTACACACACGTTACACTACACACACATTACGCACACGTTATGCACGTTACACACATTACGCAGATGTTGCATGTTACGCACACGTTGCACACACGTGTTACACACACGTTACACACACGTGTTATGCACACATTACACATGTTGTGCACACATTGCACACACGTGTTGCACACATTACGCACGTTGCGCACACGTGTTGCACACACGTTGCGCACACGTTACACACACGTGTTGCACACACGTTACGCACGTTGCGCACGTGTTGCACACACATTGCGCACGTTACACATATATTACACACACGTTATGCACACGTGTTATTGCACACGCTACACACACGTTGCACACACGCTACACACACGTTGCGCACACGTTGCGCACACGTTACGCACACGTGTTACGCACACGTTACACACACGTTGCGCACACGTTATGCACACGTGTTACGCACACGTTACACACACGTTGCACACACGTTACACACACGTTACGCACAGGTGTTATTGCACACGTTACACACACGTCGCGCACACGTTACGCACACGTGTTACGCACACGT
>VZZY01024904.1:46394-77054 GCA_013400335.1 Eurystomus gularis | reverse complement strand
ACCCCTGGCCCTCAGCACCACATCTCCACGGCCTGGAAACCCCTCCAGGGATGGGGACTCCACCACGGCCCTGCCCAGCCTGGGCCAGGCCTCAACAGCCCTTGCGGGTAAGAAATTGTCACCTCGGCCTCCCCTGGTGCAACTTGAGGCCGTTTCCTCTTGTCCTGTCACTTGTTCCTTGGGAGAAGAGCCCAGCCCCACCTGGCTCCAAGCTCCTGTCAGGGAGTTGTGCAGAGCCAGAAGGTCTCCCCTGAGCCTCCTTTGCTCCAGGCTCAATAACCCCAGGTCCCTCAGCAGCTTCTCACAGGACTCCTGCTCTAGACCCTTCCCCATTTTCATGGCCCTTCATGGTCATGGAGGTCCCTCAGTGCCCAGGGCCGTGGCTTGTTCCCCTTCCTCGCTGGGTGTCTGCTGGGCCCTGAGTTGGGCCCACGTGGGCGACAGTGACAAGCGGCGCTGCCCTCGCAGCTTGGTTTGTGTGACACCACACACAGCGTGGTCGCAGCAGGAGGGACTGAAACAAACTCTCAAAAGAAGCCTTTTGAAGGCGAATGGGTTTGGCAATGGGAACGCTCTGTCTGCGGCGGTGCCAGGGAGGCCTTTTGTAGGGGGATCCAGAGCAGAGCGGTGAGAGCTGAGAGAGCCGTGTTCCGCTGAGCTTATCTCCTGCGTGGGCTGGATAACAGCGCGGGGGCTGCAGTAGTGTCACTATCTGTGCATCCGGGCACAGGGATCGGTGTGTTGGCGCGCAGGGCTGCCAAGTAAGATGTAATCTAGGAGGTCCTTGTCATTTCTGAGAAAATACCGGAGAGCTGATCAAAAAAAGCAGAAAGTGTTGGGTCCTGGTGTGCTAAAGGGGAGCTCTGAGCTGGGCTCTCAGTGCTGAGGAAAGTGTGGGCTGGAAGAGTTGCTCCTGGGTATTGGTGCTGCCACTGCCCCCGGGATGTGATAGACACCGAACATTTGGGGGGCACAGCACAGATGCAGAGTTCTAATAAACAGGGACAAATGTTGCTGTCCTAGAACTACTGTGTCATGGTCTCCTGGCCCAGCCTAGGAAGAATCTGAAAGAGAAGCTTTAAAAATCAGGCCGTTGCCATCCCACAGGTGGAAGCGGGGAAGGATGCTTCCCGGAGCGGTTTATGTGGGGATGCCGGAACGGGCGTGTGAGGAGTGTGATGGAGCAGGGCTGGCTGCCGTCGCTTCAGCCTTCCTCCGTACCGGGAAACACCGGGGGAGCCGGGCGAAAGCGCCAGCATCTGCACCCAGCTGCGGTGGGTCAGCCGCGTGTTCATTAGCCACGTGTTCATTAGCCACGTGTTCATTAGCTGCATATTAAACACCAGCGGGAAATTTCTGCCTTCTCCTGGCCAGGCAGGTGGGAAGCGGGTTCCTGACGCGCTGCTCCGTGCCAGGGCTGCCGAGAGCCGCTACCGCTGGAGGGCAACCGGAGACCACCGCATTTTTCACACCCCTGGACCTGCGGTAGACCCAAAATGAGCACAAAGGGCACATGAAACTCTCCCGCTGCTGCAGAATAGCTTTGCTGGGAAGCCGAGCCCCGCAGGAAGATGCAGCGGGACGCAGAGATCAAGCCCTAATGAGCCTTTTATGTATTTTCTTCCCTGTATTATTTCCCAAAAAAAGTTTCTACATCTTTCTCCAAGCTGAGTGTCATGTTACTGTGGTTTAAGCGGAACAGCTTGCTGCTTTTCATTAGTTTTTTGAAGGGTCTGACAGCTCAGTTTGATGCTTGAATGTCCTCCTGCCTCCCAGGCAGACGCTGTTATAACCTCCCCTCTCACCGCTGCTGCAGAGAGTCAGAAAATGCCCAAGAAATCCCAAACCAGCACATTCTTGGCAGCTGTCGGCATCTTCCCTTTCAAACGCAGGCTTGCACCGTATAAATCCTGGCTCCCCGTGTCCTGTCAGTGGCCGCTGAGGCATGATCTCCATTCCTGCCAAGCATGAACAGCGCGGTGGGAAAGCCCAGCTGGGAGACAAGGTGGGAGAGCCACCTTTGCGTTTGTCGGGCACCTTCTGAGGATCTGAGGGCCCTTCAGAAATGAGAGCCGAGCTCGAAGTACGTTACAAAGGGAGGGGAATAAGCCCAAGGCGATGGTTGGAAGCATGAGCAGAGCCTGCAGCTGGGCACGGATTTCCAGTGTCGTGAGCTCATTCTCATGCCTGTTGTGCTGGCACAGAACCGTGGCACTTGAGTTAAGAGGGAAGGAAGTAGTAACGCAGCGCTTCTGGTATCCAGATGAATCCATAGACTGTGACCTGCGTGTGGTGGGCTAGAAGGAAGCTCTAGTTTGGAGCCGTTCATTTCTTGGCCCAGGTCTTGGAGCTGATCCTTTCCCTGAGCTGTAACCTCACGAGCTGCCCACAGTCAGGGACAGGGGGGAGAACACGGGCGAGCAAGTGCTAATTCCAACGAACAAAACCAGAGGCAAACTGTCTTGATCTTGTAAGTGCTGAGGATCTCTTTCTGGTTGGTTCTGTTTTCCCATGACACGTTTTTGTCACGAGAAAAGTGCTGAAAATTCCTACTGGCAACATCAAAATCTGAGAGCCCAGCAGCTCCTGCCTGCCGCGGGGGTCGGGCCCATCCCTGCTGCCAGGACCGATCCCTGGCAGGGCATCGCCCGGAGAGCTGCTCTGCCAGGGAAGATGTCGGTGTTGTCCAGTGGAATGGAGATGCCATCAAGGCAGAATGTGAGATGCCCAGAGTCCTCCAAAGCGGTGGCACTGGCACCCAGATTTCCAGTCCTGGGGTGGCAAATCTTCCTCCGTTAGAATTTGTTGAAGCTGTGACCCCAAGGGATGTCTGAGAGTGACAGGCAGAACAACCGTGGAAGTGCTAGGGATCTGTTCGCTGCTTTTCCTCTCTTCGTGACAGCTTGTCTGCCTCCCAGGAGAATCGCCACAGCTCCATTAGAGTCCATTAGCAGCTTCCCTTCGTTTAGCTCTGCGGTGAATTTAGCGCCGGTGGAAGGGGTTGTGGTGGCAGTCCTGGAGGCGGGAGCCCGCTCACAGCACAGCTCCGACACGGAGAGGAGCCAGGCACCGGCAGAGCAGCCCCGCGGATCCTGCCCTGTGCTCAGGCAGTGTCTCGCTGCAGGAAGGAACCACGGGGCCTCCTTGCCTTCCTTTTCCTGTAGACTTGGACAATAGCAAAAGCGAGGACATAGACCGAGAATCATAGAATTGTTTTGGTTGCAAAAGACCTTTAAGCTCATGGAGTCCAGCCGTTCCCCCAGCGCTGCCAGGGCACCACTGACCCCTGGCCCTCAGCACCACATCTCCACGGCTTGGAAACCCCTCCAGGGATGGGGACTCCACCACTGCCCTGCCCAGCCTGGCACAGCCCCTCACAGCCCTTTTAATGAAGAAATTGTTCCTCATGTCCAACCTCAACCTCCCCTGGTGCAACTTGAGGCCGTTTCCTCTTGTCCTGTCACTTGTTCCTTGGGAGAAGAGCCCAACCCCACCTGGCTCCAAGCTCCTGTCAGGGAGTTGTGCAGAGCCAGAAGGTCTCCCCTGAGCCTCCTTTGCTCCAGGCTCAATAACCCCAGATCCCTCAGCAGCTCCTCACAGGACTCCTGCTCTAGACCCTTCCCCATTTTCATGGCCCTTCATGGTCATGGAGGTCCCTCAGTGCCCAGGGCCTCGTGCCTGGCCGTGGTTTGTTCCCCTTCCTTGGTGAGGGTTAGCGTCTGATGGCCATTTCCTTGCCCTGAGGTGGGGTTCAGGGGTGCTAGTGCTTTGCTGTGAGCTGGCAGGTTGTTGCTGTCGTGGCCTGGCCAGCCCAGCTGGAGAGCCCTTTGCATCCCCCAGCCACGCGCAAAGCCGGGCAAGAAAGTATTGCGGAGTGTGTGGGACAGGACTTGTATGGAGGGCTTTGGCCAGGACAAAGAGATGCCTCTTTCAGTGAGGAACGGCCCAGCCTGGAGCCCACGGGAGGACCACGGGCAGAGCGGGGCAGGCGCCTTCCCAGCCCCGGAGCCCTGTGGCCTCGGCAGCAGACGGGCCAGGGCAGCGGCGTGGAGAAAGCACGCAGAGCATTTGGCCCCGCTGTACCCTGCTCGGTGGATGTGAGCAACCTCCCATAAATACCAGAATGCTTTCAGCGTGACAAGTGTCAGCAGCTGTGAGTCAGCCCTGTGCAATGCTTCCAGTCAGAATAACCATGGTCCCATTGTCTCTGGGTCCCCTGGAATGTCAGCCACACAGAAGCCCACCCCGCTGCTTCCAGGGAAGCACACAAAGGTGAGGCAAGCGCCTTGGGGAGCCCTGGTGCAGTGACGATGCCCTGACACGTGCCTGGGATACAGGGAATCCAAGGGGAAGATTCCACTGCCCAGGTAGCCCTTGGATGCTTTGTGTGTGACCAGAGCACGGCTCACTGTGGAAAGCGGCTCCTGAGAGTACATCCCGACTCCTCTGCCAGGGGAATGTGGGAACAGCTGCTGAGAGAGAGCTTGATCCCCAGTCCCTCAAAGGCTGCTGCAGATTTCAGTGGGTTTTAGCCGTTGTGGGATGGAAACGTGACGTGGCTGTTGGTGCGCGGCTGCACGCCCTCCGCGCGGCCCTGTCCCGCTCACAGCCCCTGGCAGCCCTCCAGCACCCTGCGATTCTCACCTATCTCACCGTCCTTGCCCACTTTATCCCAGTAAACCCACAATAATCAGCCTATTCTTCTCTAGCCCGTCGCTGCTGCGCCCATCCGGAGGCCCTCAATACGCTTTGGCTTTACTCTTCCCCTTCCTGTGCCGAGCCTCCTTTCATTCCTACCCGCCCGCGCTATTAGCAGTCGGAGCTGTAATTAACCTTGCTGGCTGTGCCCGGAATCCTCGCCCCACGCTTGTTGCAGGAGGGTTTACAGGCTTTTCCGTTGGGTAAATACAGGAGCAATTCCCCTGGATTGGCAATTCCTATCGGTTGCTGGCTCGGGGCATTGCGGCATGAGCAAACAATGCTGATTATGGAGAGGAAAAGCAAGTGTGGAAAGCAATTGTTGTCGTTGGCTTCACCTTGATAACAAAGACGCCAGCTCCAAGACAAAAGCCGTTTCACGGTGCCGTGCCCTGGGGTTGCAGGAGTCTCATTCCTGGAAATGGGGAAATTGGTGGCGTTGGCTTAAAATGCGGCTCTGAAGTGGGCAGGACAGTCCGCTGGTCAGGCGGAGTGGGAAGAGCTGGGTTTCATTCCCTTTTCTTCTTCCACCCACCGTCAGGCAAATTTCTTACCTGGGAGAAGAAAACTCTTCCATGACGATTTAGCTGAAAGCCGCCAACAGCTATAGCTCAGAGGTTAATGTCTCTCCTCTCAGTGCTGTCTGCGTGCAGAAACGCTTCTGCTGCGAGGTCACCAGAGCGCGGGCCGGCGAGCAGCGTGCACGTAGGCAGGTGTGGTGCCTTCATCCCAACCCTGATGCCTTCATCCCAGATCCCAGCCCTGCCGCCTTTGTCCCAGCCCTGCCCCATCTACAGGCGTTGTGCTGCAGCCCCGCTGCTGTCTGGGTCTAAGGGCCATCGTGCTGGATTTCTTTACAGCAGTTACAGGATGAACAGCCCAGCTCATCGCCCTTCCTGAAGCCTTGTGTGTAACTCCCCACAGCACGTGAGCTGCTGACTCCAAGCCCAACCAAACCGGCCGCAGGATTTTGCCCTGTGTGGGTGCAGGGAACCCTCACAGCTGCCCACGCTCTGATTTCTCCAGTGGCTTGTGCCAGCAGCTTCCCGGCTGCCCGGCTCTGTGGCTCACTGGTGGGTTATCTGCAGGCCTGGTGAAGGGCAGAGCCTTCTGCCCCATGTGCCATGGCAGGTACCAGCTTCTACTGGTACTTGAGAAGAGCATGATCCAGGCCAGTGCCTAAATGGTGAGGAGCTTCTGCAGGCAGTCAGGATGCAGGGGTGAGAGGGGCCCTGTGGGCTCCTCCCAAAGCGACTCAAACTGAAAAGTTTCTTTTAGATGGTCGGAGAGTATGCACTGAAGGGGAAACAAGCTCCTCAGGACCTTGCTCTGCAGAGGAGAAGTCTCTGTATCTTTGGGCACACAGAAACACAAACACCTCCAGGATTTCTCCTCCAAGAGAGCCCCTGCTTGCTGCGATGCTCTGCAGGCTTCACCCAGCCGTGCAGCTCGCACTGGACTAGCCAGCAGCCAGCCGAGGGCTTGACCCAGCTTCTGTTCTCAGTGGTGAAACTGCTTCTGGCATCCTGGGGCAGGGCGAGTCCTGCTGCCAGGCTGCTCGGCCTGGAGGTGACCAGGACAGTCTGCTCTGAAAATCCCTGGGATTTAGTGCTGATAGCTACTGGAATGGCTCCAAGTGTGGGTTTTTTCAGGCAGCATCTCCACAGCCCTGTGTTGCCAATCACGTACAGAAGGACTGTAGAAGTGGCGACTGAACCTTTGCTAAGGTGCTCCTTGGAGGTGTCCATCCATGCTCTGGCTCTGGCTGGGAGCAGAGCCTGAGGCAGCGCGTGGGGACTGGTGGGTAGAGGAGCAGACCCCCAGGGACTCGGCTGTAGCAGCAAGAGAGGAGGGAGCGTTGCTGCTTCTCCACAAACATGGTGTTGTGGTTCCATACCTGGCCTGGAAGGTCTTCTGTTAGCCCATGCTCACGTGTCTTTGCACCAGGCTGTCCTTGTTGAGTTAAGGTGAGGCGCCTGGCACAGGTACTGGGAAGATCCCCTGGTACCTGAGAACCCTGGCTTGTAGAACCCCCTCAAACAACCCAGCTGAGGGTCCCCCAGGACTCTGCTGGCAGAGGTTGCCTCCAGAGCCAAAACAAGTCTGTGATGACGAGCTGCAAGGTGATGGTGTCACTTGGCACAGGCTAAAATATGTCTCTGGTGGAGAGCCAAGTGTCTCCATGATTCATTCAGGGTCTTACATCAATGCGGATTGTTCACGGTTGTGTCCGGGGCGGGTCCTAGAAGCACCTTTCCAAGGAAAGTGTTGGACCTTGTTGTCTCAGTTTCTAACGGCCAGGTCGTACCACGTGGCACAACCCGCGCTGCCTGCTGCTGCCCTCCCACAGCGTCACACACCACAGCAGGATGGAGACATTTGTTCCCCGTGCGAGCTTTCCCTACTGGAAATGATCAGTGAAAAGCTGCCTCAGGAGAAGGGCTCACTGTTGAGAGGAATCCAGTCTCTGACTCCTTGTGATCCTGAGAGCCAAGCGCAAGCTGCGGGTGCAGGCTGCAGAGAGCTGCTCTGTGCTCTTCTGCTGGCATTAGCGTCCCCGACCTCCGGCAAAACACCCCAGAGAAATCAAAGGTGTGCACCCTGGGTGGCAGGGGCTCGGGAGACTGCGTTATGTGCTGAGCAACGTCTGCACGACGTCCTCGGTGCCCTCTGGGGCAGGGAGCCTCTTGACGCCAGGCTTCTTTCGGGCTTGTCCGTGGCTTGTTTGCACGTGGTGAGCTCCCAGCGCCACACAGTCCTGGCCAGAAAAGGGGTTTTCTTTGTGCTCCACTGCCAGCAAGGTGATTCCTTGAGAGCGGCTGTAGGAACCACCCGCTGCTGCCACCTCAGGTTTGCTCACGCAGGGCAGCAGCAGGACCTCATCCTATCTCCTTGACGTCAGTGGTTTTCCCCTCGCTGGCTGCCGAAGCCCTCACAGCACCCGGCATGTACGGACAGATACATGGGGCTCTGCTGCAACCCAACCCGCGCCTCTGGCACGCTGCGGGCTGCTGCAGTTGCTTTTCGATTCCCTCCTACTCAGACGCATCTGTTGGTTTGGGGCACCCTGGCCAGTCCCCGCTGCGGGACAGAGGGACCTGGTCCTTCCCCTCGCCTGCTCCTGGCTCTCTCTGACTCTCTCTGATGCTCCCAGGCACAGCGTGGCTTCCGCGGAGGCTTGAGCGCTTCCAGTCTGTGAAAATCTGAACCGCAAGGTCTAGAAAACAAAAGGTCCTTTTTCAGCAGAGGAGGCTGATTAACATTCCCTGGGGGAACCAAAGGGCCTCGTCACCCTTCTGAGTAAACACGTGTTGTTCCAGGAGAACAAGGGTGACTCACCTGGAGGCGGAGGCCTCGGAAGCGGTGAGGTCTCTGCAGCACCCACGTGGCTGTTGAAAGAGCCCTGCGGTGACGGGGTTTGGTGGAGGTGTGAAGGGCGGGCCCAAGCGTGTGCCCAGCACTGGCCCCTCCTCGAGCCCGCTCCGCTGGGCACCTCTCACTGTCACCCATGTGGCTGAATCCTTTGGGCTCGGTGTTGCCCAGCAGTGCTAGATGCTGTGCCCATGTGTCCCCACACCGAAAGAGGGGGCTGGCTCAGCTCGAGGTGTCTCTGAGGGTGTCTGGAGGTGGCAGCAGGACCCGGTTCATGACCTTGGTGGGTACTTGTGGTCCTCTCCCCTGCCCCTCATCTCTCAGCAGGCTGGTCGAGGGCCAGTCAAGTACAAAGCAGGTCAGGCATCCCTCGGAGGTTTCCCCGGGAGCTGCCTGGACGTGCTCTGTCTGTAACAGATCAATCCTGGGAAGGTCATTGCCCTCTGTGGCTTTTCCAGGTAGACATTTCAGCGCTTATCATGTTTCCTTCATTTCTGAAGGCCCCAGAGGAGGGAGGAAGGCTGGAGGCGTGAGGAGGAAGAGCCACTCTGTGGCTCCCCTCCAGTTACACAAGAAACAAGTCTGCAGTTCCAAGCAGAGGTGGCAAAAGGGATTTTTCAGCCTTTTCTCCTCATTTGCACAGGTGCATTCCAGGAAAGCACTCCCAAGGCTTATTCATAACCAGTGTTTGTTCCTCTGAAAACAGTCTTTTCTGTTGGGTTGCTTCACTGATATCTCTGTGTTTATTTTGCTCAAATTCCAGAAACATGTAACCGTGCATTTACAAAACCTACATGATCCTGACTCTATGGCCATCTGCCCCTCTTGATCTTGAATTAAATTTCCCTTCTTTATTTTTGCAGCCTCCTTCTGTCGGGCAGGCCGATGTGTTCTGCAAACAGCCCCTGCACATCCCTCCGTTCCTGGCACTGCTCTGTCCGCTGGAGATCCTGCCCCGCGCCAGCAGCCATCCGAAGAGGGCCCGGGAGGAAGAAGTCTCCTCCAGCCAGCCCCGTGGCTGATTTGGTTTTCCTCGACCATCTCCAGGTACGCGCTGTGACCAGAGCACAATCCCGCAGCCAGTCTCCCGCTCCTCCCGCTTGCCCTCTGCTCCCCTGGGGACAAAAAAGTGGCATTTACTGGTGGCTGTCCCGCTGTCCCATTCCACCTCGGAGGAGTTGCACGGCTGCGGTCTCACCCACCTGCACGGCTGTTTACAGAGTCTGGGGAGATGTTTGCGGGAGCGCAGAGGTCTGTTGTTTGCTAACAATGTTTGGGGCCTTCAGGGTGGGAAAATCCAGGGTGACGCAGAGGCTTGTTCCTGGTGGGATTTTTCGCTCCACTGTAAGTACCCCCGCACAGCTGACTGCCGCGGGGTTCTCACAGGCATTGCTGCTTAAATACAAAACAGCCTCAGTAAATCCAGCTTAACTCGGGTTGTAACAGGATAACAGAGCCCTGACACAGGCAGATTTTTACCTGTGCAACACCCTGCTGTGTCGACAAGCCCTCTGGCCCCCTCATCGATTTTTCCCCGTGACTCTTCCATGCACATGGAGAGCGTGGAGAAGATGGAACATCTTGGCGAAAGAGCCACTGAACATCTTGGCTTCGCTGCAAAACCAGCAAAGTCAAAGCCAAAGGAAAACGGTGGTTTTTTTCTGAGGGGTCTTGCAATATCTCCACGGTCGTGTTTGCTTCAGCGTTCGGGGAGGAGTTTGATGGCACTGAACAAAACAAGGCTTTTTCTATAGCAACTGGCCCCTTCAGGACATCTCCGAGAGCCTTACACAATGCAAATGGAAAAGCACTGAGACGTGAATGTCTGCGCTGCACACTGAAAGCGGCGCTGAAAAAGCGACACAGGATTTCAATTATAAGTGCCAATAGCAGTAACAATCCAATACCCACTGGAGAGGAATTGCAGCACTCTGGGACAGGGAGGCCTCCTCCTGCCTGGGGCAAGCGGGACGGGATGTTAACACACAGCAAACAGCTTTGCATTTATTTCTGTATTGCTGAGCAAGTTAATGTTGGTGGAAGGTGTCAGTGCGATGGAAGCGCCTTCTTTTGTGGCCACCAGCCCAGCTCCGCGATCAGGTTCGATCCGATCACTGTTGTCTTTCAGATGAGGCATGAACCAGCTGCTGGCTGGAGCTGGGGTGGTGGGACAGGGTGGTGGGACAGGGTGGTGGGACAGGGTGGTCCAGCGCAGGGTCTCTCCGATGTGCACACCCACGTGCCATCTTTCCAAAGCCCTGACCAACACATTTTATCCTCCTGACTCGGTCGAGCTTACCAGGCCTACAAACCCCGCAGCAGAACATCGTCAAAGCCAGAGTGTGCTCTGAGCACAAGCTGCAGAATGCAGGTCCAGATCATGGAGACCCATGATCCCTTCCCCAAACCCTTCCTCTGCCCCCAGCCTTGGCGGTTCCCCTCCCTGTGCTGTCTGTAGCTGCTGCAGACGCACAGTTCTCTAGAGCTGCACGAGCATCCTGACAAGATGCTCAGCTCGAGGGACCCAACGCAGATCATGGCTCCTCAGCATCACTCCCCTCCAGTAACAGCGAGAGGGGATGTCCTCCAGGTTAGAGACGCTGCCAGCCGAGCACCTCTCCAAGGGTGAATTTTGCCAGCCAGGAGAGAGGAAAGCTGCTGGGAGATCACTCCCCGCTGCAATCTCGCAGCCGTTACAGGAGGAAAGGGGCTGTTTACCCAGGGATGTAAGGAAAGGAAAAAACAACCGCTGATAATAAATAAAACGTTGGAAAGATTGTAAAGTGAGATCAAGGAATTTAAAGGAAGGGAGTTTATGTGGTGTGTTTCCTGATAAAATCGGACATTTCAAAGCGTCCCTTAGCGGTGTGGCAACGTTGCGGTAAGCCCGGAGCATTTATGGGCGGCAGAAGAGGCAGTTCCCTTGAAAAAGGGTATTTCAGATGTAGTATTTTAAAGGTTGCTGCATGGCTTCATGCCCATTGAAACTGGAAGAAACCCTTGAGCCAAAACGTACAGCAATCCAGAGAGATGTGTGGGGATTACTTATTATCATCCATTTCCAGAGCAGGAATGCCAAGAGCAGCACTCGGGCCTGGCTGCTCTGGGCTGGACACTCTGCAAACATGAGTTACCTTTAAATATATTTTTTTGACCTGCTCCCTGCAGTACACCAGCCAGCTAATTGTGCGGAGGGTGTGGGCAGACCTGGGGTTTTTTTAGATCAGGCCAGAGCCGCCCTTTAGCCAGACGTGCTGGGGGATTGTTTCTTTCCCTTTGCGCCGAATTGGACCAGTCTCACCCCGTAAGGCAGCACCTTTGTCACCGAGGCAGTGAAAAAGGGCCAGGCTGTGACCTCTTAAACCGCTCCTCCCAGCAACGGCTCTGTTGGTTCTCTCTGCACCAGGGAGCAACAGAAACCCCTGGAGAGGGGCAGAGACAAACCACGACTCCGATGCCCAGCTGGACAGGAGAGTGGTGGGATTTTTGTTCTCTCTCCATTTATTTTCACAGCCTACAGCCAACATTTGGAGAGCGAGGCTGAAGCACTGTCCCTGTCTGTCCTCCCTCCGTGAGCTGCGAGGGGTCCTGTGCCATGGCTGAGCGCTGGCTTCGGGCTCCTGTGCCCCACGCAGGGTTGCAGGGGCAGAGCCCTGGCCCTTGGCAGCTGTAGCACTAAATCCTCAGCAGCCCCACGCAGTGACCTTGCTCTGCACCAGCCAGAGGCCATCCTGAGCAGCTCGGCCGAGGAGCTCCCTGCCCTCAGCCGCCCCGTGCCAGGGTGCTTTGGAGGCAGCCTCATCCCTCACCAGCTCCAACTCGTATCCCAACGTCTCGGTGTTCCCTCTTGCATCACACCTGGCCTGAGCAGGGCTGCACCCTGCGGAGGGGCGGCGAGCAAGGCTCAGCCCAGGTGGGAGGGACTGGGCTCCCGTTAAATCCAAGGCTCCCGGAGGACTGAGTCCTTGCACAGACTCACCCTTGTGCCGCTTGTATGAGCTCAGGGTGCTGCCAGAGGTGTTCGGTCAGAGCGCGGAGGGGACGAGCGGCTGCGGCGCAGGTACCACTGAGAGGGCTGGTTTCAAGGGCCAGCTCTGCCTCCTCCCTGTCTCTTTCAAGTCCTTTTTTCCCTTCAGTCCTCCATGCTGATGTTATTTGCAGTTTGTATCAGTTCTCTTCCATCACTTCTCTTTCTTCTGCCGCTGCTTTGCATTTAGGTGGTGATTATTCTTGTGCCTTGGGAGAAATCTGCAGAGATCTGAAATAAGCCAAGACTTGGTGGTTCCTGGCTGGGCAATGCTGCTGGCTGGCAGAGAGAGCAAGCCCTGGTTCTCCTGGGTGGGGAAGGAGGTTCTGTGAGAAACGGCGTGGGATTATGCTTACAGCTCAGGTTAATGTTTGGGGCTTCTCTCAGTAGTCAATGGGTTTTATTTTTTTAGCAACTACCTTTCTTGTTCACCCAGAGTTTGAAGCCTGTTTAAGATTTGCGGTGGTGTTTGTTGACTGCACGTCTGTACAAGCGTTGTGAGACGTGAACCCAGCGTGTGGAGAGGCGGCTGCGGCCGGGTGTCTGTGGGTGCACCCAGCTTTGCCGTGGGAGGCTGCGGTGTGGTGAAATGCTGAGAGCTCACGGCAATAAAAATGCCACGTGGTAGCAAGAAGTGTGACTGGCTGGAGGCCACGGTTGGTGCAGGGCTCGGGAGGAGAATCAGCCGGCTGTGCGGTAGCCAAGGTTGGTTGGTACCACGGTACTTTCTTGAGCCACTGACAGTCAGCAAGGTCAAAGCACCATGACTCAGGTCAGTACCAAGAGATGCTGTGAAGCCAAAACCACAGGGCTGAGAATGTGTCCTTGCATCAGAGGAAATCAGAGCACCAGGGTGATTGTGTGGAAGTTGTGCACCCAGGGTTGTGGGGGAGCACTGCAGATACCCCGTCTGTGATGTACTGGCAGCAGGATGGAGGTCTGGGGAGGAGAGGAAGAACATCTAGTCCCACCTTGTGCTGTTTGTCCCTTGGGCTCAAGGGAAGAGCATGGAACATGGTCTGCTGCTTCACAAGGTTTCCAGCCCTGGGGTGCAGTGCTGTACTCAAGAGGACACACACTGTAGATGTACAGCCTGCTTCTGGAACACCCAGAGTCTGCAGAGCTCTTTGCAGCAGCTCCCATCCCGTCCCTTCCCTTGGCACCTCTGAAATGCAGAGAAATGGCCTCTCTTGTGCTGCAGCTTCCATCGTAATGATGCTGCCTAATGGGGTCCCACAAAGGGATGGAGGGCAGACAGGACTATGGTCTCAGAAGGGAAAAATCCAGAGCTTTCTTGTGTTTCTAGAGAGTGTCTCACTCCTGTAGCTCATCTCAAACTTCCTAGGATTAGCTCATTTAGCCTATTTTTGGACAAACACCCTCTTCGCCCTTGCTGCCGCCTCCCGGAGCTTCCCATGCCCACTGCTCATCCTGCAAAGAGCTGGAGGGAAAACCCTCCTGGTTGGGCTGGGACCTCTCCTGGGAACAGGGGACCAGCCTCTGCTGCTCATCTCCTACCCAAAAGAGCTCTTGCCAAAGGGGAGAGAGCCTTCCTGGGAGAGGAGAAGGGAGCGTGGCAGTGGGAGGGGGAGTTACTTGGGTAATGATTGCGACATTACTAACAACCCTCCTCATCCAAAACCCCGGAGACCCTTTCAGAAGTCCGAGATGTTGCTGAACAAGCAATGCACTGGGGCTGGTTTCGGGGGGGTCACTGTGGGAGGGTGGCTTCTGCTGCCGGACACTGCCGGGTTGCGCTGGAGTGTTTCTCGCTGCCCCAGCAAGAAGTCCTCCTTTGGCAGC
Organism: Eurystomus gularis; assembly: GCA_013400335.1. Lineage (NCBI taxonomy): Eukaryota > Metazoa > Chordata > Aves > Coraciiformes > Coraciidae > Eurystomus > Eurystomus gularis. The sequence continues at coordinate 63,154 of VZZY01024904.1, read as the reverse complement.
GGTCTCGCGGGCGCTGCCCCATCGTCTGGGCTTTCATAAAGGCTTCGTTTTGTTGCTGAACTTTCTGATTATTCTTGTTTGAGCAAAGCGGGGGGCGGCTTTGTCTGACAGTCACCCTTCTTCCCCCTGGCCACCCCTCCCCAGGCACCAGCTGCCTCATGCTCCAGGTGCCGGACCCCCCCGTAGCTGGAGGTATGTTAATATTTGCTATGTGATACCGCTGCGCTCTGTTCCGCAGGCAAAACACGGCATAACCACGGGAACGTTTTTTCCTCAACCTCATCAGCACGCCCTGCTAATCTGGGCAAGTCACCCCGCAGCCCTGGCAGTGATTAAGGCGGGTGTAACGAGCGCAGGAGATCCTGGGTGTCCCAGCGTCCCTTCTGCTCTTCCTGGGGAGGGGATGTGGAACAGCCTTGTCATCGGGAGGCTCCCAGGGCTCGCGTTGCGAGGAAAAACAACCCAGGCTTGGCAGCTGCTTTGCTGTTTTGGGGTCTCTGCATAGACGGGGAAGAAGCCTGTGTCCCGGCTCGTATGTCTTCGCTCCAAATAACCGCGCTGGGACATCCAGAGCTCTGCGTGTGCAGCTGCTTTCAGCAGCACTCTTGGCACTGCTGGTACCTTGCCCAGCGCGGCCCCAAGCACAGATGGAGCTGAGGGTCCACACCGAGCTCTGCTCCAGTGGACAAAGCCAGGACAGGGCCCTGTGTGGAGGGACTTTGCTCCATGGGGGAAACCACGGGCTTGGTCCACGTGGCCACGGCAGCCTGGCTGGGCCGGGCTGTGCCTGCGGCGCTGAGCAGGGCGTGCAGGCAGTTATCTAACAACCGGGGTGTGTCTGGCACAGCCCTGGCCCAAGGGCACCAGCTTCTGCCGCAGCTGCCCGAGAGGCACCCTGCAGCCCTCGGAAGCCAGCACCCCACCTCTGCTTCGGCTCTCCTCTCGTGGGGCTGCACGCGGCTGCTTCAGCCCGCGCCCCGAGCCCAGCCACTTCCCATGGCCTTGTGTTTTCATGGCAGGGGGCTGCCTGCCAGGCGGGGCTGGAGGTGGAGGGGAGAACTGGGGTTACTGGGCTGAGCTGCAAGTCTTGCCTCACCCACCAGGCCTCGGTGCGACAGGCAGCTGCCTCATGAAGAGCCCTAGTAAGTGTGTCCATCTGCATCTGTCTCTTGTCCCGTTCATCCCAGGGGGAATTCTGTTCCACAGCCTGTTTCCAGAAGCAGAAACTCTGCCGTTTCCAGTCTGGGTGTGTTTGAGGGCAGCTTATTTCCATTTCCTCTTGTCTTAGCTTGAACAACGGTGCTGCTTCCCGCAGCGTTCCTGCACAGCCAGTCGATCCCCGCAGCCTGGGCTCAGCCAGGCCCCAGAGGCACGTCTGCACTACCCCTGCCCGGGCTGCGGTGCTGCCGTTGGCAGAGCTCCGCTGCTGCTGCCGGAGCGAAGGGCATCGCGCCTCGTGGCACGGCACACGTGTGCCATGCCAGCCTCCCGCCCGCGCTCGTGGTCCTCGCAGTCCAGCGCGGCCCCTCTTCCCTGTGCAGGGGCACAGCCGGGCTGGGCACGAGGGCACCGCTCCTCCTGATTGCTCTTGCAAAGTCCTGATGTCTGCGAATGGCATTTGTCTTTCTCATGGCTGCACCACGCTGGTAGCAACAGCCACCTTGTGATTAACTCCTTGGCCCCTTCTCCTCCTCTGCTCCTCGGCAGCTGAGGCTCGAAATCCTTGTGAGGAGCCTGGGAGACCTCTCACTCTAATCCAGAGAAGGGAGGGGAGGAGAAATGAGGTTTGGAGGCCAATTCTGGCAGCATCAGGCAGGAGAAGGATCAAAAACTCAGGGCAGGAGTACAAGAGAGGAGGGAAGCTGTTGCGTGCATGCTCCTGGAACCCCCAGACAGTCCTGGTTCATGCATACTGCACGTTATTTCTGTACCTACTTAAATTAAAACCAGCCTTGTCTTGCGGACGCCGGCTGGAGCCAGGCAGTTCTTCTCCCCAGGGGAGAATCCGATTTTCGCTCCATCTAGCTTGTGTTTCTGACCTGGAATGACTCTTCTTTTTATATTTAACAAACGCTCCCTCCGAGCCTTGTACCGTGCCGCGTGTCTCACGGCAGTGCCTGCGGCGTCATGGCACATACGTGCTCCAAGGCAGGAACCCAGCAGTGGGCAGGTCACTTACCTGTGACCAACTGACCACGCGGCAGAGCCGTGCCGTGACCAGCTCAGAGGTGACACGGGCTCTGTGGGCAGAGCCCAGGCACGGCCAGCCCGGAGGGATGGTGGAAATGGAGAACTTGGGTTCCAGCCCACTTCTGCACCCCCTGCGCCTTGGGGTTTGGGTCCAGGAATGCTAAGGAGGAGCAACGCGCTGGTGCTGGCCATGGCATGGCCGGCTGGGAAGGCACCCGGGCTGTGTCACCGCTGTGGTCACAGGAGGGACCCCACCACGTGCAGATTGTGCCTCTCGCCCGCCTGCTCCCCGCGCCTGGGAAGCAGCTGCCCCCAGGTCCGGCTTCTCTCACCCATTTTCTGGTAGATCCCTTCACAGCCAATCCTCCATAGGATAACCTGCTCTGGACTCTATCCCTAACTCCGTAGGGATATCTCTGCTCTGAGGGGCTGGGGTGTGTCCAGAGAAGGGCAGCGAAGCTGGGGAAGGTTCTGGAGCACAAGTGTGGTGAGGAGAGGCTGAGAGACCTGGGGGTGTTGAGCCTGGAGCAAAGGAGGCTCAGGAGAGACCTTCTGGCTCTGCACAACTCCCTGACAGGAGCTTGGAGCCAGGTGGGGTCGGGCTCTTCTCACAAGGAACAAGTGACAGGACAAGAGGAAACGGCCTCAGGCTGCACCAGGGGAGGCTGAGGTTGGACATGAGGAATGATTTCTTCCTGGCAAGGGCTGTGAAGGAACAATTTCTTCCCCATAAGGGCTGTGAAGGGCTGTGCCAGGCTGGGCAGGGCAGTGGTGGAGTCCCCATCCCTGGAGGGGTTTCCAAGCCGTGGAGATGTGGTGCTGAGGGCCAGGGGTTAGTGGTGCCCTGGCAGTGCTGGGGGAACGGTTGGACTCCATGATCTTGAAGGCCTCTTCCAACCAAAACTGTTCTAGGATTGTATGATTCTGTGACTCTGTCCATGTCCCATCGGGGCTGGGACAGACCTGGTTGGCAGGGCACAGCCCCAAATGCCTGGAGCTGCAGCTGGGGCTGCAGGCCTTTCCTCTCTGTAGTATTTATCCATTAGTTACAATTCAGAGGTGCCACGTGCCTCTCTCATTGCACCCAAAGGTGCCTCCCAGAGCTGCTTTTCTTTCTTCAGAACACGTCCTCGCTCCTCAGCCATTCTTACAGACCAGCCTTCCAGTCCTGTGAATAACATCTATCAGAGGCTCAGGAGACACAGTGGGGCCCGGGCTGGGAGGAAGCTAAATGGGTTTGAAGTATTTATTCACTCCTGCAGTCCTTAAAAACCTCTCCCAGCTCTTCTGAGAGCGTTGACTGGCGTGACTCATGATCCATATCCGCGCCGGGCGCCGTGCGCCGTGAGCAGCCGCAGACAGCAGCAATGGTTTTGCTTCTAATTCGCTAATCTTCATGAGTCTGTGCTATTCTGGGTGCCTCTCTGGCAAGACAAGAGGCTTCTTCGGCGTTATATAATTCATCGAGGGCAAAGCTGGTCTGTTTTGAGCCACCTCCATAACAGCTCCGAACATGGCATTAGTCACCACTTACCAGACATGACGTATGGCCCGGCCCAGCCCTCCTGCCCTCGCCCGGGGGGGTTACAAACCAGCTGCCCCAGAGCAACGTGGCTCTTTCTTAATCCTGTGACTCCATAGTTAATCAATCCAAGATAGGCGAGTCAATAAGCCAGTCATCCCAGACTGGTGCAGGGAAGGACAAATGTTTTCGTACGTGTAGCCCACTGTTTGTACACGTTACACACAGACCCACGCAGGGGATAGAGGATTAATGAGCTGTAGGATTAATTCTGTCACTGAGCCTTAGGCTCTGGCTCTCTGGACACCCCGTGGTTCTGCTGGGAATTATAGAATCCCAGAATCATCTAGACTGGAAAAGACCTGCAAGATCATCCAGTCCAACCATTAACCCAGCACTGCCAGGGCACCACTCACCCGTGTCCCTCAGCACCACATCTCCACGGCTTGGAAACCCCTCCAGGGATGGGGACTCCACCACTGCCCTGGCCAGCCTGGGCCAGGACGAGCACGTTCCCGTGCAGCCGGCACAGTGCAGGCATTGGAAACGTGCTGGATGATGTCCCCAAGCACCGAGACATTGGGGTTTGGCTGCCACAAGAGGGTATGGAGGGGGACAGGCTTATTGTCCTCATCCCGAGACAAATGAGTGAGGTTCTCCCAGTGCATTTGGTGGCACATCACCACAGCCCCCCGAGGGAAGCCTGCCTTCTGCCGTGGAGGGTTTTAATGGCAAATTAAAAAATACTTTATATCTAAAGCAAAACCAGAGAGGGTCCAAAATTTCATGGCAGTGAGATTCCTAGAGCAGAGCCTTGTCTGAGAAAGCAGCCACATGCACAGGCTTCCAGGGCTCAGCGCGCATCGTACCAGCGAAATAAACCCTCAGATTAAATGTACATCCCCCTGCAGAACATTGCTCTGGCGGTGGCTCCACCTCTCGTCCCCGTCTCCCGTCGCCTCCCCGGATGGCGGCCGAGGTTCCCATGCAAAAGCTGGTGGAGCGATGCTCGGTTCCGTTCTTAACCAAGAAAATAAGCGCTGTGCAAATAAGGCAGAATGTCGTTTTTTGGCCTTTGAATCCTGAGAAGCTGTTGTAAATTAACGCTTCGTGCACTTGCCCAGATGCACGGTGGCACCGGGAACAGAGGCTGGAGGGGGGTGGAAACACAATCCGGGATGACTTGTTTTCTTAGGAGCTGAATTCCTGCTTTGCAGTCCAAATCCCCGTTTTTATAGACTTTTCCTGAAGTCTGCTCCTGCCCGGGGCATGCCTGTGTAACCGCTCCTCTCTGCATTCCTTAGATTCTTCTTCCGCTTGAGACGCTGGATTGAAGAAGGGGTCTGAGGTCCCTGCCGAAGAAAGGGAGGCGAGGAGGAGGAGGTTTCCCTTGGACTCTAAGCTGTCAAACCGGAAAACCAAACCATGTCACAGGTCCTACAAAACCACGTGTTGCGTGTTGGACAGACTGTGTGTGTTTCCTCCCAGAAGGAAAGCGAGAGCTTGCACCCGGCGGGGTACCCGGGCTGCTCCGCGCTGCCGATGAAGTACACCTACTACTCAACGGAGAGCTGGGCCAGCCCGCCCGCCATGGTGCACAGCAACACACGCCTGCTTCCCAGCGGAGGGCTCTACGGAGCCCACCCCGTGTTTGAGCACGTGGCTTCTCACACGCAGGGGAAGGGGCAGCAGGACACCTCTGTGGAGAGACCCGCTGCCCAGCCAAAGGAGGAGGAGGACACCGGCACGGATCCTGAGGCTCACCTGGTGTCTCCTACCTTGGACGTATCCATAGAGCGTCTCAACCAGCTGATCCTAGAAATCGATCCAACCTTTCAGCCGCTTCCGTGCAAGCCGGTGAAGGACGTGGTCCAACCTGCTTCTCCAGGTGACACTGCTGCCACCAAGAAACAAGATCCGGAGGCAATAGGTGAGGCAAAAGGTGCTGATCATGTGGTGGAGCCAGCACAGCTCAGACCTTGTGAAAAGCATCTGCAAGAGGCAGAGTGCAAGCCCAGGGCAGGGAGGTTGGCCATGCACCAGCCCCAGTGGGCAGGATGAGGTCCTGCTGGAAATGGGCATCGGTGACATCCCCTGGTGTCTCGAGTGGGATCAGTGTGGGATACTGCCTGTGGACATCAGGGCTCCATAGAAAGGAGCAGAACTGACTGTGTGTCCAGGCACGCTTTGGTGGCCCCACTCTGACCATTCTGAAACATCTCATGCCCAATTAGTTTGACAGGATCCAGAAGAAAACAGGGAGAACAGCCTTAATTCAACCCAATGTTTGTTTCTCTGTTCGGAGGAAACATTTCCCATTGGAAATGGGACTTGTAGCTCTCAGAAAGTGCCTAATCCAGGTTATTACGTCGGTGACTAGAGACGGGCGCTGACCCCGGGGCGGTGGCCGGGCCGCAGCGGAGCTTGCTCCCGTGGAAGGCCGCGGAGCTGTTCCCAGGGTCACACTTGACCTGTGGAAGCACAAGGCTTTGAAGCCAGCTTTCCAAAGCCTTGGGCTAAGGTGCTGATCGTTACACAACCACCCCATTTAAATGTTCCCAATCATTTTGCCAGGGAAATTCTTTTTTTTCCAGGGCTTGTGCACTCTTCCAGCAGCATGCCTGGCATAGACCAGGCACAACATCAGCAGCACATACCACGCACCAACCCCCTCTTCCTGCGCTCATGCCTGGGTGCCTGACGTGAACCCTTTTGCAACACTTCCCCGTCATCCCTGCGATCCAGAGCTTGGCTCTGGGTGCTGCTCCTGAGCCAAGCCCTTGCTCGTGGCTCTTTGCAGCGCGTGAGCTGCTCAGTGCTCTGCGTGCAGGGCAGCAGCGTGTTGTCCACTGCTGCGAGCGCGCTGCTGCGCCGGAGGACAGGTCTGTGATGTGTTTGGGTGCCCAGAGATACGGCCCCAGTGCTCCGGAAAAGCTTTATTGCCTATCTGTGACTTTAGACACGGAAATACCTTGAAAATCTGTCCCCAGGCCTCTTTCCAGAGGAAGGTCAAATGGGAGGATGTTAAAGGCATGAAAACAATTCTGCTCCCTCTGAGCCCTCACGGATGAGGAGCGCGGGGCTGGAGGAGGACGAGGCGCGTGTCCTGCAGCACTGACCGCAGCCCTGGCAGCTGGGGGGGGTCCCGGAGCTGGAGCAGGGAAGCAGCTAAGGCAGAGCAGTGCGGGCACAGCGTGGGGGGGTTCTGGAGCAGAGGCCATCCCTGCTTCCCGCTGGGATGGAAGGGGGTGGCCTTGCAGATAAAGCACCCCAACAAAGCACAAGTTCAGCTCTTGGCTCAGCGCAGTCCAGGTGCCTTCTCCTGCGGGCATCGCTGGGGGGCCGCAGGCCCGAGCCGCTCAGCAGGTAGCGTGCTGGTGGTTTTGAAAAGCTGGCTGCAAGCGTGGAGCTGAACATCTGGAAATCTGGCCCTGAATTCAGTGGGAAAAGCCTCACTTCAGCTTTCATTTTCTTTTAACAGCTCTTCTTTTTTTCACACAAACTTCCTCCTGCTGCTCAGCATCCCTGTTCCCCCACCTCCTCCAGCTCTGGCCGTGCGACCCGTGCCTGTGCTGCTGCTCCCATCTCTCGCCAGCCGGCCCTGTGGAAACGCTCCCGTTCGGCTCCTGCCTCCCCCTGCTCCCCTGGCCGTGCGGGGGGAACCTGCACAGGCCCCGTGGTGCTTTCTGAATAATTTCCACGTCCCTCCTTTTAGCCTAAGGAGTAGGTTTCCTGCAAGCAGAGTCCCTTGATGTGAGGCCTGGCAGGAGATTGATGGTGCCCAGAGTCCTCACGAGGGGCTTGTCCTTGTCTAGTGGAAACCGCGAGGAGAGCTTTTAACAGAACAGATGCTCAGCGACAGGAGACGCGTTCGGGAAAGTCACCAGCTCCCCCTGGTACTTGCTTGTTCCAAGAAAAGAGGAGAGGAGAGGGGAGGAGAGTGGCTGCTTGCGTGACAGCTGGCTCTGCGTTTGTGGCACCTTTGCCACTCCTTGATGCTGAAAAACTTGCCAAGGTCTTGAGCAAATATTTGAGGTTTAACCACACCTGATAAGCAGGAGCAGAGGCAGAAAAGGAGGAGGCAAAAGGCCTCGTTAGCCCAGCGCGCAGATGCTTTTCAGTTACGTCTTTGAAGGACAACTAAAATCCCCATTTCTTTTCCCCTTTTGAGGGAGACATTGACAGAAAGCGTCCAGCCAAGAGCTTGCTGCAAGGCTTTGCGCGCTGATACCAGACCCACGTGGCCGCGGGGCCTTTCCCAGGACGGGCCTTGGCTGAGCCGTGCTGGCTGCCGCGGGCAGCGAGGGTGTGGAGGGGAAGGCTGCGGTTCTGGCTCCGTCCCGTGCCGGGTCCAGCTGCGTCCCTGCTGGGGACCAGCCCTTCTGCCTTGCCCGGCGCCTCCTCGGCGGCTCTCCGCTGGCCGTGCCGCTCAGATCCCGCGCTGGGATCGGCCTGGAGAAGGGGCTTGGAGAAGAACTTTTGTACAGACTTGTGCTCTTCCTGCTCGCCAAGCTTTATGCCCCAGAGGGCTGCTTGTTCCTTGCTGTAAACAGGGTCTGCAGTGCTTGGCAGAGGAGCCGGCCGCTCTGCCCCCGGCCAGCTCCCCTCGCCAGCAGCGACGAGGAATGTCACATCCAGTGCCCGGGAGCTCGGGGCCAGGAAGAGCAGTTTGTCATTGCTGCAGCTAAAGGGGTTTTCTCTCTCCAAGAAAGAAGGGGAACTTTCCTGAACTCCATGGCAGGGCAAGAACCAGGAGCTGAAAGCGAAGCTGGGCACGTTCAGACTGGAAGGGAGGCGCAGGCTGCTGGCAGCCGAGGGGATGAACCACCGGAGCAGCTCCCTGGGGAGAGGATGAATTTGCCAGCGCTGCAAGCACTTAAATCAAGTCGGGGTGTCTCTTGCTAAAAGGCACCTTCTGTCTCAGCCAGAAATTATGGCCGTGTTCAAGGAACCCAGTGACTGATGTGCATCGGGCACCCCCTTGTCCTGGCTGTGAGGTTTCACTGAAGGTCTTGGAGCAAGTGATGCCCTGTCAGATGTGTTACCATGTAAATAATGGCAAGGGAAGGGGTTAGGAGATGCCTGCCCCGAGCACGAGTGGAAGAGCAGGGAGAAACCCACAGCAGGAGACAGGCACAGAAAATTCTTTGGCAGTTATTTCTCTTAGGAGACTTGTGCAGGATGGGAGAAGGGAAGAGAGCGTGGCCAGCACCATGGGCTGTGCACTTGCCACTGGCATGTCTGGTTCCATAGCTGACACCGAGAGCCTTGTAACTGCCTTTGTCCCTCACAGCTTGCCTCTGGCTCTGCAGCCGTGGCCTGGATGGTGAGGATGGTGTGGATGGTGAGGATGGTGTGGATGGTGAGGATGATGAGGATAGTGAGGATGGTGTGGACGGCGTCGATGATGCAGATGGATGTCCAGCCATGCCCAGGGGCCCATTGACGTCCCCCTTGCTCCTCCACCCAGCCGGCTGAGAGGGTGTGCAGGTCCACGCGCCTGCTGCCGTGGGCACCCTCCCAACCTGCCGTCATCCCCGGGGGGAGCAGCCAGATGTTTTTCTCGTGAGTCAGGTACAAACAGAGCGGCTGCTGGAGGAAACACCCGCCTCTCGCTGCAGGTCTCGGCAAGCAGCGGCTGTGCGGTGCTGGCGAGGGGTGTCTGTGCAGTCAGACACGACCGCATGTAACCTCTCTCTTCCCTGGGAACCCGCCAGCACTGGGGTGGGTCACTGGGGCCTGGGGGCTGTGAAGAAATCATCCCTCATAGGGTCTTAACAAAGGCCAGCGTTGGGCCATGGGGTCTCCCCCTGGACCCAGCATCTCTGGAGGGCACACAAACCAGAGCCGGAATTAGTAGCAAGAAGACCAGAGATGCGTTCTCTGCAGAGCTTAGCTCATCAGTGTGGCTCGAGCACGGAATCGGTAACGAGCTCCTCTTTCTTCCTGCAGACATTAAATACATCGAGATGACGCCAGGCAGAGCCATGTGTCCTGAGCTGCTGCTGGGCTCCGCCAGCCCCTCAGCCTCGCCATTCTCGAGGTCCCCCCAGGGCAACGGCTTCCTGCCCCAAAAAGGGGGGCTCAGAGGCAACTACAGCAGCAGTGGCAGCGTGGTTTTCTCAAGCCCCCCTGGACCCGCGAGCCCCCGCTCAGGCACCCCAACCTGCGGTGCCTCCCCGACCTGCAGTGTTGCCGTCCCTCAGCAGTGCACGGCTGGACAGACAGACAGCATCTCCTACGGCCCCGGGGCTCTCAGCACCTCCCCAGGCTTCGACAATCTGCTGAAGCCCCTGCAGGTGGTGAGGGCCCAGCAGAGGAGCAGTTGGGTCTCCCTGCTCTCCACAAGCCCTGGCTCGGACACCAGTTACGTCCTTGGAAGGTAAATGTCGCCTTGTGTCCCAGTCTCGGGCCGATGATGGGGATGGAGGGGGCACGGGGTGGTTGCCCCAAGTCCTGCTGTCCAAGACCTCCTTCCTCAGGCTCAGAGTTGATGCCCATGGGGTGCCACCGTCTCTGGGGTGGGCTGTGCATCGCATCCCAGCTGAACAACCCCCTGATCTCCTCCTGCTCTCTGTCTCCCTCTTGCAGCAGCATCCACTCGCTCCACAACGAGGACTCGGATGCTCACCCCGCTGCCTGCCCGTCCCCTGCCAGCTCCCTGGGCAGCCCCTGCCCACCCTCCCCGAGCACCACGTCTCACTCTGGAGAAGCCTTTGGCCTGAGTCCCCACCAGCCCAGGGCAGCCTGCTCCACCAAAGCCACCACCTCCCTGTCTCAGAAGGGACAGGCCAGCAGCTGCCCCCCTTCCATCCTCAACTCCACAGCTGACATCCCAGTGTTGCTGGTGAACGGGTGCCTGGAACAAGGAGATGCATCGTCCAGGCTGGCCAAAGCCCCCCCAGCCTCTGTCAAGCAGACCCCTCCTCCCAGCTGCAGCCCGACCTTGAGGCTCCGTGGCCTGAACAACGCGCTGTCAGCTCCAGCACTCTCCTGCGCCTCGGACAGTGAGTCGTCTGTCTACCATAGGGAAGGATGAGGGGGAAGGAGCTGTAGGACCCTGAGCGCTACCAGGAAACGGGGAGCAAACACCACTTTTTGCTCTGGTTTATCTGTGAGTTCTAGACATGAAGGACAGGAGGTCCTTGGTGGAGCTGGAGATCCTCGCTGTATTTCACAGGGCTCTGTGGAGGTCTCCAGCTCTTTGCCGTGGCGTTGTGCCCACCAGGGTCCTGGGGCATGTGCTCAGCAGGCAGAATCGCCCTGGTCCCTTCAAAGAGATGTAGATCTGCTTATTTATAGTACCTGAGAATGAGAACCATCTTTCTGTCACCTCATACTTGTTTGTGGGCCCAGAACGGGTGGGGAGGAGGAGTTAGGGTTCCAGTTTGCTCTGGAGAACATCTAAAGATACCAGAATTTATAAGGTCCCTCATTCAAGGGTAGACAATAGGGCTATTGTTCTCTGGAGGAGATTAGCAGAGGCAGCTCTCAGGACAGAGGATTTTGATTGGGGTTCTTATGGGACCCAGGAGGGCTTTGTGGGTCAGATCCTCAGCTGGTGTAAATCCCCGTGGTCCAGTGGACTGGTGCGGGGTTGGGCAGACTGGCACTGCCGGGGAATTCCACGTGCTGCCGCACTGCGCCCCGTCACAGCCTGCCAAGAGAGATAATTACGTGGAGAATGAATTATTCTGAGGAGGAGGGAGAGAGCTCTGTTCAAAAGGGTTGGAAAAAAACTTCAACCCTGGCCAGCCTGGGAGAGAAATAACTTTGCTGGGGCTCTGTCCTGCTCAGCAGTGTCTGCTCTGATGGTCTTTGAGGTTCCACACTGGCCTTGATACCATAAGGTCTCTTGCAGATCCCCCCAAGGCTGGGCAGCCCACCATGAAGTTTGTGATGGACACATCGAAGTACTGGTTCAAGCCGAGCATAACCAGGGACCAAGGTAAGGCAGCAAGTGTCTCTGCTGGGACAACCCCACCTCAGACTTGCTCTCTGCCTGTTCCCAGGCCGGAGCTGGCCTCCCCACCACACCCTGGACCAGCTCTTGGCTGTGCTGAGCTCCTGCGGGGACTCGGTGGTGGCAATTCAAAGTGTACTGGGGGGTGACGGGCATGGAGAGCCCCACTGACTTGTGTAGGGGGAAGGCTCAGGAACACGAGCTGTGCCATGACCCTTCTGTCCCCCCCTGAAGTCCAGCAAAGCTTCTCCTGCTCAGCATGGCCTGGGCAGGGGCTGACTCTGTCCTGGGGACCCCAGGGACCCACAGAACCGAGCCGAGGCCCCTCCGTCTGCAGAGACTCTGCAGTCGGTACCGGTACACGGGACGTGCGCGGCCTCAGCCAACGGTCCGAGTGCTTCTCGCTGCTGCCAAGGAGCAACTTTCCGCGAGAGCATCGGCCGGACGCGAAATGCAGAGCGGGAGGTTCCACCTGTTTTGCTTGGCTGAGCCTCGGCCTGTGCTTTGACAGCAATCCAGCTGCTGAAGGACAGGGAGCCAGGCACGTTCCTTGTGCGGGACAGCACGTCGTACCGGGGGTCTTTCGGACTGGCGATGAAGGTTCCCGTCTCTCCATCCGGCAGCCAGACAGGTACAGGGACTTGCTCAGCAGGGTGGGCCTTGCTTCAAGGATTTCACTGGAACTGGCCAAACTAAAGCAAGCTGAGAAGCTGCAGGACTCTGGCTGTGAGAAGGACGCTGGCAGCGGGGTCTGTGCCCATCCCACCCCTGCCCAGGGGCTGGCACTGTGAGCAGAAGCTCTGGTGGGTGCCCTGGGATGGGGCCCTGGCTTGGACAGGGACAGGCAGAGGTGGGCAGGGGCGAAACAACGGCGCTTGTGCGGGTGCTGACGCTGTCTTTGGTCCCGCTTGCAGGCGATGACAGCAGTGACCTCGTCCGGCACTTCCTCATCGAGTCCTCTGCCAAAGGGGTGCACCTGAAAGGGGCCAGCGAGGAGCTCTATTTCGGTGAGGACGGTGCCAGCGCCCGCAGCAGCCCTGGCAGCCCCTGGAGCTGTTTCCAAAAGCCCCTCGAAGCACCGCCCGGGACTGGGGCTGTTCCGCAGCCCTGCAGTGAGCGGGTTGGTGTGGGGGCCCCCAGCCCCTGGCTCCCTCCCACCCTTCTCTGCAGCCTCCAGAACAGGAACATGGGGTGGGGGCTGGAAAACCCACATTTGACACTGTGAGGCTCCAAACAGGCCATTTTAGCCCTTATTCTCCTCCTCCTGAGCTCCCTGGGACACTGCTGGGGGGACAGAGGCGCATGGGTGGGAGGTCTCAGGCACCAGGACCCCCCCGACTCGTGGTTCTGTGTTGCAGGGAGCCTCTCTGCCTTCGTGTACCAGCACGCCATCACCCCGCTGGCACTGCCCTGCAAGCTCAGCATCCCCACCCGAGGTAGGTGTGGGTGGGAGGCAGGAGGGATGCTCCAAGTGGTCCCTCCTGCTGGGCTGGGGAGGTGGGGACGGTCCTGCAGCGGGGAGGGGGCTGAACCGCCCGGGTGCCCCCACGACAGGGCTGGTTGCCCCGGTTGTGGGTGGAGCAGGGACCTGCAAGAGCTGGAGTAGGAGATGGTGGTGACTGACTGCTGCTGGGATGGAGGGTGGGCAGCAGAGCAGCGGGGAACCCTGGAGAATGGGCAAGGAAAGGAAGAGTGAGAAGACCAGGGGAGAACAGAGCCAGGAGAGGGAGGTGCAGGACAATTAAATTAATTACTGCTCTAAACCCCTGCAATTTAAGTGGTTCTGGCCCTTTGAGCCTCTTGTGCCATAAGGAATCGCCGCCCAGCACAAAGTGGTGGCCCAGAGCAGCCTGACCTGTGGCATCCGTGCTCCTGCTTGTCGTTTGTGCAGATCTTGCTGATGGAGAAGACAGCCCCGACTGCGCCCCAGAATCTGCCCTGTCCCCGCTGAAGAGAACTGCTGGTGAGCCAAGGAGGCGGCGTTTCTGTGTCATCCGTTGTGACCCCATTCCGAGCAGAGGCTGAGCAGGAGGTCACCCCTGTGGGTGCAGCTGCGGGGGCCAGCGAGATGTCCCCCTCCTGGCTTTGCCCCCAGGCTGGAGATACCTGCAGGTTTTCTTCACATCCTCAGGTCATGGGAACCTGGTGTTGTTAAAGAAAGGAGACTTTCGGTGCTCACGATGAAGTAAAGCTTGAAAAGACAGTTCTTGAGGTCCAAAGGCTGACAGACGGCACACAATTCCCACAATTTTAAATAGCCCCTGATTTTTTTAGCCTCTCTGTTGATCATTTTCAATTAGTATTGAACTGAGCTGAACATCTGGAGGTTCCAGGAGAGGGACAGAGCAGTGGGGGGCTGGTTAAATCACTGAGGTACCTTATGGGACTCTCATGGAAACTGCACAGCAGGATGGGGAAGGGTCTTGGCCTCTCTTCTGCACCCAGGTGCCCCCAGCCTGGGTGCAGCGGTGGGTGGGCTCCAGGTGAGAGCAGAGAGGGACGGGCAGGAGACCACGTGGACGGGCCACGGCGCAGTCAGAGGAGTTGGGAGCTGCTTTGTTTTGCTGGAAATTCTGAAAAATAAGTTGGCAAGCTGAAAAGTTTAGTTTGACCCTTTAAACCGCTCAATCAGCCCGAAATGTCATGTTTTAGGTTGGCCTTCAGCCGTTATCTGGCTTGGGGTGTTTCTGCTTTTCATTAAAGGAAATATGTAATAAACAGAAAAAAAATCCAAACGCGACATTTAGGAACCGGAAATTAAATACTCTGGCTTTTAAAACAATTAGTGCAAAGAATCAAAGCAAACCAAAATAAATTTGCGAAGAATTTCTGAGTCACCAAATCTTTCCTTTTCATCAAAACAAATCAGACCCACGTAGACGTGTCCGGTTGTGCAGGATGATGCCCGGGCCCCGGCCCCGCGTGCTGAGCCGGGCTCTGTGCTGTCCTTGCAGTCTGCAACGTCTTGTACCTCAACTCGGTGAACGTGGAGACGCTCACGGGAGCCCTGGCCATCCAGAAAGCCATCTCCTCCACCTTCGAGCTGGAGACGCTGCCCACTCCCACCCTGGTGCACTTCAGAGTGACCGAGCAGGGCGTCACGCTGACGGACATCCAGAGGAAGTAAGAGCCGCCCGGGGAGGGCCGGGACGGGGCTGGGGGGCCACGGCCATGGGCTCACGGGCCGTGGGGTGCAGGGGGAGGTGAGCGGCTCACGGGAGGGCAGCTCGCCCGTGACCGCCCAGCTCCCTCTCAGCCTGCCAGCGAGCTGATCCGCAGCACGTCAGGAAGAACTGGCCTGCTGGGACCCGTCCGTGTTGCAATCCAGGGATGGACTTGACCCCTTCTGCTACAGCCCAGGGCATGATGCTGCTTTAGGGGAAGCTGGTGGGAACATCTCAGCAGTGGGAGGCGGGAGGCGGCTGAGCCCCGGAGCTCACCTTGCCAGCAGCCAGCCCCGGGGAGCGGGACCCCCGCGGCCGCAGCAGTCGGAGCGGGCCTTGCAGCTGTCAGTGCCTGTTTCTTTCCCCCGGCTCTGCCCGGGCACGTTTCTCCCCTAACGCCACGCTCTCCTGCCCTGGCAGGGTGTTTTTCAGGCGACACTACCCCTTGGCTGCCATCAGGTTCTGCGGGATGGATCCTGAGAACAGAAAGTGAGTTCCCGGCTGTTCTGCGGGTGTCCGTGCGGGTGGGAGCTGCCGCGCGGCGCTCGCTTCCCGGCGGCTCCCAGCACGTCTCCGGTGCTTCCACGCCACTTAAAATCCCAAATCCCAACCACGGGCTGGTTTGGCTGAATACAAACCTCGGCCTTGCAGCTGATGGAATGAGTGAAATATCAATCTCTGAGCAAACCCAATTCTGTTCTCCCCTCAGGTGGCAGAAGTACTGCAAGTCCTCGAGGTGAGACCCGCGTGGGATGAGCCCTCACGGCCAACACGTGCCGGGGGAAACCGGGGAGGGGGGAAACCGGGGAGGGGGGAAACTGCTGCTTTGGCCCAGCCCGGCTGTCCCGCGGGAGCTTTGCAGGGCAGCAGAGAATCAAAGCTTAAACATGAAGAGGGGATGCGATACAAGTTCAGGTGGTGGCAGGATGAGACGTGGGACAGCTGGGTGAAGCTCTGGGGGGGTCACTCTGAGGGTCGCTGACAGGCTTGGCCAAGCCCCTCACGCAGAAAGCCCCCGTCCAAACCCACCAGCCTTCCCAGGGACTCGCTCGCTCCGGGCTCAGGAAGTGAGTTTCTGTCTGGCTCTACCTTGTGTTCAAGAAACTTTTCAGCGCTGGGGAAGCGTTGCCAGAAACTCTTCTCCCGGCTGTTTTGCTTCCAAGTAAACGTGATTGGGGAGCAGGCCAAGGTGGAATTGCTGGAACCGGGGTTTGGCTTCACGGCTGGGGCTGGTTTGAGTGTATTCCTTTGGATCCCTGGACACAAACTGAACAAGTCTCTCTCCCTTTTTCAAAGAATCTTTGGGTTTGTGGCCAAAAGCCAGACGGATTCGGAGAACCTCTGTCACCTGTTTGCAGAGTACGACACCGTGCAGCCAGCATCGCTTGTCATCGACCTTCTCTGCAAGCTCCTGCCGGGCCCGTAGAGGACGGAAACCCCGGGACAGTCGGGGCTGGCAGCTGCCCACACGCTGCCAAGCTTCTGCCGCTCACCTTTCCCTGCTTCTGGGTTGCATTTTGGCAACAGCTCGTATTTATAATTTTTTTGTTACATACCTTCACATCCAGAGTCTCAGTTACAGATTGTGTGCTCTGGTGGGATGAGATGTTCCTCCAGACCCTCCGTGGAGCACCGCGGGGCAGTGCTCGCCGTGGTGGCCAGTGCAGGATGATCCCATCAGGATCCAGGGCTGCCCGCGGGAGCTGCACCGGGAGCAGAGCTGCAGCACCGGAGCTGAGCTCGCCTGCAGAGCCACCGCCTCCCGCACTGGTCACTGGGCTCTGCAGGACCGGAATGACTCTGGCTGAGACTTCTCCTGGTGCTCAGGGTGTCCAGTGCAGGTGTGTTTGGTGCAGCTGAGCTCCCACCTTCGGGGACTCGGCCCCGACCACCCCCAGCGCCGTGGGACGAGAGGTCGGGG
>VZZY01024904.1:32804-46215 GCA_013400335.1 Eurystomus gularis | reverse complement strand
CCCTGGCGACAGACCAGCTTCGGGAGGCAGTTTTGCAGATCGTAGCGTGTAAAATCAGTAGGCCCCGCTGAAAGAGGCAGCTTCCCGCAAAGAGCAGGACGCACCGAGGGGCAGAAATGTCAGAGCAGCCTCTTCTCGCCTGGGGCTGGGAACTTCTGGTGCCCTTTTTGGGGGAGCGGGGTTACAGGCCAGCGCGACCTCCGGGCATCGCCGCAAGCTGAGAAATAAACGCTGACATTTTCGTGACGGTAAACCGCTGGGTTTTTGGAAATGACTTGCATGAATTTGGGCCAGATCCTCAGATGACGTAAATCGGCGCAGCCTGGTGAAGTCAGCGCTGCCCTGATTTACACCAGCTGAAGACTTGGCCCTTGCTGTGAGCTCAGAGCGGCCCCGAGTCCCCCGCGCCCGTACCCGGTGCTAGTGTCGGACCCCGCGCTGACAGAGCCGGCTTGGGGGGATTTCCCACGGAGCAGGATTGATTCCTTCCCCCCAAGCCCTGCAGAGGCTGCTCTGAGCTCTGCCCGGCCAAGCCCAGCACCCAGCACCCAGCACCCATCCTGCGCTGGGCCGGTGACCCCGCGGGCTCTGCACCACGACACCGTCCCCGTCGCGACGCAGGGCTGCACGCTGCCCCAAGGTCATGGGCAGCTCCGGGGGACACGGCTCAGCCCCAGCGCCCCGCAGGGACCCCCAGAACCCCGCGGGGTGTGCAGGATGTGACCCGCTGCAGTGCGGGCTGCAGCCGGCAAGGGGCCTCCGCATGACACTGTCCAGCCCTGCCTGTGTCCTGCCTGCACCTTGCCTGCGTCCTGCCTGCACTTTGCTGCACTCTGCACCCTGGCTGCGCCTTGCATGCATCCTGCTTGTTCTCTGCCTGCATCCTGCTTGCACCCTGGCTGCCTTCTGCCTGCATCCTGCTTACACCTTGCCTGCATCCTGCTTGTGCCCTGCCTGCATCCTGCATGTCCTGCCTGCACCCTGTCTGCCTTCTGCCTGCACCTTGCCTGCATCCTGCTTGTGCCCTGCCTGCGCCCTGCCCGTCTGCTGGGAGCTGTAGATCAGGGCAGAGCCGCTGGTGGGCACAGAGCGGGTTTCATGAACCAACGCTTAGCGCTGCGGGGCCCGGGGGCAAATCCAGCTCCCTTTGCAGAACTGGGGCTTGGGGGCGTTGGTTCCCCCCACCAGGGCCCATCGCCAACGCCAGCCTTCACATGTGGGGTTTGTAGTTCACCAAAAACCCCTTTTCCAGCACGGCGGAGCTGGAGCCCCAGACACCAGGGACAGGTCAGCCAAAACCACCTGGATTCAGGAAAAAACAAACAATTCTCTGAGCTCCTCGTGGCTTCCAAAGTTTGTCCCAGGCTTCCTGGAAGCGCGGCTCTTGGTTTTGGTTCCTGGGTCGGGTTCCAGCCATGTTGTAACACCCCCAGCGCCTGTCCTGGCTGGGCTCGGCGGTTTGTTCCCAGCGGGCTCTGCTGCCGGCGGGTGATGCCGCGTGTCCCCAACGGCAGCAAGGCCCCGAAAGCCCCCGACGCTCGGCACGTGGCCAGGCTGTCCCTGGTGACGGGGACACGGCCCACACCGGTGCCCACCCCCCGAGCATGTGGGTGCAGGGACACGTGCGCGCGTGTGTGGGTGACGCACAAAGTCCCCACACGGTCTGTGGTGATGAGGAGGGGCTGGCAGCGTGGTGGCCATGGAGGTTCCGGCACAGAGGCGTCCTCGCCCTGCTCAGGGGACCGGGAGCCACCGGCTGTTGCAGATGGAGCTTCACTCCCCAGTGAGACGTGGAACCGGGTCGCTCAGGACCCAGATCCAACGGGGCAGTGCTGAGGGTCAGCATCACCACCCACCTTCTCCATCCTGACCCCTCGGGGTCCTGCCACCACTGCCCAGCACAGCCCTGCCCAGGTCCTGGCACGCAGCGTTTCCAGACACATGGAGGGTTCGGTTTCCTCCTGTCACCAGCTTCCTGGTGACCTCCAGAAGAGAGAAGGGGCCACAGAGGAGCAGTGGCACTCGGGGGAGTTGGGTGCCCCCAATCTCCAGGCGTCACAGGAAGGAGCAAACAACCCCCATGTCCCGTAGCACCAGCCCCCATGTTCCCAGCAGCGGCTCTGCCAAATGCACACACACGTTTCTCCAGCCAAATGAGTTCCGGAGGCCAGGCCGGTGCCCCTGCAGCTGCCAGGGCTGGGGCAGCTGGAGGGGGCCCCGAAGGAGAGCCCGGGGAGCCCCAGGCCTGGGCAGCGCCGGCGCTGGGCCAGGCTCCAGGAGAGTTGGCGTCTTCCCTGGTCCGGCTGCCGATCTGCTGCGCCAGCAAATTACAGCGCTTGTCTACATTGGCTGCAGACGCTGCCTTCGGGCCCAGCTCCTCCGGGGTGTTTGCACAACCCCGAGCACCGCCGGCCGCACAGCTCCAGTAACCGGAGCGTCAGGCTGGCACCGGCCCCGGACGACACCTCGGGTCCCGGGGAGCCGCGACGCCGGGCACCCAGCCGTCCTCCCGCCACGGGACCGCAGGCAGCACCACCTCCCCCAGCGAGCACGTTTGCTGCCATGGCCGGGAGCACTGGGCAGCCCGGAGGTGTGCGGCCACCGGTGTTCCAGTGCCTGGGCATCTCCCAGCTGCATCCCCTGACACCCTCCCAAAATGCCGAGCGGAGCTGGGGATGCTCGGCACACACCGACGCCGGTGATGCTCGGCACACACCGATGCCGGCGTGCACACGCACACGTGCCGCGGGCAGCGGCTCTGCGAGGCCGGCGGCACTGCCTGGCCACGAGCACGTCGCCCTGGCACACATCGCTGCCTGTCCCTGTCCTCCCCTGAACTCTGAAGCCCGTCCAGTGTCTTGTCCCAGCCCGGTGCCATCTCCGGCCATGCCGCTGTGTGAGGCCGGTGGTGACGAGCCTCGATCCTCGCCACAGTGGCACCGAGCGGAGGCTGAGCCGGGACTCACGAGGAGGCACAAAACCATTCCCTTCCCATCCCTGCTCCACGTAGCTCTTCCTGAGGCTTTGTGGGTGCTGGGATTTCCAGGGCTGCTGAACCCCGACCCCAGCACGGTGTCCCCCAGGCTGATGGGGACCATGTGCCCGGGCAGGGACAGCGCGGCTGAGCCTGTCCCCACCCCGGTGGGGTGCCCAGCGCCGGCCCCCGGCCCCGCGGGCTGCGGATGCTGCCGAGCGCAGGCAGGCGTTGGCCCCGCTCCCGCAGCCCAGTCCCAGGATCTACAAACCAGACGCTCTCAGCTCAGGCATTTTTTCCACTTCCAAGTCGCTGTGATCCAGCCCCCACCCTTCCCCATCTCCCCCTGACCCGGCCTCCCTTATCCTGCCTTATCCAGGCAGCTCTGCCTGAAGCCCCTCGTAGGTGCCTTTGGCGGCGGCCAAAGGGGGTCCCAGCCCGGTGGGGTGAGGAGCAGCCCAGGGCCCAGCCTGCGCCGAGCTGCACCCCGGGGAGCTCACGGAGGGGAGCGAAGGGGCTGACGGGGACCAGGAACCTGTGGGTGCTCCTGGGCATCATCCCTCGCTGCTGCCAAGGATCCCTCCCGCCGGCAGCCGCTGCAGCCACGCTGCTCTGCCCAGTGCCCAGAAAGAAACCATCAAATATTTTTGTTGGCAGCTCAAAGTCGGAGCCATCTGCAGCCGCTCGGCTGCTGTAGCTACAGCAAACAGTCCCCAGCCACCTCCAAGCCCTCGGCCTGGAGCACCGGCCGGCTCCGCCGCGCTCTGCTCCCACCTCCGGCACTGACACAACTCGGGGCTGAGGAACCGGGGCTGGTCCCACCAGTGGGCCCGGGGATGTGGTTTGTGGGGGCTCTGAACCTCCCCGGGGTTCAGGGCTGCCGAGTGCTGCTCCCCACCCTCTGCCAGGCACCAAAAGGGTGCCCAGGTCACCATCAGCCTCTGCTTTAATTTGGCCTGTTGCAGGGGAGCGTTTCCATACGGCACACACCGGCACCGCAGGAACGCGGGGCCCAGCTGGCGGGATCCCCCTGAGCCCCGCGCTTTGCTTCCCCCCGCCCTGTTCTTTACAGCAAAGAGAAAATGCACTCAACAGAAACACTAGAGAACAGGGAAAATTAAATACAGTAATTACCTTTTTTTTCTTTTTGACGATACAAAGGTTCAAGTTTACTGTAAAAGAGGGTCGGTGCTACACGAGAGTCCGAAGGGACGGGCTTGGCCCAGGAGGAACCGACAGAAACCCCATCGGCGCGGAAAGACGCCGCTGGGGATGGGGAGCCTTACGCCGGTATATGATCGTGTGTAAATACAGCCTTAAACTACAGGAGAGACGATACAAAACGCTGGAGCCCTCTGAGCTGGACACAGAGCACACCCTGGCAAGCGCCGGCATCCTCAGAACAGGGAGAGGTTCCAATGGATCTGCCAACGCTGCCCTGGCCACGTGTGGGGAGGGTTCGGGTGGGCTGGGGCCACATCCTGCACCCGCTGCGGGGCTGCTGGTGCAGCCGCGTGGGACCAGCACCGGGACCAGCCACGGTCCCCAGTGGCAGCTCCCTGCGCCCCGGGAAACCCGTCCTTTGCACGGGGGGACTGGGGGCTCCAGGAGAGATGGGGGCAGGTCCTCGCCCACCACGACTCTGGCAGCTTGACCCAGTTTAGGAGGGCAGGCAGGGGATCTGGCAGGGTGCTGGGACAGGCAGAGGCCGGTGGTTTGCAGCAGGGCAGGGGCAGGAGCACATCCCCAGGGGACACGTGGTGGAAGGTGCTGGGGCCACGCTGGGACACGGGGCGTGACACGGGGACGCCGTCACCCTGACGAGAAGCCAGGTGAAGCCGCGCTGATGAGCCGCGGTGCTGAGCCCGGCACCAGCCCCGGTCCCGGCTCGCTCTGTCCTCACCGCCCAGCCAGCCGGGATGGCAGCACTTGCCAATCCCTGTGCCCTCGCTCCCCACTGACACAGGGGGACATTCCCACCAGTGCCAGGGAGCTGCTGTGCCATGCCGTGCCGTGCCACGCCGTGCCAGGCCATGCCATGCCGTGCTGTGCCAGGCCGTGCTGTGCCGAGGAGCTGCCGGGGACATGGGGGGCTGAGAGTGTTTCACTAAAACTGAAACATTTCATTCCCATCAGGGGCCTTGGCACTCGCCGGCGTGGACAGGGCGAATCCACACCGAAAACCAAAACTTCCCACTGCGACCGTGGAGCCGGGGGGTGGGTCAGGGCAGAGGGATGGGCAAAATCTGCTCTGTC
Organism: Eurystomus gularis; assembly: GCA_013400335.1. NCBI lineage: Eukaryota > Metazoa > Chordata > Aves > Coraciiformes > Coraciidae > Eurystomus > Eurystomus gularis. The sequence continues at coordinate 40,985 of VZZY01024904.1, read as the reverse complement.
TTTGGCAGCCAGCACGGCCATTTCTCACCCAAAAGACATTTAGGTGAAAGAACCTCCAGCACAGCTTAAAAAAGAAAAAAAAAAATTTGCTACAAAACCAGCAACAATTTCTCAGCTGGGAACTTCGTGCTGGCGAAATCCGCAGATCCCGTTGCGGGAACGTCCCAGAAATCCATCCCAGCTTTGTCACGTCGGCCAAGTTGGAAGAAGAGCAGACAGGAACCATGGCCGGCAGTGCCCCGCTCCGCGGAGATGGGGGATTTCAGCCTCAGGGGCCGCACGGGCAGTTTTAAGATCCCACCAGTGACATTTTTTAAATATTAAAAATCTTTGGGGAAGAAAAATTAAAAAGCAACAGAAGAAGCTCCTTCCTGCTGGGAGGCGTTTCCTGGGTGTCCCTTGTCCCCCTGACCCTTCCCTTGGACCCACCACCCGGGGACACACCCCTGAGTGCCTGGGGGTGCCCGACCCCCCTCGGCCTGGGGATGGGGAAGGTGGAGACGGGACGGATGGGGGGAAACGCCACGGCCCCGGCTCTGTCCCTACACTGGGAGTGGGATGGGGCTGGGCCATGGGGCAGGTGGCTCTGGGGCTCGGGAGCTGCAGCGAGCAGGGGAAGGGCTTTTATTGCTCTGTGCCCATCACACGCACACGCTTTGGGTGGGGTGGAGGCAGGGGGGGCCTCATGGGGGGTCTCTCTGGGCACCCCCAGTCCTTGGCTGGGCAGCCGGGGAGGGCAGGATGAGGCACTTCTCCCGCTGCTGCACGCTGAGGTGTGGCACGGACAGCGATGCGCCGCGGGCGAGGGTACCACTGCGGCACCCCGTGAGGTGCCAGCGTGTCCGTGGGGCAGCAGCCGAGCCTCTGCCACAGCTGCTGGGCTCCCGGTCCCTCGGCCACGCCACAGCACAGAGCAACCGGGGCAAGATCCGGGGGGGACCGTGGGGAGGGCTGGGCGGCGATGGGGCGGCAGCATCATGGGCGCTCACCACCCAGGCAGCCCGACACCGGCCCCAGGGCAGCATCTGTCCGAGCGAGTGTCCGTGTGGGATGGAGGTGCCGCTGGCACGTGCCGGGGACCCCTCGGCTGTGGCGGCTAGTGGTCATGGCGCAGGTTGTGGTGCCGAGCCCTGTGCCGTGGGCAGTCCGTGGCGCAGGGCACAGCAGCGATCCAGGGTGCCCACTGGGGTCCCCCGGCACCGGGGAGCTGCTCGGCGGTCATGTCCCTTCTCTTCATCTCCTACACAGCCCCGGTGGGTGTCCTGGCTGTGGCACGGCGCGGGGCCACCGCGGTCACACTCACATGCTGTCAGCCAGCTGGTGACAGTCCAAGTCCCCCTTCAGCTCCAGGAAGCCCGGCAGCTTCACCCCCGTCTTGCGGTCCACGCACCAGCACTTGCCCCGCTGCCCGTCCAGCGCCGGGTGACACTGAGGGGACGGGTTTGGTGAGGGATGCCCAGCCTGGCCCCCACGGCCCCATCCCTGCAGGCTGCCTGGCCGGGACAACCAGGAGCTCTCATGGGGGCTTTGCCACCCCCATCCCATCCCAGGGCTTTTGCAAAGGGCCCCTCAACACCCAAAGGGTGATTCCCACCAGAGCCAGGAGCTGCGGGTGGGCTCTGCCGTGCCCAGGCACTGGCCCCCCCATCCATCCCCCCTTCCCAGCAACACCCTGCCTCTGCAAAATGCCCCCACGCGAGCAGCCCCCACAGCCCCCCGTGATGGGTGGGCGCCTGTCCTACCTGTTTGGGGTGGAAGTTGCCATTGCGGTCGCAGTTGGGGATGGGGATGACGTAGAGGTCCTCGTGCGTGCGGGTCTGCGAGGCCGCCAGCCTCTCCAGCGCCCGGTGCAGCTCACTCTGGCATGAGCCCTGTGCCTGCAGGAAGGGGGGGCTGAGCTGGCAGCAGGGCTGGCCCATGCCCCCAAAAACCCTGACCCTGGAAAGCAGCCCAGGGGTGCTCAGCACCCATCCTGCCCTCCCCAGCCCACCGCGGTGCCCGGCGGTGCTCACTATGGGCCGCGTCTCCTCGCGGTGAAACGGGCTCCCGCTGTTGCGCATCTTGTTGCCGTTGTTGACCCGCTTCGCCTGCTGCTTCTGCAGGCACTTGCGGTCGTGGATGCTGCAGGGGTTGAAGCTGTTGTTGGGGTGGTCGATCTCCTCCTTCTCTGCAAGGACACAGACCGGGGTGGGGGGCTCAGTGCTGCCGGGCAGCCCCGGGGATGGCAGTGATGCCACGGCCCCCGCGGAGCAACACGCACCCTCAGGAACAACGTTGCGGCCGGTGCTGCCGGACCCCACGCCACCCTCCCCGGTCCCAACCTGTGTCACCCCCAGCCCCAGGTCCCCTCCTGCCCCTGCCAGCGCGCTGGGTTGAGCTCTCCCTGCCACACAGGGAAAGGCTCCTGGGAGCTTGTACAACTCATTAGCCACAATTCACGGGCTTGTTGCCATGTGTCTGTTATTGTAGGGTTGCGAACGCACGCTGCGAGCGCGTCGGGCCATTGCTCCAGCGTGCCGCACAGCATGAGGATGTGGCCGTGCCTCGGCCAGCCACGTGCCACCAAGTGCCGGGTGCTCGCCCACAGCACCAGTCCCACGGGACTGGAAGGTGACGCCAGGACATACACCCCCAGGAAGACCCCGGTGTCCCCCAGAAAGCTGCCTCTCAGGAGCTGCAGCAGGACGGGGGCTCTGGGGCTGCCCCGGCACAGTGCTGAGCACCCGCCAGGCCCGGGCAGCACCGAGCGTCGCGGCCAGGAGTGGAGCCGCGCTCTGCCATGGGGAACAGCCCCCGCCAAGACATGAAAGGAGGAATTCCTGGAATAAGAAAGTTAATCTCCTCCGGGGCCAATCCCGAAAGGCGGCGCTTGGCATCCTCGCCTGGCCAGGAGCGCAGCCAAACTGCGATCCCAGATGTTGGCAGCTGGACGGAGTGTCATGAGACCAGAGCTCTCCGTGCAAATTTATTTTTTAAAAAGCTGCTGGTCCCTCTGGTTTGGGGCCCGTTAACATTCTGCGGAGGGGGATGTCCCGGAGAGCCGGGGTCCTGCTTGCACTCGGAGCCCGAGCAGTGTCCTGACTCCCAGCCCGCCTGAGCTGTGCGGGGAAAGCGGCCGGGGCTCCCTGCCCGAGTTTATCCCGGGTTTGGGCTCATACGAACCAATATTGTGGCCACAATGGGAAAAACCTTCCCAAAAGAGGTGGGGGGAAATCACGGTGGAAGCACCCAGGGGCTCACAGCACCAGGGAGCGAAGATGCCAGGGTGATGCCCGGTGGGCAGGCAGCGGGGTCAGAGCCACGGCCTCTTGCCCACCACATCCCCACGGGATCCCAGCCCCGGGCTCCCATCGACACCTCACACAGCGGCTGAAGGGCTCCTGGGCCAGCTCCCAGCAGCCCGGTTAAAGTTCATGGCGAAGCCCCGATCAAAGCCTTCTCCTTCATTCGTGTTATTTGCTCTTTGTTTAATCTGTCAGGTTTTTTCCAGGAAATGGCTCATGCCCTTGAAATTTGAAACACAAACCCAAAGTCTCCAGGACCTCGCGCAGAGCGATGCCAGCCCCGGCGGCACCAACCACGGGGCCGTGGTGCAACGCGGGCGCTGGTGGCAGAGCCCGGCCGGGGGCTCGGGGGAGCTCAGGCAGGGATGCTCCTTCCCTGCCCTGCCTCCCGTCTGCACCTCGCCAGGGAGGCACCCAGGGAAGAGCCGGGCAGGAGAGATGGCACCAGGGGGGACCTCCCTGCCACCGCCCGGCAGCTCCATGTGCTGCTCCCACGCTGAGGAAAGGCAGGACCAGGAGGCACCGTCTGCTGCCCGCTGTGCCCCGGGGAAGCCCTCGCTCAGCCCCAGCACGGACAAACACCCCTCCTCCCACCGGCAGCCGCCTTCAGAGCATCAAACCTCTCGGCTTAAATAAAACCAGATGCCAATAACGCTTTCATAAGGTCACATGAAACGTCGGTGCCTCTGGGCAGCGAGGCGGCTCCTGCTGGCGCCTGGCTCTGGGGACGGGGCTCTGGGACCCGCGGTCACACGCCGGCTCCAGGACCCTTCCCCACGGTAGGGATCGGTGCAGTCCTTGAGGGGATTTTCCCACCCACCAAGCCACACGCAGTGGCTCGAGGAGGCCCTGGCCCCCCTTGGCGATCCTCCGGCACCAGCTGGATGAGGAAACTCCTCGCACTCGTGCACAAAGACATGGAAAAAGCAACTTCTGTGGAGCCTTGAGGCCCTCAACCCACCAGCCCCTCCCATGGCTCCCAGTGCAGCCTGCTCTGTCCCAACCCCTTGGGAAGCACCAGTCCAGCAGCACTGGTGCCCACGGGGTGCCCCAGACCCTTCCTGCACCTCTTCCCCCAGTCCCGCTCCGTCCATCAGCCTTGGCCACGCAGGGCACCCACGCACCAGCCACCATCCCAGTGCTAGGGCTGTGCTGGCAGAGAGAGCTCTCTGAGTGGTGAGGGAGGACAGGTAGAGCAGAGAGGGATTCCCTGCCTGGCCAAGGGCTGGAGCAAGCCCCTCTGCTGGGTTTGGGATGGAAGAGGGTGCCAAGGGGATGGGAACAGGTGCTGCCCTCACCGGCTGCACAGCCCAGCCACCCCATCCTGGCAGGAGAAGGGTTCCTGCCCTCCAGGACAGGAGACACAAACGGGTCATTCAGCATCGCCTTCAATTAACAGGAGCTGCAAATGAGGTTGGGCATGTGCTGAGCTTGTGATTCACCGAGCCCGAGGGAGCAGGGAAGGGCTCCGGGCTCCCATGGGAGGAGAGCCCAGGGCAGCGAGTGACCCCCAGGACCGTGTGCGGGAGCGGGACACGTGTCAGGGGTCCCTGCAGCTCCAGCCCCACTCCCCCCGATCCACCAGCCCAGGCGCGAAGGACCCCACGTGCCGGAGGGAACACATCCACGTGTCTGTGGCCAAGGGCACATGAGCTGCAGTGAGTCCCGGCACCCTCCGCTTCCCCATCTGGCATCCCTGGTGTCACTGGTGTCACTGGTGGGTGGTCCTGTCAGGGCCCAGCGCAGCGCTGGCTCCCCTGGCTGACAGGGCTCTTGACTTGGCAGGCGCTGGCGCGGGTGAGTCCGTGCTCATCCTGCCGAGCGCTGGCCCTGGCAGGGCACCGGGAGCCAGGGCAGGGAGGGGGATAAGGCGCTGGCAGAGGCACCTATCGCCCCTTGGCCAGGAACACTGGCTGGCAAACGTGGCCCGTCGCCATCCCATGGGGACACGCTGCTGAGCCCTGCCGTGCTCAAATGTGGCCAAGCACATCTGCGCCTCCCAGCTCAGCACCAAACATGAGCTCGATGGAGAAGAAGTTGGGATGCAGGACAGGGAGTGAAGGATGCAGATGAGTCTCTGTAGGGACCAGAACCTTGCTGGGAGCAGCTCCCGGCCTGGAGAAACCTAAGCATGGGCAAAGGCCAGACCCCATCCTGGGGGACAGCTGGGACACGGCAACAGCCTCACCTGGCCCCCCAACTGGGCAGAAAGGGGCAGTGATGGATGCATGCAGGGTGGACTCTGTCAGGGGCTGAACCCAGCCTGCTCCCGCTGCCCATGCACCATCCAGCCGGGGCTTGGCCGCTGCTGTATCTCCTGGTCACTGCACGTGAGAAGGGAACAGGATCCGTCCCAGCCACTGCTTGCAGCAACCACACAGGATGAATGCAACTCCCATGGGCTCAGTTTTTCCCAGACATAATTATTTACCCAGCATTAAATCACTCGTCATGTGTGCTGGGGAAAATGTCCTCACCTCTTCCCGGCCGCCACGCTCGGGTCCAGCCATCACCTCCCCCAGGCACCCGCAGGCTGTGCCGAAAAGCCACGGCTGGAACCTCCCATCGCACAGCTCCAGCCACAGCAGCGGGATGCTCCGGGAGCCAGCACGGAGCTGGGAGAGGGAGGTAGGGACCAGGGTCCTGCACAAGGTGCCCAGACCCACAGCCACGGGGGAAGGTCATGGGCCAGGAGGGCAGCCACCCACTCCCTCACTTCCTCAAAAGTCCCATCCCGTGGATCCAGGAGAGGGTCTTTCCTGGTGATGGAGCAGGGAGCCATGGCCCAGACCCATGGAAAGGCCGGTCTCGGCCCAGCCTCTTCCCTGGAATGCGGAGCCCCCCGGACCGAGCCCCCAGACAAAGTGGTTACTGTACGAGCTGCACGTTAACTGCTTCCCGGCCGCACGCCCGCTGCAGCCTCCTCTCACCCGGCACCCACTCATCGGGGGGCACCTGCTCCATTCACCCCTGCCCCTTAGCACCCATTTAACTCCCTCCTGCTTACCCAGGCGGGACCCACCGGACGCTCCGGCCGTGCCAGGTGCCCTCACTGTGCCAGGCAGGGCTGTGGCGGGAGCGATGGAGCCGGCAGCCCCCAGCCCCACACTCTCACTGGCTCTGGGCTGCCGGAGCAGGACAGGGACCTGCAGCTTGGACATCCCACCGGAGCCACGCTGGGCAATGTGCTGCGGGGTGTCCTGCCCACGTCCTGCCAGGCTGTCCTGGGCAAGGGGGCCCACCGCTGCCCGCTCCCCATCCTGCCACCTGCGACACTGCAGGCAGGCACGGTGCCCGGCGGGCGAGCCCGGCTCCCACGGCCACCCACCCGTCCCCAGCAAGGCCAAAACACCGCGGGAAGGAAGGGAAAAAACTGCAAGTCTGTTTCCTAAAGGCTCTGGGAAAAAATGCTGCGTTACACGGGGCACGGCCAAAACCAACAGGCCTTGGCAGCCCGACGCAGCTGCGGGCCAGGGAGCCCAGACTGCTCCTGCAGGATGTGGGATGAGGACAGACAGACAGGCAGGGCAGGGGGTCTCCACAGCGGACCCAGTGCTGAGCCCTCGCAGCCAACTCCTGCCCATGGAGAGGGGTGGACAGAGGGGCCCATCTGTGAAGTGCCCTCCTCCATGGTGGAGCTGCCATGGACCAGCCATGCAAGGAAGGAACGGAGCTGGGATCCAGCCCTCAGGGCGGACAGGGGTGGGCACTGCTCCAGCCCCTTCTGCTCCTCAGGGAATGACCCTGCGCAGGGACACGGGGCCAGGACAGCTCGTGGACGGTCCCACGGAGGGATGCTGCTCCCCAGCTCCTGGGGACACGGTCCTCATCACAGCCCGCAGGATGGGGGAGAGGGACCACAGCATCCAGGTCCACCCATGGGACAGGTCTCCAAGGAGCAGATCCATTCCCACTGTCAAAGCCACAGTGCAACCTGCGCAGCTCTGGGGCCCACCATCAGCTCTGCTCCTGGCCCCTAGACCCTGCCAAGCACCACGAGGGTGGCAGGAGGCCACGATCAACATCTGCAAGAGGGTCCTGGGGCAGAGCCTGTGGGCAGCAGGTTTCTCCAGCCAGGCCCTGCCTCTGCCTGCAGCCCGCTGCTGTGCCCGGCCACAGGCAGGACACGGCTCGTGGCAGTGCCCAGCCGCAGAGCCCAGCCCGACCTGCCTGCGAGGGCAGCAGGTGCCCCGCGGCCTCTTTCCTGTTTCCTCCGGCAGCATCCCAGAGAAGGGGCAGCGAAGGGGTCACCACCGTGCAACGGGAGCTTCCCTGGCAGCTGGGACCTGTCCCCAGGGACCTCGGGCTGTGCTGCTGTCCAGGGGCACTCTGCAGCCGGGGCACGGCGGGTGACGCGTCCCTCCAAGCACCCACTCCAGCACACGCCGTGCCACTGGCCGCGGCACTGCCATGCCCGCGGTGGGCCCGGGTGGCACAAATGTGACCCGCTGGTGGGAGCTCCTGCAGCTCAGCACGGCTCCCTCCCCGGGACACGCTCCGTGCCCACTCCCGAGCCGTCCCAGGGACACGCTCCGTGCCCACTCCCGAGCCGTCCCAGGGACACGCTCCGTGCCCACTCCCGAGCCATCCCAGCCCTGCTGAGCCCCCCGCCCCGTGTCCCCAGCTCCCGCCCAGTGAGCGGAAAGCAGGTCGGTGCACACCGGGGCTGTTCGGGCACCGTGCCACCGACCTGGCGAGGGGCAAACCCCCCCGGGCATCCCCCCAGCCCCCCGGGGCCGGCCTTACCTGGCGGGTGGAGGCTCTCCTGGATGGCCTCGACGTCGGCCAGGTCGGTGCAGACGCCCTGGCCGTGCATGAGGGTGTGCAGGGGCCGCGGCACCCCCCGGGGGGGGTAGCAGCGCAGCCCGGCCCCGCACCGGGCGGTGTAGACGCCGCA
>VZZY01024904.1:21782-31880 GCA_013400335.1 Eurystomus gularis | reverse complement strand
CTGGACACGGCCGGAGGGGGGGGGGGGCTCCGGCACAGGCAGAGCCCCGCTGACCCTGCGCTGCGTGAGGTGCCCGGGCAGCGCTGGTGCGGGCTGTGCCCCAAGCACCCAGCTCGCCGCGGGGGTGGCAAGGGACAGACACCCCCTCTCCCTGTCCCGGGGACAGGACACGCTGCGGCCAGGGGTAGGGCAGAGGCCTGCTCGACTCGTGCCGTGGGATGAGGAGCTTCGCCCTGCATGCCCAGGGACACACCAGCACGTCTGGGTGCTGCCCATGTCATCACACGGGCCCTCATCAAGCCAGCAAAACCATCACCCTGCGCTGCACAGACTGGAGACGTGACCACAACCATCCCCACCGCCGAGATGACCACAAGCTTCCCCACCACTACCCTGCAGGGAGGTGGTGCAGCCCATCAGGAAGGTGACCCGATGCAGGGCGAGCACAGCGTAGCAGGTAACAACCACATCCCGCGGGCTCTGCCGAGGGCCCAGCTGAGCAGTGGGGTTTGGGCACTGCGGATGTGGGAATTGATGGTCATTAAACACTCGGACATCGGGGCTGCAGGGTCCTGGCATGGGGCTGGGGGCAGTCGGGGGAGGAGGAGAGAAGCAGAGACAGCCTGCAACGCAGAGAACCCCAAACTCATCTCATGGGTGAGTACTTCTAGTGCTCAAACCGGCATGTTGAGACTTGAGTGCCCGCACTGGTGGCACTGGGCACGGGGGCTCCCAGGACCATCTCCTCTCCCCTGTGCAGGGAGCTGGGCAGTGCCAAGCATGCAGGCAGGACATGGGCAGGCAGGGTCTGTGTCCCCCAAGCTCCCCAGCTCCCCTTGTCCCCTCCTGGCTGGCACAGGGGCCCGGCAAGGCATTGGCACCCAGCGCTGCTCTGGAGCCCCTGCCCTGCCTGGCACTGCTGCACGGTGGCCGTGACTCGGGGCAGAGGCACCAGCCTTGACACAGCGTCCAAGGGGGGCCCAAACCCAAACAGGTGCCCAGCCCCGCTCGGGCCGCGGCACCTTATCAGGCTTTGGCAGCGCTGAACGCCTGCGGGGAGACTGTTGTGTCTGCGGGCAGAGGCAGCGGGGCAGCGCAGGGGATGGCGATGCTCTCGCCGCACAGCCCCGGGGCCTCATCCCAGCACCATCCTGCGCGATGGAGAGGGGCTGGGCTGGTGCCCCCCACAGCCGTGCTGCCCCCCGCCCCGAACACAGCCCTGCCGCCAAGGTGGGTGTTTGGTGCGTAGGGTTGGGTGTTTGGTGCACCGTACGCGGCGCTCAGTGCAGCCCAGCCCCGCTCCCTCACCCGCGATGGGGCAGCCCTGGGGCCCCAGCCCTGGGGCTCTGTGGGCTTCCAGCTCCTCTTCCCCGACCTCAGTGGTTCTTCGGGGTTCCTGAGGCCACGGAGGGCTCAGGCTGCTTCCCTGCAACACCCCCAAGCAGGGTCTGGAGTGACCCCAGCTCTGGGGAGAGGCTGCAGGTCAGCACAGGGCAGAGGCAGAAGTGGGGCTGGGGGTCAGAGAGGGCTGGGGACCCCCAGCCAAGGGTGGCCCTGACGGAGCTGGGGAGATGCAGGGCTGTTGGGACACAGTGGCTGCACAGGAATCGCACTCTCTGCAGCACCACGACACCTCCCAGGCTCTCACTGCCCCGTCCCCAGGTGCCCTCCCCTCCTGGCACCAGGCACCAGCGGCCGGAGTCCGCAGAGTGTCCAGCCTCTCCGGCCGCGGCCGATGGCCCTTGCTCGCAGCGAGCTGCCTCCTCCGCTCCCCTCCTCGCTGGTTTTACTCCCCATTTCCAGGCATCATCTCCTCCCTGGCCCTCCCTCGCCTGGGTTCCAGAAGCTCCTCCTGGCCCTGGCTCCCTTCCCTGCAGTTCCCGGCTGCTCTCCTTGCCCCTGCCCGGTGGGGCAGAGGGTGACTTGGCCTCGTGGGTGCTTAGCCCCCTCCGGATGAGGCCCGTGGGGTGCGGGTGCCGGGGCGGGCGAGGGGCGTGTCGGGCGGCACGGGGGGCGTCGTGATAACAGCAGGAGCTGTGCCAGGGCCACGGGAGCAGACGGCGCGGGCGAGCGGGATGAGCCAAGCACCCCCGTCCTGAGCAGCCTGGCAGCGAGATGGGGCCCAGTGGCCCCCAGCACCTCCTCCATGTGCTCTGCATCCTCTCAGTGCTGGCCGGCCGCCTGCCCCCCACCACAGCCCAGTGGTTTTACACCCTGGACTCGGAGGACACTACGCCGGACCCAGTCACCAGCCCCACGACACCCACCCTGGATGGGGAGGAAGGTAAGCATGGTGAGATGGGGGCACAGCTTCTCCAGCACCCCCAGCTCCTGCACCCCGGCATGGCAGGGACACCTCTGGTGTAAGGCTGGAGGGTGAGGTGTGGGGTGCCGGGGTTCGGGGCTGCTGGTGCCACCGCTGTGGCCACGTCAAGTGCTGGGAACCGGGGGTGCTGTCCCACCCCAGTCCCCCTCCAGCCCTGCCACCTTTGCTCCTGCAGACAGAGACGCCCGCAGCATGGAGCCCACGCAGAAGATGCTGCTGAACAAACCCCCGCTGGAAACAGCCCCCAGACGCCGGGACCCCCCCACCCGGGGGGCAGCGAAGGGCCCGGGACATGCCACACCACGCACACGAGGCCAGGTGCCCTTCCCTGGGCAGTGTCCCCCACCTGCTCCCCCAGCCCTTCCCAGATTCCTCAGCCGCTGCTGGGCCCCTCGCCGCGTCCTTCCCCTTATCTGTGCCCTGCCCGAGCAGGGCACCGTGCCCTGCCCCGGCCCCGAGCCGCGGCTCAGCTGCCTCTAAAGGAGCCGCGGCGGCTCCCGGTGTCCCCCCGCACGGTGCAGCCCCACGGGAGCTCCGGGGCTCAGCCCCCACCCCGGGCTGCAGGCAGCGATGGCTGCGGGAGGGTCCCGATCCCCGCGGGATCCCCCCGAGCCCCGCACTGAGCTCTCCCCGCCCGTCCTGGCAGCACCGACCCACGGCCACGCCGAAGATCTTCGAAGGGAGCGCGGAGGAAGAGGAGTTCCTGCAGATCCAGGTGCTGGAGGGATCCTGGTCCCTGGTCCCCCCAGGCGAGGGGCTCTGGGGGACGCGGGCTGGCAGGGTGGGATGGGAACAGCTCTGGGGGGGTCTCTCACCCGGCCCCTCCTCTCCTCTTCACAGACGACGGCGAAGGGGCTGCCCCGACGGGTGCCCCCGGCCCCGGCGATGGACCTTGCCCTGCAGGTGAGGGGTGGGCGCAGGGCACCCTCGCCAGACCCTGCAGCCGGGGGGCCGCTCCCACGGCTCATGGCTCTCTCCCTCCCCAGGTGCACAACGGCTCCGGCTGCGTCTGCCCTGTGCGCCCCGGGCCCCCTGGCCCAAAGGTGCGGTGGTGTTCCCCGGGGGGAGGAAAAGGGTCCCGCTGCCAGAAATCCTGCGGCTCTCTGGGCCGTGCAAAAGCTTTTCTGCTCGGGATTTGGACTCTCGCTTTGGAGTCTGGGTTGGGGGGTGACGCCGGTGTCCCCTGGCAGGGGGGCAGCACGTCCCCACCGTGGGCACTGGTGGAGGAAAGTGCTGGGACCAGGAGCCGGGAGCCACGCTCTGTCTTTCCCTGACAGGGAGAGAAAGGGGACCGAGGGTTCCCGGGAGAGAGAGGCCAGCCCGGATTCTCCGGGGAGAGAGGGAAGTCCGGCAGCCCAGGGCAGCCAGGTCACCAGGGTCCCCGGGGCCCCCCGGGTCCTCCAGGACCACCGGGACCCCCGGGACCCCCGGGCGCTGGGGCAGGCAGGAGCCCACCCATTCCCGCTGCTCTCCCCAGGGGATTGGAGAACGAGGTGAGTGCCGGGGTCGGGGGCACGGGTGGGCAATGTCAGGGCGAGTGGGCAGTGCTGGTGCTGGCCGCGGTGTGTGTCCCTGGCAGGGATGGGGAGGGCTGGGGCGAGTGGCTGTGGGTGTAGGCTGCCCAGGGGAGTGGGCCAGGGGATGGGATGGGGCCGTTCACTGCTCTCTCTTTCCTCTCTCCCTTCAACCCAACATGCAGCTGGGACCGTCCAGCCCTGTGGGAAACCCAGGACCCCCAGGCCCCCCCGGGCTGCCCGGCCTGCCTGGACCCCCAGGCTACCCAGGCCACGAAGGCTCCCCGGGTGTCCCTGGGCGGGACGGGCAGCCAGGACCCCCTGGCCCACCTGGGGCTGTGGGACCACCTGGTTTCCCGGGGGCTGAAGGACCTCCAGGGTCTCCAGGCTCGGCTGGGCCAGACGGACCCCCGGGGCCACCAGGGCTGCCAGGGCCCCAGGGTACCCCCGGGGTGCCTGGGCACGAAGGACCCCCCGGTCCCCCAGGATCTGCATCGCTCCCTGGCAAACCAGGGCTCCGGGGGGAGCCAGGATTCCCTGGATTAAAGGTAAGGAGGTCCCAGCCCAGCCTGTCCACGGCTGTGGGATGGGGCAGCCTGGCTCACCAGCCCCTCGCTCTGCCCTGGCGAGGAGCAGTCCCCAGCACCGACACCCTTGGAGGGCTCCAGGGCCACCCCAGCCCTGGCACTGTTGGGCACAGGGAGACAAGGGGTGCTGAGCCCCCACACTCACCACCCCACGCACCGTGTGCTGGCAGGGTGAGAAGGGTGAGCGTGGACTGCTGGGCATGCCAGGGAACCCTGGCCGGACCGGAGAGACGGGGTCCCCAGGAATGCCCGGTCCCATGGGGCCACCAGGGCCACCGGGGGACTACAGGGTGAGTAGAGGGTCCCGGGACTGTGGGTGCTTGGTAGTGGGGGGCAGCCCCTGTGCTCATCCCAGCACATCCCCTCCTTCCAGTGCGACTCACGCCACGCAGGACACCGCGGATCAGCCGGACCGCCGGGCCCCAAGGTGAGCCGGGGGAGCGGGCACCACGGGCAGCGGGTGTTGGCAGCAGGGACGTGGGGACAGCGTTGGCATCGGACGCTCCACGGTGCCAGTGCCAAGACCAAACAGCTCCGTGGTGGCTGTTACCCCACGGAGCGATGCGCGGTGCTGTGCTGGGGGGCTGGGAGTGCCCAGGGAACTAGGGCACTGAGAGGACCTCTCTGCTTTCCTTCCAGGGAGAAAAGGGCGACCCTGGAGAGCGGGTTTGTAGCTGTGGGCACGAGTGCGGGGGGCAGCGGGCTGGGGGTGTCCTGTTCCCACCCTGCACACCCTGAGTGTGAACCTCTGAGCCCAATGTGCTGCCTCTGCTTCTCCACTGGCCTCTCCGTGCCAGGGCAGTGCCAGCCTTCACCTCACCCTGGCAGCACCGACAGGGTCCCCGCATGGGCTGGGGCGTAGGGTGGCGGGGTTAGTTACACCATCCCCTGCAGCACATGCAAACACACCCGTGGAGTGCACGCACACATGCACACCCATGTAAGTGTGCAGTGTGCTCACACACACGTGCACAGCCATGCATGCACACAGCACACACGCCCATCCCAGGCTCTAATCGTGCCTCTCTCTGTGGCTCACCCAGGGGTGCTGCTACGGGGAACACGAGTGCAAACCAGGCCACCCCCCCTTCCCCAGCACCGGCAGCCAGTCCGGCTCTTGGGTGCCCATCAGCGGGTACCAAACGGTGAGTCCTCTGTGCTCATGGGGCCCCATCATGGTGAGGGGTGCCTGGGGACCCCAGCCTGGCCGCAGGGACCCTGCTGCTGGAGTCCAGGTGATTCTGCGTGCCCCATGCCACAGCTCATCCCACCAGCAGTTCCAGTGGGCTCATGGCCCTGGCTGGGATGGAGGACAGAGAATGGAGGATGGAGATCGGACTCAATCTTCCCTCTCTTTCTCTTCAGGGCAGCAAAGAGGACACAGAGATTTACGGCGCAGTCATCCCTCACGTGAGAGATACCTCCTGGCTCCCATCCGGGGAGGGGAGTGGAGCGGGAGGGATGGGGAAGAGCAATGAGGTGTCTTATAGCTGCCCCCGCAAAAGGCAGCAGCAAAGCAGCCCAGTCCAATCTCTGCACGGCTCTACCACAGGGTCCCCGAGGTCCCCCTGGAAACCCTGGCCCCCCCGGACCCCCTGGTCCTCCTGGCCCCCCCGGAGCACCAAGTCTCCTCTACCTCAATGTAAGACCCATCACGGTCTGTGCACACGCCTGTGCCAGAGCACACACACGGGCGAGCGTGCGTGGCACGAGGGGCTCCCCGCAAACCCGCCTGTCTTTGCTTCCAGAGGGTTTACCCCCCCCGTGCCCAGCCGCCCTGCAAGCAGCCGGTAAGCCACAGCCGCTGTCCCCGAGGGGGACCCGGTCCCCCCCCGCCATGCCCCGGGAAGGGCATCCCTGTGCCCTGCAGCAGTAACGGCCCCGCTTGCCTTTGCAGGCAGCCACCGATGCAGGCTGGGCAGCAGGTAAGAATGTTTCTCAGGAGTTTTGGGGGCGCCAACCTCCTCAGAAACAGCTTTTGCAAAGTCCCGCATCCCTTTGTGGGCACACGGGCCATGCCACCCTGCACGGGTCCCTGGCACCGCAGCCATTGTGTCTTGTGGGGCTGGCTTCCATGGGAGCACCCAGCCCTTGCCCGGGGACACCCTGTGACCCCCCCCACCCTCTCTGGGCTCTCCAGATGCTGACATCCCTCGGACAGAGCTGGACTCGCACGCCGATCTCCGGGTGCATCCCGGCTGTGGCCGTGGGCGAGCCCCCCAGGCTGCCCGGCCACCCCACACTCCACAGCCAGGCCGTGAACCTCTGCATCCCCTCCAGCGCCAGACGTGGGTCTTCCCGTCCAAGGAGGTGATGCTGAAGTCGGGCAGCGCCGTGCCCGAGGGGAGCCTGGTCTATGTGCGGGAAGGGAGCAACGCTTTCCTCCGGACCCCCACCGGCTGGAGCCGCCTCCTGGTACTGGGCACCGAGGATGCTCCTCGGAGTCTCTCTCATGGAGAGGTGTCTGGGCTCCAGCTCTGGCCACCAGCACCGCGCTGGATGTGGCCCTGGAGCAGCGGAGCCCAGTGAAGGAGCCAGTTCCCCCCTAACTCATCCCTCTGCTCGTTGCATTGCGCAGGTGGAGGATTCGGAGCCGTTCTTCGCTGGTGATGACCCCTCTGCCTCCACCCCACGGTACCAGGTGAGGAGTGTGGGCAGCCACAGGGTCCGCTCATGTCCCAGCAAGGGGACAGAGCCCTCCTTTGCCTGCCAGGAGGGGACAGGCCCCCGCGGGACTGTCCTCTCCTCTCCATCCAGGAGGTGAAGCAGGTGCAGAGGAGAGGTCCTGATGTGAGGCCGCTGACGGACTCACCGGTGAGCCCTGCTGAGGGTCTGAGGGACGTGCCCTGGAAGTGGGGTGTCAGCCCAGCACACACAGAGCCTGGGGTTGCGTTGGAATGGGGAGGGTGCTGCACCCATGGCATCTGTGCACAAGTCTGGGTGTCCCCAAGCTGACCTGAGCTGCGTTATTCCAGGTCCAGAAGGAAGAAGCACAAGAGCTGCCCCAGATCCTGCCAACCACCATCGCCCCACGGATCCCATCAGTAAGCAATGCCCGGTCCTGGGGTGGGAGATGAGTGGCCCGTCTGTGGGAGAGTGGGAAGAGGTTCCCAGGGGATACCTCCATGCCCGGCTGGCACTGCCAGAGGCTTGCATCCTCCTGGGAAGGGGGAGAGCAGAGACCCCAGTGCATGGCCATGCCCGAGCCTCCCCACCACCTTGCCTCCCCTCCCCAGCTCCGTCTGGCCGCCCTCAACGTGCCCCTGGCTGGTGACATGAGCGGGATCCGGGGCGCGGACCTGCAGTGCTACCGGCAGTCCCAGGAGGCTCAGCTCTACGGCACTTTCCGGGCATTCCTGTCGGCCCCCACCCAGGACCTGGTGTCCATCGTCAAGAGGACAGACAGGACCCTCCCGGTTGTCAACCTGAAGGCAGGTACCCCCGTCCCCTGTGGAGGCTGCCGGTGGCAAAGCCCCGCAGCCCCCAGTGAGCCTTGGCAAGGGGATCCTTGCCTGGTCCTGCACTGGGGCTGCTGCACCCCAGCCAGAACCTGTGTTTTGGGGAGCTGGGAGGAGCCCAGAGAAAGTTATTGCCCACACATGGCTGGGACAGGGGCACCAGCCCCTGGCCCCTGGCTCAGCACCGCCGCTTGCACCCGCAGGGCCAGCTGCTGGCCAAGTCCTGGAGCTCCCTCTTTCAGGGCCAGGCTGGTGCTGCCCCACGGGGCCCCATGTACTCCTTCAACGGGCGCAACATCCTGACAGATCCCCTCTGGTGAGTCCAGCCACAATGTGGGCACCGGCAGGGCATCCCTGAACGAATGCACCCGCACTGGGAACTGGGGTGGGGGTCTGCAGCGGGTCTCCCCTTGCCCCCAGTGCTTGCATGGATGCAGGAGCTGGTGCGAAGAGCCGGAGGTGCCCCAAAGGGTGTCCCACAGCCCCTCTCACCCTCATCCCCATCCGCAGGCCCCAACGGCTGGCCTGGCACGGATCCACGCCGCGGGGTGGCCAAGCCCGCAGGAGGGATTGCCAAGGCTGGCGCAGCTCCGGCAGCGGGGAGGGCCTGGCCACCCCCCTGGGCGAGGGCAGGCTGCTGGCCGGGCAGCGGCACAACTGCTCCGAGGCGCTGGCGGTGCTCTGCGTGGAGGTGGCCTTTCCATACCGGCACATGTGGTGACCCCCCAGCCGCATGGCCCAAGCAAACTCCCCAGAGGCCCTGGGCAGCGTGAGGGTGAGACCTGCAGCGTGGAAGCCGTGCAAGAGCACCAAGGGATGCCGACCCTGCGGCCGGGTTGTGCCGTGCTCGTCCCCGGCTGTGCTGTCCCCGCAGATCCCCATGCCACGGGGCGGCAGGGTGACGCCAGGCTGTGCCCAGCCACCTCCCTGCACCTCCAGCGAAGCAAATGTTGTCCCCACCTCAGAAATAAAGCCACAAAAAGCTGGTGTTTTGGACGACACCGAGCGCCTTGTTAGGGGTGGCCCTACCCAGGACACCGCCGGCTGCCGCCAGCCTGGGGAACGGGGAGAGGGTCTGGAGCCACGCGTGGGCATCGGCCCCGCTGGGACCGGCACAGACCGGGGGGAAGCAGCAGAGAGGGGACCCCCCAGGGACGGGGTTCCATTGCCAGTCACGTCAGTGTTGCTGGGCACTAGTGGACACAGCAGCCTCTGCCAGAACATGGGCCTTGCCTCGCCAGGCGTGCCAGCAGCGGGTGGAGGCGGAATGTCCCAGAAGCGGGACATTCTCCCTGCAGCGCAGCAGCGGACAAGGGCGTGCGTGCAGGGCTGGGCCACAGGCTCCGGGCTGTGGCTGAGCTGGGGGGTCAGCCTGCCACGGCAGCAGCGCCCGGGCGGCAGCTCCGGGGCTGGCACACAGCGGTACCCTCTGGGGCACGGGGCTTGTGGAAGAGGCCGTGCTGGGCCCGTGTTCCCGGTGTGTCCTGGTGCATCCCTGGGACTTGCCCAGGGTATCCCAGTGTGTCCGTGGGACTTGCCCAGTGGGTCCCACCAGGTCCCTAAGCCTGCCCAATATGATGCCAGGCCCAGCCCAGTGTATCCCAGCGCATCCCTGCAGCCTGCCTGGTGTATCCCAGTGGATGCCCAGAAGCTTCCCAGTGTACCCCAGCAGGTCCCCAGGGCTTGTCCAGTGGGTCCCTGCATGTCCCTGGGGCCTGCTCAGTGTATCGAGCGTATCCTAGTGTATCCAGTGTGTCCCAGTGTATCCAGTGTGTCCTGGTGTATCCCAGTGTATCCAGTGTATCCCAGTGTATTCAGTGTGTCCCACTGTATCCAGTGTGTGTCCCGGTGTATCCCAGTGTATCCCAGTGTGTCCCAGTGTATCCCGGCGTGTCCCCGGACCTGCCCAGCGCATCCCAACACAGCACCAGCGTGCAAGGGACCCCCCCCCGCACGGCTCCCTCCTTCTCGCGCTCCTATTGGTCGCTTTCGCTGCCCGTCTCGCAGCCCTCCCTTCTGAGTGGCTGGTTTGAACGCGCGAGGCGCCTTCTGACGGGCTGGGGGGAGGTGCGGGGAGCGAGCGTGTCCCCGCCCTCCGGCCGCGATTGGCTGCGCGCCGCGGGCCGGCGGGCCGGGATTGGCGGAGAGTTTCGGCGGGCTGGGCGGAGGTTTGAAAGGCGCCGGGCGGTTGGTGCCGCCATCGCCTCCGCTCT